>CP092864.1:29104813-29144878 GCA_030710605.1 Cordylochernes scorpioides | reverse complement strand
ATGAAGATTGAATTCTTGGATTCAATTTACAATTTATTTATTTATTTCAACACACAAAACGCTATATCGCGGCTAGGGATAATTGCGTCGATTTACATTTTTTTAAACAGAAACAGTTATAAACATATTTTACAAGAAAAGGTATTCGAAATAAAAAGAAAAACAATAATATATATTAGGAACCTGAACCTTTCAGGTTTGAAAGAAAATCATAAATATACAAGGTATGTCCCATAAGTTCCCGGACTGGGTCCATAAAAAAATAAATAAATGAAAAATGTAAATGAATTTGACTGTTTATTATAGAAAAAATATCTGGCTACACGGTGGTACCAATATCGAGGCGGTACTCGCGCGCGCGCCAAGGTTATTCTAATTTATTTAAAGGTCACACCTAGCGCTGTGGCGATTTTACGATGGAACAAAAATTGAAGCAGAGGATTTGCATAGACTTTTGTGTGAAACTTCAAATATCAGCAACCGAAACTTTTGAAAGGCTTAATAAAGCATTCCCCAATGACCCCCTAAAGAGAACAACTGTTTTTGAATGGCATTCTAGATTTAAAGCTGGCAGAATTTCCATTGAAGATGATCCTCGTCAAGGACGCCCAAAATTTCAAAGGACTGATGAAAATGTGCAAAAAATCACCGATTTGATAAAAGAAAATCCTCTAACCACTTTGCTGGAGCTAGAGCAAGACACAGGCATCTCTAAAACAACGATTGGAAGGATCGTAACCGAAGATTTGAAGCTCAAAAAGACTCCTGCAAAATTCATCCCAAGATTCCTCACCAATGAGCAAAAACTGTGTCGGCTTGCAACCTGTGAGGACATGATGGAAATGACAAGAACGGATCCAGAATGGAAAGACAAGATAATCACAGGCGACGAGACATGGGTCTATGGCTATGACCCTGAAACCAAACCTCAATCTGCCGAGTGGAGAGGTTAGGGTGAGCCTAGACCCAAAAAATCCAGAAACAAGGTGTTGCTGGTCGCTTTTTCGGATAACAAGGGCATTGTTCATCACGAGTATCTTCCTGCAGGCCAAACAGTTATTAAGGAAATGTATTTGGGCATTCTTCGCCGTCTAAGGGAAGCGATTCGAAAAAAAAAACGGCCAGAAAAATGGACTAATGGTGGCTGGATCCTACACCATGACAATGCTCGCCCTCACACAGCGCACTTGATGACTAGCTTTTTGGCGAAAAACGAGACACAAATTCTACTTCAACCACCCTATTTCCCAGACATCGCACCAAATGACTTTTTCCTGTTCCCCAAACTTAAAGCAGTTCTAAAAGGAAGAAATTTTGACACCAGGGATGACATAATAGAAAAATCGCCGTTAGTATTGAAGAGCAATCCAAAAGAGGCTTATAAAAACTGTTTCGACAATTGGGAGAAACGATGGCGCTGGTGCGTTGAAGCAAGGGGGGATTACTTTGAAAAGTTTTAATAAAATTTTTTTAAAAAAATCTTACCTTTTTTTTTTATGGACCCAGTCCGGGAACTTATGGGACATACCTTGTATCTAGAAAAATAGTTAAACCTATGATAATTCTCTCTGTTATTTACAAATTGATATAGATCTACAACATTATTTATTGTCTGTATTTAGCGGTGAAGAAGAGTGGGCATTTCAGCAGTAGGTGTCTTGAGTCCTGGAATTCGTTGCCACAATGACAGCTAGAGTCTTTAACCGCTCCAATTTTTGATAAAATTCCCTTAAAATTCAATTTACAATCTTGGTAGGGTTGGAATATAGGTCTTAGTGTGGTCTATAAATAAAATTCAAATATTTGCCTGCACCTGATGAAGCGTACATTTTTATGAAATATATTGAAATACAACCATTACCCATACTTTATATATATAAGCTATTAATTATATTGTGAATATTTTGAGATTAAAAATTAATGTTAATCATAAAAAGATTCTTATTTTTCTAAAGAAAAGTTTATAAAACTCGAGCGTTTACATTCAATAAATAAAACTTAATTTAATTCACAGAGATGGTGATCAATATTTATGAATTCAAAGAGTTTGCTAACATTGAGGTAGAAACTTCCATTTGGCAGGTAGCTCTTGACAACAATTACTGTTATTAATTGCTGCCATCTTGAATGCAATAAAGGAAGGGAATAATTAAAGTGCTGAATTCAATGTGTTAATTACCAATTACACCCATACACTCTAACTTGATAATAATTCATTTTAATATGAACTATTTTGAATTTAATATATACACTGCTATATTAGTTTCAAAATTATCTAGGCTATCCTTTGTTGTGTGTGCACAGATTAAATATAATCTTTATAAAATTTTCAATTGAAACGTATATCGAAAATTTTATTATATAAAATAGAAGTTAATTTAAATTCTTTACTTTTTACGTATGTGTTTAATCTATAAGTTTCTTACTCACTCCAAAAATATATTTGGTTAATGCATAAATTTTTCTAGCTAATTTCTATGACCATTCTTTCTTCAAAAATTGTTGCTTTATTTAATATTCAAAATGCTAATGATTCATTCATTTCAAATTTAAAAAAGGCGTACCAAATAACATATTCAATATCGTATATGTTCTATCATTTCGAGAAGGATTGAAATGCAGCTCTGTCATTTCACAATAACATCGAACTAGTAAAAGCTAAAGACTTTTCAAGAAGTTTGAAATAGGTGATACAAACCTCTCAAATGAATAAGGAAGAATTCTACCATTATATTTTGAAGATCAGACCTCTTTGTCATCCGTGAAAAAAGACAACAAGTTGTCAACGAGAATGTGACAAAGACTTCAATGTATGCCATTCAACCAACGACCCTGGTTGGCCATCCCAAAAAATGTGGAAGCAATAATTGAAATACGTCAAAATATTCATGAATAAATAAATAATTTTTGAAAAACACAAAAGTCGCGATACTTTTTGAACACATCTCGTAGACTTTAAAATAGACGTCAGAACCATTAACCGTCACCGCAAACTAGCGACCTCGGATCGGTGACAAAGCCACAAAACGGAACTGAAGAAGGAAGCGGCGATCTTTGTCTTTGTAGAATAATATCCACCCGGCAAAATATCTATCTATATTTTAGGCACAGATTTGGCCCAGCCACTTTACCAATTAAACACCTCTTTGGCAGATTGTGAAGATTCTATTAGATCCCTTGTGACACTCATGAAAAAAGTCCGCCCTAAGTTGACGAGGGCCATTAGCCAGAAACCATGGTCTCCAAGGGGACGCTTTTCATTTTTCCAAAGCTGGTGTTGTGGCTTTGTCATCGACCCGAAGCCGCTAGTTTGCGGCCACGGTCAATGGATGGCGTCTATCTTTGACATTTAATTTGACGGAAGAAGTGAAATTTTTCTTTGTACATCCATCTATATATAGGTATATATATAAATTTAGTTAGTATCTAACGGCGTTCATTATTGTTCATTTTTGTTCTCCCGCAGAAGGGCTGTAATGCCTGAAGCTTGATAATGTAATAAAAATAAAATAAACTCATCTCCAGAAACCTGTTTCCTTATTCAATTCATATACAGGAGATTCATATCTATTCTATTGAACAGAAAAATGAATAATTGGACTAATGGACTGGTTGAATGAGTAAAACCACGAAGAACAAATAGAAAAGATGGCTATAGAGAAGTACGGCACCACATAAAATCAGACTTTTCTCAATAAATCATCATATGAAAAAGAAGAAGACTATAAAGAAAGTAAGGATAAACTAGCTGTTATAACTACCTTGTAGAATTAAAAAGAAGACTTTCCACTGAAAATCCAATTTTGTAATTTTCTGGAATTTTCTACTCTGATAGTTCAATCGACGTTCAAACAAATTTACCCGACAACAAATTTCTATTCAACCGATTAGAAGTTGAGTACTCGCCGAACATTTTAAATATAGATCAAAAATAATCATTTTCTAATGGGAAATGTAATTATAGTGTGTGTGTTTTGAAACTTGTTCGTAGAATGTTGTTTTCTTTGGAAGGTCCGTTGTGAATTAACATAAGATCACACGGCGAATATATTTACAGGGCTGAGACATTGACACTTTACACCTATAATGTACCTTTCTTTGAGGAATATAAATTACTGTCATAACTCTGAATATATTGGAATTAAATGCTCCCTTTGGAAAAAAAACTATAGAGAAACGGATTGTTAATATAGAAAATATAAAACAAAAGGAAAAAGGTACGATATATTTGAAAAAATCAAGAAAATATGGCAAGTTCTGATTGTGCGACCGAGCGCTGTTGATAGCAGCATAAATACCAATTAATTGTTGATTTTTAAATCGTTGAACGTTGAAATTCGACAATTATTTGATATTTTCTCCAATAGATGGCGCAAAAGTATTAGCAATGTTCATTTGTGCGATTCGAATATGTTTTTTTCTTCTCTTAATGTTTTCAACTTCATTCAAACTATTTCGTTGGTATTGAATACCAATATTTCCTAATTCATGTAAAGTGGCGGATGGAGGGTACACATTATATATATATATATATATATATATATATACATAAACATATAGGCCAATCCTGACCAAGAGCACATGTGCTTTTCAGAAGGCAGAGCGCCATCTGGTGGAATAGAAATCAACTAAACAAGAATTTAGCCTGTTCCCTAATATTTGGCCAACCCAGGCAACAGGCTAAATCAATGTTTATTTTGATTTCTGTTCCACCAGATGGCGCTCTGCCTTCTGAAAAGCACATGTGCTCCAGGTCAGGATTGGCCTACTTTGTTTTTAATATCAACACCTGATCTTTTTATTTTTTTATTTTTTCTATTGTTTTTTTTTTTCTGGGAAGATATTGAACTATAAAAATGAAGATCGCCATTCCCAGGAAAATAGAGTCTGAAATAAGCTCCATCTATTGACCGTTTCCGCAAACTAGAGAACTCAGGTCGGTGACAAAATCACAACAGCTATGACAAACTGAGAAGCGTTCACCTACAGACCTAGGGCTAATGGCCCAGTCAGTCTGGGGCAGAATTTATTACATGAGATCCACACAGGATCTAATGAAACTTTCCACATTTCTCGCCTCATATAAAATTATAAAAGTTTGTGCATCAAAATTAATAATTTAGATAAATATATGAGATTGACAAAAGATATAGAAAAATATTATTTACCACACCTGCATACTTTTAGGAATTTCTGATTATTAATAAATCTAGTCTTTTTTATCAATGAAACAAAAATTTGGAATATTAGCACAATATTTGTAAATAATTTCGCTTTATTTACATAAAACATACTACCTTTTCATCTAGAAAGAGTTCTAAGTGGAATCTATATGTGAAAATGATTCAATATAGGTTTATATTGTTCCACACACTATTTAAAGAGGTTATATCCAAATATAAACAAATTTAGTTGAAAAGTAATTAATAAGATACACATATTTTTAGTTTTTAATCGCATTCTGTGAATTTGAATGGGAGTTATAAAAATGTATTTACATAAGAAAGATAGTTTACTGTGTAAATAAAGCCGTATGAATGTCTAATGGAATTATATGAGAAACTTGTGTTTGTGTGTCATCTTTTATAACTTTTATTTTACACCCGATATCCAAATTTAATTGAACAAACTCTTTTTAAAACAGAACTCAATTGAAACTAACAATAAGTAAATTAGTAAACATATGTTTCAGATGGTTTTTGTCTTTCCCTGTATCCTATGGCAGCCATCCTTTTCTCAGAACAAATTTGTTTACATAGATAAAAAGAAAAGATTTTTGTATAATAATCATTTATTTCATTAAGAAAGGTTCTAATTATGTAAATATTCAACGTGTATATATACATATATAGATTATCTTCTAGTTTCTTGGAAAGTTGCCTGTCGAAGGACGTCAAAGTCCGAAAGCTTGCCGAATTTACAGCGTTAATAAAAGAAACACGTCACCGCAAACTTTGATTCCTTCTTCAAGATGATGTTTGGTGATTCCTTTTCTTGTAATATGCAAATATGAACATCATTATCAATTTATCACCCATCTATTGAAGAAAATTAAGATTAATTTTATAACTTTGCTTTTTCAAATATATATAAATTCTTTAGAGAGATAATCTTTAATTATATCTATTAAAGAGAGTATTACTCGATGCAAATATTTATATGTAACCCACGGTCCTAAAATCTTATGTCCATAGTTTTCTTAAATACCATTTCTTAGATTCCAGCCTTCAGTGTAGCATAAATAAGCAGAATGATCCAACACAGTATTAAAGCTCTAAAGAAGTGTTCTGGTAGATCAAATTGGCGAAAACGCTGGAAGGGTTCATGAGCCAAGCCCTTCCATTATTTTTTCATCGCAGTAAGGTCATAGAAGTTTGATTATTGTGCAAAAGTAATATTTGTGTCACTTGATGTTTTCATTTGCTGTATATTATCTGATTATAAATTATATTATAACAAATATATACGTTTTATATATAAGAGAGAGTTTATACATATATTTATAAAAGCATTTAAAACCTTCTACATTACAAAATAACTAAAATACATTCTAAAATGTATGATAAAGGAGCACTATTTTTATAATTTAACCTGTATATTTATGTCTCAATATAGCATTTTATATAAGTTTATTAATTTACTTATTTTATTCAAAGGAAAATAGGAGATTTCAGAGATTTTCTCTTCATCGAAATACTACACAAATCTATATATAATTATATATTTAAAATAAAACAATAACACGCCATATACATAGAAAATGAAACTTATGTATGTATGTATGGATTTTTCTTTTTCAAATTAAAAAAAAAAACAAATATTAGAAGTGTTTGTTTGTTTTATTCGGAAAAAGTTTTAAAATAGATTCATTTAACATATATATAATGAATATATTTCTTTTTATTCATTTCCGGCAGGGAAAAATCATAAAAAAAAAAAGAAAACTACTTCTGAATAGAAGGTAGAAAAAAAAATAGAGATTTTAAATTTTCACAGCGTCAAGAGTCAAATTTAGCAAACGATCCAAAACAACATTAGGGACGGCCTCAATTCTAACTTAAATATGAGCTCGTTTAGAAGCCCAACTTAAATAATTCTCTCATTTTTATTTTACGCCTGGAATTATGGAATATAGCGCTAGGAAATTTAATAGGTAAAAATGTGAAACTGTTGCAAGGTTTTTCTATTTATGAATTATATAATGTCGTAACACACTATATAAATGTTCTAAGAAATTTATATTTTTATATTATCATGTCTATCAGACGAAAGGAGTTATCATTTGAAATGTTTTTTTTTTAATCTAAGTGTAGAGTATTCATCTGCTCCTTTTAGTTTTTGAAGCATTCGTTATGTACCTACAAGATTATCTGTGTGCTCAGTTGAATATATATATATTCTAAAAATTGAGCAATCCATAATATTTATATTTAAAAATAGGGCTTATTTTGGATTTCTATAAGATTTTTTTATTAATTCAATATTTCTTAATTATCAATATTTATTTATATATATCTCACTGTTTTTTTTTTTTTTTCATTCTATTTACTTTGTTCAAAATGTATATATTAGATGGTTTATCGCCCAATAAGCTTGTAAGACGTCCGTGGCTCACCTGGGGCACGCGACCTGCTGTGTGCTTCATAACAAAATACTTCGTAAAAGATGGAAGATTGGTCCATCGAAATATTGGATTAATAAATAATCTTATTACAATCCAAATAAAGCCTTATTTTTAGATATATATATATTGAATAGAGCAATCCATAAATAAATCTTTAATTAAAAAGGCATATATTGGATCAAAATATCATTTATTTTACCAATAAAGATTGGCGTTCAGCCAACTGAAATAATGGTAGAATAAATGATATTTTGATCCAATATATGCCTCTTTAATTAAATATATATATATAGTTTTAGACAATAAAGTAAACCTTCAAGGATGAGTATTTTTTATTAAACGTTTTTCGAGCTTTCGGGATAACGCCCTTCTACAGAAAATTTGATACAAAATGAAACTTAACTATGCTATGGCAAGTTATATGTACAATGCCATAGCATAGTTAAGTTTCATTTTGTAGCAATATTTCCTGTAGAAGGGCGTTATCCCGAAAGCTCGAAAAACGTTTAATAAAAGATACTCATCCTTGAAGATTTACTTTATTGTCTAAAATTTCTAACAAAGGATTATATTCTATATATGTGGCAATATCGTTGCGGAATTTCTTGTTGTTGGATGCGAATGGTGATATTTGATTGAAGCGCAGCCGTTTGAGTGGAAGTTGCAGCATACAGTTAGGAATAATCAGGACACGTGATTGTTTTGAAAATAAAAGGCAACTGGATTGGAGGGAAGAAGGTTTGAGAAGGAGCGGGTTTGATTGTTCCTTATCTGATCACATGGCGGTGATTGACATAGCTATGAGCTGAGCTGAGAGAGAGATCTCTAGAACAGATGTTACCTTGGTGGGAGCAAGTCGAAGGCTGATCCGAACTCGGTGGGAGCCAAGTCGCTACTGCAGGTGTTGTTCCTATGAGAGCGAAAACCTAACTGCCATCCTTGGCGTTTCGATTTAACACCAAGACTCCGTTTCTCTCTGATTGGTTGAGAGATGATCACATGCTTTTTCCCTATTGGTTGACCTATTTAGATGCTATCTTTTGATTGGCCCGCGGCTTTCCTTGATGGAAGCTGTGGTCTGCTTGATAGGAAGTGTCGAGTGCTATTTTGACTTTATTTACTTCCGTGTTATCAAATACGTCCTATCTTGGGTCGGAAGTATGGGGTTCCTCTATACTAATATAACTTCTGTGGATATTGGATACGTCCTGTCTTTGCCGGAAATATTGGGTGTTAGCTTTAACATTTATAACTTCTGGTCACTAGAGACGTCCGGTTTCTGCCCCTGCAATATTGACACAGGGGTGCCCAGAATAGTCGTGCCAGCCTTAGGTCTACTTCCTATATCTTAATGCTACTTGCTTCCCTCCAGTTACCTTGTTCTTTATTAAGTCTTTGAAAATCATACATGGTACATACATAGTGGGTCGGGGTTGCATTTAATTATATACAAATTATGACAGATGCGCCCCCTACATGTGAAGAATTCAAGAAGGGGTTAGCCTGAGAGAATTCTGTAAAATGAAAAATAATTTTGTGGGAAAATTAGTTGTAGGTATTGAGGGGCTATATACAAGCATTGCTGGTGACATAAGTAAGATAGAATGGGGTTGATGATATAGGTTGAGTATAATTAATAGAAATCAAAAAATTTTTTAATTGTAAGAAATCAATGAAGGTTATGGTACATAGTGGGTAAAACAAAAAGAATGCGCCTAAACGAATTCTACTCGAGATAAGAAATGATATCGAGGGAGTTCTATTAAGGCTTTTGAAATCAAATAAAAATAATATAAAAATAGTTGAATGAGATCAAAATTGAATGTGTTTGGTTGAAAAAGAAAAATATTTTGTTGCATGGTGACAAAGACAACTGCTTAGTTACTTTTTTGCTCGACTTTTGAGAAAAGAAATCGAGGAAATTTCATAAGGCGCTTTGAAATCAAAACAAAATAAAATAAGAGTAGTTGAATGAAAACAAAATTGAATGTGTTTGGTTGAATGGTGAGAAAAAAAAAAAGAAAAATGCCTAACCATATTCTAGCTCGAAATTGGGAATGAAATCGAAGGAATTTTATTAGGTCTTTTGAGAAATCAAAAATAAAAATAAAATAAAAGTTTTTTGAGCGAAATCAAAGTTGAGTGCTTGGTTGAATGGTGAAAAAAAAAAAAAGGAAAAATGCCTAACCATATTCTATTCGAGATTGGGAATGAAATCGAAGGAATTCTATTAGGTCTTTTGAGAAATCAAAAAAAAAAAATAAAATAAAAGTTTTTTGAGCGAAATCAAAGTTGAGTGCTTGGTTGAATGGTGAAAAAAAAAGGAAAAATGCCTAACCATATTCTATTCGAGATTGGGAATGAAATCGAAGGAATTCTATTAGGTCTTTTGAGAAATCAAAAATAAAAATAAAATAAAAGTTTTTTTGAGCGAAATCAAAGTTGAGTGCTTGAAAAAAGAAAAATGAAAAATAAAAAGGTTTCAACAACAAAGGGTGATTTAATGTTTTTAGTTTAATCGAAAACCAGTGGATTTTCGTTGATAATTGAGTTGTGGCAATATAAGCTAAGTGGTAAATAGAATGATAATTGATAAGTGAAAATGATAATATAAACTAATTGGTAAACAAAATGATAGTTAATGATTAAAATTGATAATAAGTTGAATAAATTGATAAATTGATTAAATATTTAAATTTTAATTGAGAAAAAATAATGGAAATGATTGATATGAAAAATAAGGTGTATTGGTTTGAACCCTATGGTATCTACATGCCCTGATCTACATGTATTGGTTGCTCCATTTTGCCCTATAAATGTTTTACTTGCTCAATTATGCCCTATAAAATTTTTTGTCTCATCTGTAGTGACACTTAGGTGAAAAACGTGATTCTAGTCCTCAAGTGCGTTTATGCTGTGTGTACAGGAGACATGGAAATCTATATAACCTTTATGTGTAATTTTTTGTCTTTGTGTGTGTGTTGTGAAAAAATGTTAGAAGTCTGTTGTGTAAGAAATGTGTGAGTTAGTTCTATGTGTTGTCTCGTGGATGTGGAGTTGGTTGGTAAAAATCGATATGTAGACTCGAACTGGAATCAAAATCGGTGGTATAGCGAGGTTCCCAGTTGACCTCAATAGGGGATCTTCTCATTGTAATTAGAGATACGGAAGTGGGGTGTGTCGGGCAAACGAGAGGGAATGAAATTGGAGATCGGACGAGGGCGCTCCGCTTTGTTTACAGAGGCCGAATTTATCGCAGCGGACTATACTTCCGTCGTGGTGTCTCAAATTCTCGTTTCCTGCCGTCTATTTATTTTTGGTGCGGCTCGGGGCTTGTTTTTGGAGTACGGCTTCTCCGACATTGTTTGGTCATTTTTTTCAGTTACTGCTATCTCTTCGGAGTTTATTTAGATTTTCTGCGAAGATGGTTCCTAAAATTATGAGAAGTTTTATAAATGCTTGTCCACAATGAAAAACTGTTTGTCCAAAATTAAAAACTACCTCTTGTAGTTCGAAGATTTTCTGATCGGGCATAGCATAGATAAACAAGTACTTAATGAATAAAATTGGAATACAGTTGTACGGTAGAACTAATAAACAAAGGATAAAAATCAGATGAAAGATAGGATATTGTCCCATGTTCGTCCACAATTTTGTAACTGGGGACTCTGAAATATTGGCTTGAACCTTGTGAGTTGTAGAATTTGAATGATTGGTAGGTTCGCAGTTTCCCTGTTTGATATCTTTAGGGAGTGTTGTGATATGATTGAGCTGGTTGTCAGGTTTACAGTTCTCCTGCTTGATCGTCAATGGTTTTATTAGAGATATGTCGGCGGTAATTGGTTTAGGTTGAGATGTGTGATCTTTTCTCTGACGTGGATGTGGTAATTTTGGCATTATTTGTGTTGTGTGTACGCTGTGCTTTATGTACGAATTTTGTTTTGTTTGGGTACCTGTGTCGGTATTTTTACGTGCAGGTTGTTTGTATTCATCGATTCTTCTAGCGAATCGGCAGGTGGGGCAGGTTTTTACCTGTTTTGCGATGTCTTGTGTCATGTTCTGCCAATAATATTGTGCTGAGATGAGCCTCGTCATCTTGGAGATGTTTGGATGGTGGTGTCGAGTGTGTACGGACTTAAGGAGTCTGGTTGTAAGTGAACTTGGGACTATAGTTTTAAGTACTCCTTTTCGGGAGACGGTGCGCAGTTTATTGTGATCTATAGTCACGCGAGATTTTCCCGGTGGAGAAGACTGTTGGCTCTGTATGAGTGGCGCATCTAGAAAGCCACAAAATGGGATACGAGTTTCAATGCCCGTTTCATATTGTTGTACTCCATTTATGCTACGGACCTCATATTCGTATCTTGACAATCTTAATCTCCATCGAAACAATCTGCCTGACGGAGCTTTGATCTCTTTCAACCACTGCAATGCGGGATGGTCAGAAAATATTGTAAACTTTCTGTCCATTAGACAGGTGCGGAAATTATCCACACTTTCCACAATGGCCAGGCATTGTAGTTCCAAGTCTGAATAATTTCGCTCGTGACTACGCAGAGATCGGCTGAAATGTTGAACGGTGTATGTCTTCCCATCAGGGTAGACTTGTTTAAGAACGCCTGTAATGCTGAATGTTGAGGTGTTACAGTACACCTGGCATGGCAGACCTTCCTGGTAAAGGTGTAATGTGGGGTGTGTGGTAAGGTTTTCTTTCAGGTTAGTGAACGCTTTCTGGCATTCGTCATCCCAGACCCACACGACATCCTTTTTTAGAAGGTTGACAAGTGGCGTCCGCAAGCGGGCGTGGTCTGGAATGAACTCTTTATAGGCGTTCACAGCTTTTAGGAAAGATCGCAATGTTTTTCGATTGTGTGGTTGTTTGGTGGCGTGAATTTTTTCTATGTTTTGTGTAGACGGGATGATTGTATTATCCTTAACGGTTGTGCATGCGCTTGTTTGTTGTTGTTGTCTTTTGGCGTGCGTGTTGCGTTTGTTGTGCGGGTTGTGCGTGTTTGTTGCGTGGTGGCGTATGGGTGCGTGTATGTTGTGAGGTACATTTGTGTAATTATGGTGTGGCGAAGTGTGGTCATGTGTGAATTTTGTGTGGTAAGTGGGTGAGCTGTGTCGGTGTACGGACACTTGTTTGGGCATTATTGGAATTGTAGATTGAAGTCGTGGTGGCTTTATATGTGGTGGGCATAAAGTATTGGCAATTGGGTTGAGCGAAAAGTTGTGTGGTGTGAGATTAGAGTGGTGGCATGTAAATATTTGGGGTTTGGGTAATGAATGCAGGCAAGGGTTTCCATGTGTGAAAGCTTTGGGTGCTGTGCGAGTCCTTTGGGACAGGTTTTGGTCTAGCCCGTGCTTGCATTCATTTGGTACATGTTTAGATACATTGTTAAAGGGGTAGGTAGGATTAGATAAGAGTTCAAAGTCAATTCTTGACGCCATAGGGGTGTTGCCTACCTTAGTTTCGAAAGGGCTGCTCGGCTGGGACGTCTTGGCTTGAGTTGGTTGGCTTGGGGCTCGGGACTGCTCGATGTCGGCATTCGCTGTGCCAGTGTCTCGCGCCGCAGAACTTGCAGTTGGACGGCGGAAGAGGTGCATTCCATGCACCTGGGCGTCGGGATGTGCTGTGGTACGGACCCGACATTGTGGGTGGTTGATCTTCTCTGGATCGCGTTGCCGGTACACTGGGCCCGTGGATCCGCTGTACCAGGCGGAACCATTCTCCTAGGTTCTCGGGAGGTACTACGCGGACTAGGCGCTGGTCGCTGAATGGCAGTCCTTCTGTCAGCGTCTCGAGGATCACCTCTTGTGGAAGTCCTAGTTGCAATCCCATGGCGGTTTTTTCCCGGTAGTAGGTCTCTAAGTTGGCTTGTCCAGTGAGCTTCATGGCGAAATATTTCGCAAAGGACGCTTCGCTTGACTCAGGGTAGAGATCTAGGAGGATTTGTCTCACCTGGAAATAACTCCGGTCGGCCAGCCGAAGTTTCCTGAAGAGTTCCAGGGGTTGTCGCACCAGGTAGTTTGGTAGGCGCAGTAATTTTTCTTGTTCTCCCATGGATGCGTCTTCCATTTTTCGGTCGAACGTCTGGAAAAACTGTGTCGCGCTGTATGTGCCGTCGAAAGGCGGGATCGCCGACTCCGCTCCATCAGAAATTTTTGCCCGGGTCAGAAGCGTTGACAGCTGATTGACGGCGTCCGCTAGGGGCGCAGTTGTCTCTCGGCCGATCACTTCCTGTCTTTCTCCTGCCCCTTCGTTCTCCCTTGCTTCTTGCCTTCTTTCCATTGTTTCCGTTGGACCGTCTGACTTTACGCCTATGGGATCCTGATTTAATTCCATCTCACTATCCTGTCGACTTAACCGTTCTGTGGCAATATCGTTGCGGAATTTCTTGTTGTTGGATGCGAATGGTGATATTTGATTGAAGCGCAGCCGTTTGAGTGGAAGTTGCAGCATACAGTTAGGAATAATCAGGACACGTGATTGTTTTGAAAATAAAAGGCAACTGGATTGGAGGGAAGAAGGTTTGAGAAGGAGCGGGTTTGATTGTTCCTTATCTGATCACATGGCGGTGATTGACATAGCTATGAGCTGAGCTGAGAGAGAGATCTCTAGAACAGATGTTACCTTGGTGGGAGCAAGTCGAAGGCTGATCCGAACTCGGGGGGAGCCAAGTCGCTACTGCAGGTGTTGTTCCTATGAGAGCGAAAACCTAACTGCCATCCTTGGCGTTTCGATTTAACACCAAGACTCCGTTTCTCTCTGATTGGTTGAGAGATGATCACATGCTTTTTCCCTATTGGTTGACCTATTTAGATGCTATCTTTTGATTGGCCCGCGGCTTTCCTTGATGGAAGCTGTGGTCTGCTTGATAGGAAGTGTCGAGTGCTATTTTGACTTTATTTACTTCCGTGTTATCAAATACGTCCTATCTTGGGTCGGAAGTATGGGGTGTCTCTATACTAATATAACTTCTATGGATATTGGATACGTCCTGTCTTTGCCGGAAATATTGGGTGTTAGCTTTAACATTTATAACTTCTGGTCACTAGAGACGTCCGGTTTCTGCCCCTGCAATATTGACACAGGGGTGCCCAGAATAGTCGTGCCAGCCTTAGGTCTACTTCCTATATCTTAATGCTACTTGCTTCCCTCCAGTTACCTTGTTCTTTATTAAGTCTTTGAAAATCATACATGGTACATACATAGTGGGTCGGGGTTGCATTTAATTATATACAAATTATGACATATATATATATATATGGTGTTTTATCCATATTTAAATATTGATTTTATAAATAGGTATATATTGGGGATTGAATAAAAAATGAAAGATCTTATATATTTGTGCAAATTTTTATATTATCTATATATAAGTATATATGAATATATAGAAGCATAGGGCGCCTCTCCTGTCAAAATAAACGTCAATAGATGACATCAGGTTTTGACGTTAATTTTGACGGGAGAGGTGCCCTATGCTTCTATGGATCAATTTCCTCCCGGCAAATTTTCCATCTATATGAATATATGAAAAAATGAAAGAAAGAAAAATAAAAGATAAAAATATCAGGTGTTGAAATCAAAAATAAAAATGGCATATCCTGACCAGGAGCACATGTGCTTTACAGAAGGCAGAACGCCATCTGGTGGAACAGAAATCAACTAATCATTGATTTAGCCTGTTCCCTGATATTTGGCCAACCCAATTTCTTGATGAATCGCTGACGAGCGCCAAAAAGCGCGAAACGCGTTCGTGGATGGCTTTTCTTGATTTATCAAGAAATTGGGTTGGCCAAATATCAGGGAACAGGCTAAATCAATGATTAGTTGATTTCTGTTCCACCAGATGGCGTTCTGCCATCTGTAAAGCACATGTGCTCCTGGTCAGGATATGCCATTTTTATATATGAATATATATTATATATAAAAATAAGAGTGAATAAAATAGTTTTGAATTTGTGATATTTATACAAATTGGTTTTGTGTGAAAGCAAAATGGACTTGTTTTCGAATAAGTCACCTACTAAGCCAATCAACGGAAGCTTAAAACAACAAAATTATGACAAAAAAAAAGAACTTTAACATCAGATAAATAAAATATATATAACGACTTATCATTATTATATTAATATAGTATTGGAAAATTTAGTAACGATATAGGATGTATAGTTTCCTCGTAAAAGATGAAACCATGTCATCAAAGCGTGTCGGAAATTGAGAAAAAAACTTTTAGTAGTTAAAATATTATATTTATTATATATATAGATAGAATTTTCACAGAAGTTTATATTTATCTATAAAAAAGAAATACTTTTCTCTCTCTCTCTCTTTTAAATAAATCAAAGATCTATCTGAGAATAAATTTCTTTATCAGTTTTTATTACAACTCAAATTTTTTGGGATTCTCAGCCCTTCGACTGAAATAATAGCTAATACCTAATACAATATTTTGTAGTTATTGTTTTACTTCCGTTGAAAGGCTGATAAACCTCTAAAAGCTTGAGTTTTAGAAAGCTGATAAAGAAACTTATCTTTAAAGATGGTTCTTTGTTTCATTTGATTGTGAGCTACAGAGGATTAATATCTATTAAAGGTTTTTTTTATGTTGTTTAGATACAGGTAAAGGTTATGCGCCGTCTATTAAACGTCTCTGTAAACTAAGAGTACAATCGGATAAGTGACAAAGTCACATAACATCAGCTTTAGAAAACTTGAAACACTCATCTGGACACCATGATTTCTGGTTATGGCTCTATTCAGTCCACGACGGACTTGATTTGCATCAGATCCACAATTACAGAGGTCAGGTAACAACAATGATTCACAGATTCATTGCGCAATTATTTAAATTTCAACATATAAAGTAAGAAAAGCTTACTTACACAATGTTAATTTGTAAGCTTTTCTTTTTACCTTAAAGCATAATTTCGAAATATATTCATATTTTAAAATAAAATTTTAAAACGTTGGAGAAATTCCAATAATTTGAAGATCACTAATTAAAATTAAAAATACTTATTATATTCTTAGTTTATATATGAGAAAGAATGATTTCTCGAATATATATTAATTATAAAAGCTTCTAATTGCCTTTTAATGGTTAAACAATGAGAATTTTCAATTTTCCAAAATTAAAACTAGATGATTCGACTTTCATGATCGATTTGTCTAAAATTTAAAGCAAATCACTGTACAGTTATCGTCAGGCGTTGCATCTTTCATCTCATTCATATTATCTCTCTTTACAATATAAAATTTAAAGTTTCAAGGTGTATTTATGAATAAATATTAGAAGTAAGTTTATTTATTAAGAAGCGTGTGGAGAAAATTCTTTCGAGTAAATGTTCTTTAACAGTAATATCTACAATCGCGAGGCACTAAATAAGAAAACGTCTGAAATGCCAAAACTTTTGATAAAAATATATTTATCTGATGATGCTATCGAATTTAATAGATATGATTGATTCCAATATCATTCTTTTAAATTTTCAATGAATATATCTGGTAATGTCACTTGAGCTCAGCAATGGTTATACAATTGGCTCTGCTAAAATCAGTAAATAACAGTATTATTGTATTTTGTTCTATTTATTCAATACATCAATAGGGGGAGTAGTCCGACCACACCAGTTCCCCCTGGACCCTTGGAATATTTGACCAAATTCTGGTCCAAGTTGACTAACGTGGAAAGGGTACCCATTTTCCAATGAAGAGCAAGATACATGGAGACATCTGAGGCTCTTCATTAGACACAACAACATCAATAATATAGTAAATAAACGTTCATAAATAAATACAATATGGATGATTTATAGGCATTTCTATTCACAGTGAATTATTCTGAAGATATTACTAGGTGGAAACCTTTTCTTTTTAGTACTGAAATTTTAATAAAAAATCGAGACGAAAATAAATTGACACACTGCACTCTAATTTCTGAAAATGCAAACATTAAGTTCTATTTAAATTTTCACAAATGATTTGCGTCACAAATATTTTAAATATATATATGTTATTAACTTTAGTTTCAAATATATTCTCACATTTATTAATATCATATAACGCAATATCCCAAACTCAGGGATATTTGCGTCAATACATTCCTTTACATCTTAACAAATTGGCTATATACAAGAAGAAGGGTCAAGGAGAGAAATATACAAACATACAAAAGCAATTATATTACAATATTATAATTATATTTATATTATAATATTTAAAAAATAAAAAGAGAACTATTATTCCGTACTCGTTGAAAAATAAATGTCTTCTAAACAATGACCAAATACCTTACAAACCTCCAAAAAGAATAACCATTTATTCAAAAAGTGAGTCCATTGTTTGAAACCCACCTTTATTCCAGATCCTTTACAATCTCATTTATGGTCACATCAATGTGTTGGGGTTGAGGGAAAAAGTGAAAAGGATTTTCTCATTGCATTTCGGCTTAGGTAAAAAAAGTTGAGACTTTAATTGTTTCCCAAGCTCTCTTGGTTCCCTACCAATTACAGACGCTTTTGTGAGAGGAGTGACTTCCTAGGTTCAGAGAGATAATGGTGTTTTAAAGAGTTGTTGATGGTAAGTATTTTAAAGATAAATTATATGTTTTGTACCTTTAGGAATTAGATCGTCTGGTGGGAATTCTATTAATTCTTTACACATTATTTTTTAAGTTTATTTTTAACTTCTCTCTTATATATATATATTTATATATATTATATAATCTAAAAGTCCATTATTTTATTTTTAAAAACATATATTTCATTTTCATTCAATGACTGTTCTACATTTTTTTACCATAGATTTAGAACATAACACTTGAATTTTTTTTTTGTTGAAAATATGTATAGTTAAGCTACCTATTTTTAAATCACGAATATAGAGTTCATTTTATAAATTCTATATTACTGTTATAATTATTTTTTACGTGTAAATTTACTTCAAGTGATTCAAAATAAAAACTACTTGAAAGGTAAATAATCATATTTTCTTTTTTTCACGACTGCACCTCCAATTCTCCATCTTTTTCAACAACAAAACAAAATGATTCATAACATGTATATTTATCAATTATGTTTTATATATTTATATCTATTTATTCATATATTTATCATTATATAATCTTATTTATTCATATTTATTCTGTATTTAACCTTATATAATCTTATATGGACATTGTAATAAATCAGTTTCAATCTCAATCTCTCTCTCTTTTAGTGATAATATATATTTTTAAATAAAATTATATATTTGTTGCGCTGCATTTGAATAAAATTTTGCAAAAATATAAGTGCATTCTTCTTTTCTCTTATATCATAAAATTTGTAATTAGAGGCTATTAATAAAATAATTCTGTGTATTAAAAGATATAAATAAAAATTGAAGTAGATGACACGAGAATTATTGTTTATATTGATAGATTATTTTCATAATTTTTTATAACTTGGATTTATAACTACAGAGATTTACTATGAAAAGAATATATAAAATATTTTAAAAACTATGAAAAATGATATAATTGTTATAGTAATTATATATGGAATAAAATAAACTCTTCGAGTTAAAATAGAAAAATAAAACGAAGATTGAAGAGGAGTTTTTTTTTTTTTTGGTGGGGATTTCTTTTTTTATTGGCCCTTGCAAGCTGCGAAGATCCTCCTAGATTACAGTGGCCTGTAGCCCAGCCAGTATATGCAGGGGCTAAGCTCAAACTACCCTGTCAGGCTGACAAAAGAGTCTATATAGGATCCAGATGGACTAAAGGACGACATAAACTTATAGTTGATCCCAGAATTTCTGTTTTTGTTGATGGAACTCTTCATTTCCGATCATTAAGACCTGAAGACTCGGGAACATATATTTGTCATACATTACCACCAGCGTATGAAGTTGCTCACAAGATTAAAGGAAAGTTTTTGTTAATGATTACTCATGAGTAAGTTAAACAAACATTTTTGTTAAATTTTTTGTTAATAAAATTCGCACAAGATACTCCTCTTCAATCTTCGTTTTATTTTTCTAGTAATTGTATATATCATTAATGTAAATAGTGTAAATAGCAATTGTATTTCTATGAAAAATAGACATATCGGCTAGTTAGAGTTTTTCAATAAAACTTTTAAAAAACTCTAATAGGCCGAAGTGTCTATTTTTCACAGAAATATCAATGCCGGCCAGGCAAACTCTAGCTTTACGAGCAATTATATTGTTTGAATTTTATAATATTTTTACTATTTATGCGCTTTTATAATGTTAACTTTGACTTTAAATTATATATATATCTAGATGATATTTGTGTAATACTTTGTTGGTGCGCGAATCTCTTAAATATTTTAATTACCTTTGAATAAAATAAATAATAATTTTATTATAAATAAAACAATAATGAATTTAAATAATCAAATTGAATATATATATATATCTCGTGATTAATATTATGAAAATGAATATATTTTACATAATTACTATTATAGACTTAGCCTTAATAATAGTTTTGATAATGGCCATGCTTGTCTTTAGAGATCTCTTATCTTCGAAGGCTGAGTACGCATGCGCAGTTCATTTTATTTTGATTGCATTTGCGTTGCGCGCGCGCACAGTACTTTCTAGTATAAATGTAATAGTCATGTCTCTCTACACCAAGAATGTGTATAGCTGATTACCAGCTGTGTATGTACTCCATGTTAGGATCGGCTGTATTTGACGTCTGTTCCTCATGTCAGAAGCGGCCATTTTATATTGGATCTAAGTCAGTGTCCTGTTACTGATAGTGCTCCCAGTCTTAATGACGAAGGCAGACGCATTCTACTTGACCCCATCATTATGGAAATCAAATCTACTTTGATCAGCTCTACTCATTTCTATCATACACCATCAAAAGTTTCAATCTCTACAGGCTACATACCCTAATATGATTGAGTGAAGATAAGAAAGAGAGAAAAAGAAGATAGCTGATTACCTATTTTCAAATTCATACCAATTTACTAATGTTTGGATCGTTTATATACTTTTCTTAGACTAAATATAATTATTATAATACGAATATTATAATAATTAAATTCGTATTAAAATCATATAATACGATATGAATTGATAAATGACTCATTTTGTTGCTATCGAGAGAGATTCAGACTAAATCATGTCAATCAACAAAGAGATTATTGATTTTAAATTTTATCATTTCAAAATGAGAACCAAAATATTTTGTGTAAAATTATTTCCTAATAGAAGAATACAAATTGCAAAATTTTAAAATACTTTTTATATATTATTATTTTTCTTAATTATATATATATTTAAATAAAAAGACATATATTGGATCAAAATTCGATCCAATATATGCGTTTTTGTTTAAAGATTTATTTATGGTTTGCTCTATTTTCAAAATATATATATATATTTATTTTTATTAATGAAATCTCTAAAAAATATTTTTAATTTGTAATTTATATGTATATTCATTTACAAATTTTTCAGTATTCATATAATCTGTTAAAGGAGATGAGCTATTTATCTTCCATTGGTTAACTCCCAATATATTAGTGCCATTAAATGAAAAGGAATTAGACGCAAACAAAGTTCTAGATATAGGAGTTCAGTAAAGAGACGCCGAGCAAAGAGGTCTCTAATCCAAATAAATAGCAGTCGGCTACATCTCAGGGGACATTCAACACCGCACGCATACCTTTTTGTCAAATTAACTTGGTTTAAACACTGTGTCGCCAAATTTATACTTAGGACAATCTGGTCTTTCAATTGTAGCTCTTCTATAAATATTTTATTTATAAATGCAAATTATTTAGTGAAAGTGTTTATTTATCAAATATAACACATGCAATATTCTACTTCCCTTATTGCGTTGATTGAAATATTAAGAACGCCTTGCTCATCAGTAGTGAATCCTCCCAGCTGTATTTTTATACCATCAGAACCTAACAATATTTGTATCATTGAAGAAAGAACAGTGTAAGAAATAGATTCATTTGAAAAAGAATCGCGTTAAAATAGTTAATATTTATAAATACAGATGGTACGCGCATGTATTATATGAAGAAAGGTTATTGATATTATAAAAATTCTGAATTATTTCATTTTATATATTCCATATATTACGTGGATGATAGGTTTACGAGAATTAAATATCAGAAGATGAACAAACTTGTCGATATATGGAATCGAGCGCGCATACACTCTATATATTACATACGTTTTCTATTTAGAAATAAGGGATAGTTACAATACTTTGTGTTTTAATATTTAATTACAACAAGGTTAACCATCTATATATATATATAAAATTGAATGTCTGTCTGTGTGTACTCTATAGATTCAAAAACCATACATCCAATCGCCGTGAAATTTTGGGATATTATTAGGTATATCCCCGGGAAGGTTTTTGAAAAATAATTTCTTGAATATCTTGTATATCCTTAGAGTTATTTGCAGATTTGTAGATTTAACTCGCATTGCGACGATGATAACAAGTTTTTTTATCTATAAGTTTTATTATCACTAAGTTTATTATCTTAAAGATTATTTATCAAAAGTAAGATAATCTACCTATTAATTGCGCACAAATCAAAGTTAGTTTTATCATTTATATGCAACATATATATTGGGAGAATAGATAAAATGATGATTTTGTAATATAGAAAATTAGGAAAGACAAAATTCAGGATGACACGGCAATTTATTTGAGACAAGAATAATGATACAATTCCAAGGCAAGATACTATTCCTTTAACTTCCAATTACCGAGGGAACCCATTAATATTGATTTTACTCAACTTATCGAGTATTTTTCAAGGGACCGGGAAAATATTTTCACTTTATCGAGAGATTCAAATTTACGAGTTTCAAATTATCAAAATATATCTTTTTTTTATAAGTTTATAGAGATTTGTTTTAACAAATGTTCGTTAGACAAACCTTTACTCGGATATAACCCGGGCGAAGCCGGGTACATCCGCTAGTAATATATAAACAAAACTTATGCAAAATTACAAAAGTACAATATTGACGATTACCTAACTATGAAAAATAAATCAAAGAATAAGTAAATATTGTCACGTGGAAAATTAGGGAAGACAAACTTCAGGATGAACACAGCAATTTATTTAAGGCAAGAATAAACTATGAATCATATAATTACTTTTATTACATTTTTCTCTCCTTAATAAGATATAAATATAATACATTTACCAAATATGGTAAACAACTATTTAATCATCTAACTTAAACACAAAAAAAGATTATCTACTTTTATCTTATATATTTAATTTAGATTTAGCTTGCTAATCTAATAGAAATCCCTATTTATATATAAAATATCACTATTATTACAAGTTTTAAATATAGTTCTGTCAATATATGAATCCATGTCAACTTACTCTATAATATCAACTTAATTTAAATTATATTTAAGATTTTGATTTTTATTAGATAAACTTTATTATTTACATTTCATATATATATATATATATATAAGCAATGAGGGAGGTTTATAGACTAAAAAATATATATAAACATGAAAAATGAATTCTCTTTTAATAAAATAATAAGTACTTTGCTACAATATTTTACATACATAAATAAATACAAATCATGTTACACATATATTTAATTTTAAGGAATATTTTCCACTCAAAGTATAACTAAATTAAAATATTTTCTATATCATTATATTAATCTTTTATCTGTTTCCACCCAATGCCTACAAACAAATATACTCCTACATTTAATCTAAAGGTAAATAAATATTTAGAAATCCCATGAAAGCAAACCCTTTATCTCTAACTTCCCATTATTTATTAAATAACTTCCTCATTAAATTTAAATTGACTCTTAATCAAGCATTAATCCATGCTAATCTAAAATGACAAGGAGGGGAACCTATTTATTTAAATAGCTATTAAAATATACATTGTTTTAATAAATTAAAATTTGTACTAGATTCATAAATGTACATCTATATTAGGGGAAAATTCATTTATTTACCAGATTACATAGAATTCTTGTCAAGTATACTGACATTTGGAAACTATTATAAACTCGTAAGATTCTTTTAAAAAATTAAACAATTTCTACTGTAATTTATAATACAATATAATACGGCTTGTGATTGTAAAACGACATTTGAAAATTATGCCGCATGAGTTTCTTTTCAACGAAAAATCAAAATTTATTTTAAGGAGAAATAACGATTATTTCTAACCTTTGGGATGAGGTATGAAAGGATGAATTGTGAAGAATAATGATAAACGGAAAAAGCATCTGCCCGGTAAGCGGAACACTTTGGGTTCTGTTCCCATCCCTGGATACTTTTATTTTTCCGTTTATCATTACTCTTCACAATTCATCCTTTCATATTTCATCCCTAAGGTTAGAAATAATCGTTATTTCTCCTTAAAATAAATTTTGATTTTACGTTGAAAAGAAACTCATGCGGGATAATTTTCAAACTCCGTTCTACAATTTCTACTGGCTTCACTACAATTAAAAAATTAATGGGAGTAAGGACAGTAGATTGTTTAATTTTTAAAAGAATCATACGCGTCTATAATAGTTTTGAATATTCATAACAGATGGCGTGCTATATAATGTATCATACTAATATTTATTAATTTTTATATTTTAAGAGTGTTTAAGGGAATTTAAAATTATTTGTTGAACGAAGTTTGACAATTATACCGCAAATGTTTCTTTTGAACGAAAAATCGAAATTTATTTTAAGTAGAAATAACGACTATATTTAACCTTAGGAATTAGGTATGAAAGAATGAATTGTGAAGAATAATGATGAACGCAAAAATAAAAGTGTCCAGGGATGGGAATTATATTCTAATATAAATTACTTTATATAATATTTAAAAACGGAAAAATATGTCCAGGGTAGCCTAGTGGACATGGCATCTGCCTGGGAGGCAGAACACTGTGGGTTATATTCCCATCCCTTGACACTTTTATTTTTCCGTTTATCATCACTCTTCACAATTCATCCTTTCATACTTCATTCCTAAGGTTAGATATAGTCGTTATTTCTACTTAAAATAAATTTCGATTTTTCGTTCAAAAGAAACATTTGCGGTATAATTGTCGAACTTCGTTCAACAATCCAAAGCCGCATAATATTGTATTAAAATTATTTATTTAAAAATTTTCTAAAATCTAATTTGAATATCTACCAAACCTAATTCACTCAGTATACACTCGGAATGTTTATACTGTAAAGATATGTATATATGGAATAACTATATCTTTCTAATCTCACGTATTTTAAAGGAATATCTATTTTTAGTATTTATTTGAATATATATCAGAATTCCGTATGAAATGTTCTCACAATATATTTTATTTAGTCATTCATAATTGTCATATAGGAATATATTAACAATATACAAGGGTCACTTCAAAAATACGAAAGTTCACCATGACAATGCAAGACCGCACACCTCAGCCCAAACATTAGACCTTTTAGCCAACTCTGGTGTCCAATTAGTTACTTATCCACTATATTCACCAGACATAACACCTTGTGATATTTTTTTATTTTCAAAGGTTATTGTTGAAAGGGATAAAATTTGACACTGATGATGAAGCACTACAAGCCTTTATCAATGCCGTAAATTCCATCCCCGAAGGTGACTGGTGTGAGTGCTTCGATAATTGGTTTTCACGGATGAAATCTTGCATTGGTGCTAAGGGTGAATACGTTGAAAAACTTTGAATATTTGAAAGTTGCAGCTTTAATAAAAATAAGTGATTACAAAAACCTTTGGAGTGACCCTTGTAAAAAAAAAAAGATAAATTATTATTGTTCACATATATAAAAATAAATTTCACGGGAGAATGGAAATTATATACCCCCTCATCCCAAAAAAGTGGCACCTTTCCTTTTAAAAATGTATTATGGTGATACGGCTTATTTTTTATCACCACCACTACGTTTTATACTGGGATGATAAACCATAGGCATGGACTTAGATGAAGGGTCGCTAAAGATATGGGTCGCCACTTTTAGTACATGATTTGTTTATATATATTTAAACATATATAATTAATCATTTATGGAAATAAGGGACTAAAAGCGCTTCTTTAAAATTTCATATAACAATGCATTTTTAATTATAATATGAAAAAGCGGCGTTCTCATATCAAATAATTTTCTACAACGCTAGTTTTGGCAAATTCAGTTAAATAAGACAACCTATATATCATTTGCTGATGTATCACGTGGTAAACACATGAACTTTCGTAACTAATTTCATAGCACTGAACCTCTACAAGAGAACTATGCAAATATGTTGAAAAAGGAATTCGAATGTCCCTACTGAAAGACTATGCAAATATGTTGAAAAAGGAATTCGAATGTCCCTACTGAAGGACTATGCAAATATGTTGAAAAGGGAAACCGAATGTTCCTACTGAAAGACTATGCAAATATGTTTAAAAGGGAATTATAATGTCCCTACTGAAATACTGTACAAATATGTTTAAAAGGGAATTATAATGTCCCTACTGAAGGACTATGCAAATATGTTGAAAAAGGAATTCGAATATCCCTACTGAAGACCTATGCAAATATGTTGAAAAGGTATTTCTAATGTCCCTACTAAATGACTATGCAAATATGTTGAAAAAAGAAACCGATTGTTCCTACCGAAAGACTATTAAAAATATGTTGAAAAGGTAATTGGAACGTCCCTATACCAAAAATGCAGTTCAAACTGTAAAGTCAGCACATTCCTCTTTCATCTCAATGATATCAGAATGCCACTTTTCTAGACATTTTAATAAAAGGCAAGTATAAAGAATTACTGGATATCATTAGAGTAAATATAACAATTTTCCTAGAATTTTAACATCAAAATGCATCATATTTTACTGAAGAATATCCAATAAATAATTGGAATTTCAATTTTCATCTCAATATTGTAGAGAAGCATCGATCTACATTGTAAATCACCGCTCCACTTGCGAACAGTGAGGGATAACAAGAAAATTAAGAAGGCGTTAGAACCTCGACAAAACTTAAACAAATATATTAATGAACTTGTTGTCAAGTGTCGCCTGCCTAAAATTAACCATCCAATCGCGAGAAGGCCTTCCCCAGGGGATTAAGCCTAATTTGTTTTCGGTTGGTGGCATCGTCTGCATACGAAATCTGCCTTAGAGTCGATGATCATATTTGAGGAAGAGCTTCTAAGGTAGCGAGGAGTTCATCTTGATCTCCTGAAGCTTTTAGAAAACACAATACGTTCTAAATTGAATATGTACATTGTTCAAATATATTATTACATTTGGTGTTGACACAGGGTTCCCGATTATTATTATCTTTAATGGTAATAATCGTGATAATTAGTAATATTGTGTTCCTTAAATAATATATTTGAAAAGGTAAAATAAAATTCAGGAAAAAAGGGTTTCTTCTAATTTGGTTTTGCAAGCTTTCGAGCAAATATACTGCTCTTCGACGGGAAAATACTTTATGTATAATCTTTAAATGATCTTTATACTAAAATAATTGAAAATTCGTTTTCGGATTTTTTGTATAAAGACAATTTAAAGATTGTACATAAAGTATTTGTCCGTTGAAGAGTAGTATATATGTTGGGAATCTTTCATGGTTCAGACAATGAAACAACAAATAACAAGTTTACCTACAGCTGAAGTGGTTTTAAAGAATTAGGCGATTTTACCTTCTATGAATGTATTTTGAATTTATTATTTTCAAAGAGAGAGAGAGAAAATAACATTTAACAATTTACATTACAATTACTAATTATGTAAACAAAACAAACACTCCTTTGTTCTTGGTTTTATATTACAGTGTTGTTAGTCCAAAAGTATTTCAAGATCATTGATTTACTATTTTAAAACATTTTCCTCCTTTTTTTCCAACAGTATATTTGCTTGAAAGCTTGCAAATTCAAAATTAAAAGAAACTTTTTACCTGAATTTTATTTTTTTCTTTTCATATAATTTCTGGGTAACTATTTCTCATATATAATATATAAAATACAAATTTATATTTATTTATTAGCAATTACTTTAAATTTATATAGTACACAAGTATTAATTATCGAAAGATATACACATCATATGTTATTATTCCCATTCTTCTTTTATTTCCCATCGCCTTTTTTATATTCACACTATTCTATGAGTAGCATAATCATTATCTGACCTCATAATATGCAAATTAGTTCGATATTGAAATAATTTTTATAGTTTTTGATTATTCCCTGTGTAAATATACATATTCAGTACCTTCATGTGAAAATATTGTAATGTTTGATATATATTATATTGCAAAGGAAGAAGAGTAAAAAACATGCTTATAATTATTCATATATATACACAAAGATACAACTATTAATATTGATATATATATATATCAATAAAACTATTTACATATTTTTCTCTGTATTACTCTGTATTTATGGAATCATCACATATGTTCCATAGCTTAATTTTTCAATATTCTCTGGCTGTAGATATTTTTTTTAAATAATTGTCGATTATCTTGCTGAGTTCATCAATAAATACTTTTACATCTTAAAACTTTTGAAGACTTGATTTCTTCGCTAAAAAAAATATATATTCAAGTAATCTCATAGTTTCGCTATTAAATTAATTTACCTGTTCCCCCTTATGATTATTGATAAGTTAATATTCCAAAAATATATTTGTGTGTATGGATTAATATTTTTTGTATGAATAGATAAAAATGTTTCAAACGCCACATAAAATTTTGTTTAATTTTAAAATATAGTATCCTAAAACAACACACAAACATTTTTGTTTTCTCTCTCATTTTTAATTATAACTGAATAAACAAATATTTTAAACATTTATATATTATTAATAATATATTAAATGAATCATAAAAGTATCTTTAACATCCTATGTTTTATAGAATTAATTATTTTTATATGGCCACACAAAAGAGATCAAAAGTCAACAATGCTAAGACTAAATCCTCAAAGACGCTTTTAGAAGAGTTAGCTTGAAGTCCCTATTGATTAATCCTTCAGCACAGAAATGTTGGTTTTAACGATGAGATGAACAATACCGTTTGAAATGTAGCTTTCAGAGCCTTCCTTCATTTATTAGGATTATATACTACACCGGTAAGTTTGAAAAATCAATTTATTTGTCGTGCTTAGCAACATATCTTTGTTGTCAAATATTATTTTTACTATATACCCTCATGGACGAAACTTAATGAAGATGTACCTTTTAAAATGTATATAATTTTATCATTATATTTTATTATATTATTGTTCTTATTAGTTTAAAGGAGAACGTACGAAATTAGATATAAGGGAAATCTACCGTTATATAATCAAATAAGGAGTGGTTTATATTTAAAATATATTAAAGTTTCTAAAGTTTTGTCTATGAGTGTATATATTGCTCTAACATTATCAATGCGATTATTTATAAAATAAACATTTAATATGTTGTTTTAATATTATTAATCAAATAATTTTATTTAATCATATATATATATGTATTATATTTATATAGAGCATATGTATATATTATATTGTTTTATTCATATTTGTGTGACACCATTGTGAATACACTTCCTTCAACAAGGACCCAGAACAGCAGCGTTACATACCCAAGATATAGAACATTGCGACTGCTGTGGTTAAAAGGAGAGGTGTCTCTCTTAGTACACACATATATTCTTTCAAGAAACGTTTATCTATGAAAATAGAATCAATATTTATCGGAATCTATAAAAGTTTACCTTTATATAGATCCACAAATCAATACACAATAAAACCTCTATTGAATATATTCTCTTTTTTTTTTTTCACATGTTTGAATAAATCATTGTATGAGATATAAATTAGTAAAGAATATAAGAAAATAAGAATAAGATTTCACCCTTCTACTCCACTGATCCCAACACCCGAAGGACATGTGAAATTGTCACAGGACAAGATTTCTATCCAGATGTACAGGGTTAGATTTCAAACTCTTTGTTCTTAGCATCTGGTTAGGAATGTTGTCATACTTACTGATGTTCTCATTTATGGTTTTACTCACTCCGCTTATTCAATATACAGAGAAAAAATTCAGTTTATCTTTAGAAATAAAACAATTTTTTACCCTTACTGCAAAAATAAAATATTGAGAGGAAGCGGTTCATCAGTGGTGAACCCTTCCAGCAATTTCGACAGTTTATTCTACCATACTGCCCTGATATCTTATTGAGCTTTTTTGAACCCCAGGCAAAGGTTTTTTAACCGATCTATGGAAATAAGCTTTGAGGACAATAGAAATACATATGGATATCGCTACATACGCGCGCGTTTTCAGCATTCCGAAAATAATTATTGAAGGGGCATTTTAAAGTTAACTAAAATTGAAACATTTACTGCCTTTGCTGGACATGTGATGGCGCGGATCAGCAGGAAAGACATTGCTGACAGTGTTGGAAGGAAAGCTCCAAGGGAAGAGATCGAGGGGAAGTAGACGACAGGGATACACAGACGATCTAAAACAATGGACTGGACGACACACCTACGAGGAGATGAAGAGAATGGCAGAGGAAGTATGGAGAGACCATGTGGCCCACATTCAGTAGAGGAAGTCATTGAAGGAGGGGTACATTTACTTGCTACCATCGAATTTTAAAATAATTATCTCTAAAATAACAATCTTGGTGGTAAGTTATGTATTTTCTTCATAAAGAAAGAATAAAATATTCATAAAATTATTTTGAACTTCTTTATTTTTCTAACGTTGAGATTATTCAGTGCCACTTTTCACAAGGAAAATGTGTTCCTGCATTTTAATATCAAAACGTATATATATATTGGAGATTTTCTAAAATAAATATTCAAAATCTTTTAAAATTATGTGTATTTGTGGAATTCACAAACACGTTTTTCCCTGAGGTGGTTGGCACTCAATCATCGAAACAATAAGTAATAACGATATTTCTAAAAAAAAAAAGAAGGAATAAATTATTTATAATTTTAATTAACCTCTAACCAAGATTAAACATAGTTCGTGAGGAAGAGCTTCTTTATAGAGAGAAATTTCTTCCCCCCACCGGGATTTATTCTTCTACAGCGAATATGAAGATTAGTAAATTAAATTTAATTGCCATCTATCGTTAAAATTTTGCACAAATAAATTTACTGGCAATACGTTTCTTTTAAATATCATCAAATATTATCTCTACAGACCTTACTGCAATGATATGAGTTATTGAACTACTGATGAGCCAAGCACTCTCATTCAATAACTCATATCATTGCAGTAAGGTCTGTTGAGATAATATTTAATGATATTTAAAAGAAACGTATTGCCAGCAAATTTATTTGTGTAAAATTTTAATATGAAGATTATCGTTGTCTTAAGAATCTAAACAGACAATGGTTCTTATAACAGAATAACTTTGAAATGTTCAAATTTGGAATGATTGGCATTCTTAAAATGATTCTATGGAAGACTAAATCTCAATGATATGTAATTCATATTTTCCACAAAATTCGCGGCCATCTTTAGAACTAGCACTGCTCATGTCTTCTTAATCTGTCAACCTTGTCTCCCTCACATGGTAGAATCTCATAAATATAAAAAGATAATTTACATCCAAGAAAAGTTACATTAATTATTAACAAATAATAATATTAAGGTGGAAACATCAGGCTTCCAAAGGTAAGCTTCTTTTAGAAATCTCTATTATAGACTTCTAGCTTTCAGGAAAGAAGACTCTTATACAAATGAAAAAAACGATACAATAATACACATTTATTGTCTCGTGTTTTCTCCTGTAGAAGGGCCTTAATGGCCTGAAAACTAGATATCTGAATTAGATATTTCAAAAAGAAATATTCTTAGAAGTCTGATGTTTTTATCTTAATATTAATAAAAAAGATTATTTTATTGAATAAAATAATATATACAAGAAAAACTCCTCGTATAGGACACCTAATTGCTGAGCCAAAGTGTCTTTTAAAGAGAGGCGTCCTCTTACCGGAGAGTTGCTTATATAGGAAAAATGGTATTTTTGCAAATCAAAACTGTCCTTTGTAGAGAGGTGTCCACTAGCGGGTTTCCGCAACAAAACAAAAGAGTTTTACTGTATATTATATATGTCATAATTTGTATAGTTAATGCCAAAAGATATAATTTATTTCTGTCAAACTAAGTATGTAAATATGTTACCATTGTGTTAAAATGTAAATATGTAAATTCATCCATGTATAAAGGCGGTACAAAAATTAAAGGTGGCAGACATCGCGGGTGCGCTGTTCGCTAGGCATAACGGCTGAGCCTCTTCATTTAGCTACGACATATATATATATCTATATATATAAAAATGGATGTTTGTTGGTCCGTTGGTCCGTTGGTCCGTCCGTCCGTTCGTCAGTGATAATCTTCTACATCGCTCAACCAATCGTGATGAAACTTTTGGAAGATTTTTAGTATACTACCGGGATGGTTTCTGGCTAATTACTCTTTAGAAATAACCTTTCGTTACATATTTATTTACAATAAAACGTAGATTCACTCGCAATCAGCGCCCCCTCGCGGCAGACGTATGGCCTAAAATAGCCTCGCATGAGCTTATTTGTAACGTCAAGCTTAGCCTATAGGTTAGGTACACAGCTTCGTACCCCCGCAACCTAGGTTCGAGGCTCAGCGTGGGTGTCACAGAAGAGAGCGCGGCCCAGCGAGCTGAAAATCCACCCAATACAACGTTGACTGCATTTTTTCAATTGTGTGCCAGTGACACATTCGCTGCGACATTGCTGTATCATCAGGTTCCGACGTATTACACATGGAATCAGTCAACGAAGAAGTGGCAACGGAGAAAAAAAAGGCATGCTGCACTCTTCAATGGTTCAGGTGTTTTCCACTGGCGCATTGGGGCGAGTGTATACTGTCCATCCGAGCAATGCTGAATGCTACTATTTGCGAATGCTGCTTCATGTAGTCAAAGGCCCGCAATCGTTCGAAGCTATCAAAACCGTCAACGGCCAAATCTGTCAGACATATAGAGAGGCATGCTTCAAGCTTGGTCTGCTTGAAAATGATCAGCATTGGGACAACACACTGGCAGAAGCATCTGAAACATGTCATCCTAAGCAAATACGAACTCTGTTTGCTATCATTTTGACAACCTGCTCGCCTTCAGACCCAAACGGCCTATGGGAGAAGCATAAAGAGAGTATGAGCGAAGACATACTTCGCCGTGTACGTAGTGCTAACCCCAATGCGCAGAATTCGGATGAAATTTTCAATGAAGCGCTGATATCACTTGAGAATATATGTTTGTCGATCAACAACAAAATCCTCAATCAGCTTGGCTTGATCTCACCCGAGCGTGGCAGAAATGATGCTGTCGACAGAGATATGTTGCGAGAAATGCAATACGACGCTGATACGCTGCAAGTTTATGTTGAGACTCAGAAAAGACTCTTAACAAACGAACAAAACCTTGCGTACAACACAGTCACGGAGCATGTGCGAACCGGAAATGGTGGTCTTCTGTTTCTTGATGCCCCAGGCGGAACTGGGAAAACATTTTTGCTCAATTTGATTCTCGCCGAAATTCGTATGAAACATGAGATTGCTCTGGCTGTGGCATCGTCGGGAATTGCGGCAACACTGCTCGATGGAGGACGTACGGCGCATTCGGCATTCAAGCTGCCATTGAATTTGAATATAGCCGACGTTCCTCTCTGCAACATCGGAAAAACATCAGGAATGGCCACTGTGTTGAAAACGTGCCAAATCATCATTTGGGATGAATGTACGATGGCTCACAAGAAAGCGCTTGAGGCACTTGATCGTACTCTTCGCGATTTCCGAGGCAATCAACGCCTAATGGGTGGAGCTCTGATACTGCTCGCTGGTGATTTCCGTCAAATCTTGCCTGTTATTCCAAGAGCAACACCAGCAGATGAGCTGAACGCATGCTTGAAGAATTCGGCTCTCTGAAGACATGTGAAGAAAATTACACTGTCGACCAATATGCGTGTGCATTTACATGGAGATGTTTCTGCGCAAACATTTGCCAAGCAGCTTTTGAATATGGGCGACGGCAAAATTCCGGTTGATCCTGCAACACACGAGATATCGTTCCCACCGAACTTCGGTCAACTTCAGGCGTCAATTGGAGATCTTGAAAAGGTAGTTTTCCCGGATATTGCCACTAATTTCAAGAATCACGACTGGCTTTGCGAGCGAGCTATCTTAGCTCCGAAGAATGATGACGTCAATCGCATCAATCATAAGATACTATTGAAAATTCCTGGAGCGGTCACGCAATACAAATCTATTGACACAGTCACAGAAGAGGACCAAGCTGTCAATTATCCAGTCGAATTTTCAATTCATTGGAGCCTTCTGGAATGCCACCGCATGTATTGTCATTGAAAGTTGGCTCGCCAATATTGCTTCTTCGGAATCTCAACACACCCAAGTTGTGCAACGGAACCAGACTTTCCGTAAAAAGGTTGATGCCGAATGTGATTGAAACGACGATAATCAGTGGAAAATGTAAAGGAGAGGATGTGCTCATTCCGCACATTCCAATGATCCCCACTGATTTGCCCTTCACATTCAAGCGACTTCAGTTTCCCGTGCGTCTCGCTTTCGCAATGACAATCAACAAATCCCAGGGACAGTCGCTGCGAGTTGACGGTTTGCATTTAGGAAATCCATGTTTTTCACATGGTCAACTCTACGTCGCTTGCTCCCGAGTTGGAACGCCAAAAAATCTATATATCTACGCAGCAAACGAGAGGACCAAAAATATTGTGTAACCCTCGCGTTACGATAGATTAGTTTTCATATGATACAATATTCTTTCAAATATTGCTATTAATAAAATCGATATATTTTTTCATCAATTCTTTATGACTCATCTTTAATTTTTCCCCAGCACATGCTATATTCTTGATTACAAACACATACAGGCATCCAATTTTTATATATATAGAGGTGCGTAGAGGCAGGGCAACGTCTGCCCGGGTTCGGCTAGCTCATTTAATTCAAAAATAAAAAAAAACAGGTTCTCTGACATTTATTAATGCAGTGAATATAATCAATAATTACAATAAAGGGCTATATTATCAATATATATAAAAATCACTTTCAAATTTTAACGTAACGTTCCATTCCCAATCCCGTAGGGCTTTAGATCGGCTAAAACATTTTTATCTTTATAAGTGAATATTAACCTTACTGTACTGAATAGTTTAGTATAATATTAATTTGACATATTACAACTTAGCCACAGCAACGCGTGGCCGGGTTCGCTAGTATATATATATATTGGAAGTATTTAAAAGCACGAATGTTTCTTTTATACATAATACAAACTTCTACTGCCCTTACTGCGATGAAAAAATATAATGGGAGGGCTTGGCTCATCAGTTTTTCATCGCAGTAAGAGCAGTAGAAGTTTGTATTATGTATAAAAGAAACATTCGTGCTTTTAAATCCTTTGATTTTATATGTATAGATGGCGCGTTATTGCTTTGTGTTAATTTATGCCTAACTGGCTTTATCTTTATTGTTTGCGGAAGAGCATTGCTCGGTGCAAATATTTTGATGTAATTCTACTGTCCTATAAGCTTATGTCCATAGTTTTCTTGAAACCCATTTCTGAGATTTTATCCTTCGGTGTAGCATATAAAAGCAGAATGATCCAATACAGTATTAGAGCTCTGAGAAGCGGTCTGGTGGATTAAATTGGCGAAACCGCTGGGAGGGTTCACCACTGATGAGCCAAGCCCTCCCATTATATTTTTCCATCGCAATAAGGGCAGTAGAAGTTTGTATTATGTGTGTATAAAAGAAACATTCGTGCTTTTAAATCATTTCATTTTATATGTATAGATGGCGCGTTATTGTTTTGTGTTAATATATATATAATATTTATCACATTTATATATTAGACACAAGAGCCTATTATTCAACGTCACCTCATAATCTAGCTCAATCAATATAAATACACAACAAATTCGTAATATATCTCTCAGAATACCAAATACCTTTCAATATTTACAATAGTCCAATTACATTGGGTAGTTGCTCAAATAAAGGGTGATAGGCATATATGTCTTCAAGAAAGTGGGCGTAGAAAATAAATTGGCATTGTGTTCCACCAAACCTGTTGTAGGTGTTTAGAAATCCCAAGTCTTTGTTGGCTAAACAAATAGCCTTCCTGAGTGGTTGGGACGGAAACATGTCCTCAAATTGCCATCTTAACAAATGACACTGTCTTCATCTATATTGTCTCAAGGAGACGACACAGAAAACGTCTGCTATTTTCCTATGAATATAATGGGTTTGAAATATTTGGAGTTTGTTTCAAAGATAACAATGAACTCCAGGTGTATATAGATACACTTAAATACATACCTTTCTTTATAAAACTTATTTATATATATTCTGGTTTAACAAATTGTACATGTAAGATATAAAAATATTTAATTAAAAAGGCATATATTGGATCAAAATGACATTTATTTTACTATTATTTCAGTTGGCTGAACGCCAACCTTTATCAAGGTTTTATAAGGCGTTCAGCCAACTGGAATATTGGTGAATTAAATGATATTTTGATCCAATATATGCCTTTTTAATTAAAGATTTATATATGGATTGCTCTATTTTCAAAATTGTTTTTTATTTATTTATATTCTCGTGCATTTTAGCATGATATAAGCGTACCATCTATATTATATATTTTTAACCATCTACACTCATGAACAAAACTTAAAAGGTGGAAAGTCTTTGCTCTCGCTTATTGTCTGTTTTGTTTTGGTTATTTAAAGGAGACAGAGCGAGTCTCATGGTTATCGTGTGTCTTCAATAAAGGTCATTGTGTATCAAATATCTTTCAGATGATAGATTATAAACACAAAGTAATAAGACCAAATCCAAATTTATAAATAGTGTATGACGTTTCGGTAACAGCGTTGTTACCATCTTCAAACAAAAGTACTGAATATATATATATACTCATGCTATGGTAAAATTACTTATTCAGTACTTTTGTCTGAAGAGAGTAACAACGCTGTTACCGAAACGTCACACACTATTTATTTATTTGGATTTAGTCTTATTACCTTGTGTTTATCTTTCAGAGTTATTCTCTAAAATCCCGATATGCATGCTAAAATGTACAACTTCCTTAAGTTTTGTTCATATGTTTTCATAATTGTACGGGCATATAATCTCTTCTTATGTTGACAAAAAAACAATTACTTAAACTATCGATATAGTTTCATCAAGTACATTAACAATAATTCCTCTATCCAGTACCGGCAAAATATTCAAAATAGTTCAATTCATTATTAGAACGGTATAGTAGATCAAACTGTTAAATCCGCTGAAAATATTCACCACTGATGAACTAGAATTTTCAATATTTTATTGTGACAGAAAGAGAATTATTAAATTTCTTATTTATAGGAAATCATCAAATGCCTGTGAATATTGATAAATTTGAATTATAGTGACTGATGAATATTTTATTTAGATTTATTTATTTATATATATGTCATTGATTCTTATACCCTATTTATATGATTCCCTTTTATTTCGTTAATTGATATTGTGGTGTAGAAAATAAAGTCTTTGCATATCTGAAGGTGTGAAAGTATTTATTGATGACGTTACCGCGACTATCAATAATTATTAACAAATTAACCAAACTATCTACAGCTAGAGAATATAGAGCAAGCAAGCTAGGAAACTAAATGATGATTTTCAAATATAAAATAATAAATCTGTTTCAAATATTTTCATTGAATATTTTAATTAATTAATAAATTATTTTCTTCGCCACAATATTTATTCCAACATATATATATGGCTCAAATCATTAGAAACCTTTAGTTACAATCAGGAGATGCCTTTTTCTGAAAAAATAAAAAGTTTAACTATTTAATATATTATCAAACAGTATTTCTCAGCTTAAAATTACATTTATAATGTTTTTCCTGCTAAAAGAGAAACAATCTATTAGAAAGGTAAAACAATGTCGCTAAGAAAAAAGACATTTTACAATTTCAGGTATGACGGAGGGAATCAATAGAGAGTGTCTGTAGGACAAGAAAGATTGTGGATAAAGGAAATTACAATTTTCGACCAACGCATCCATCATCTGTGACAGAAATAAGATGAAAGTCTTGGAGACCAAACTGAAGGCTTTCTTCTAAAAGATGAACATTCTCATCATATTTTATCATAAAGCGGAAGGCAAAATGCTGAGAAGGGATAATGAATTTAGACCCATCAATTCAGAAGATTTATCTGGAACAATATCGATCACGCCTGCATTATGGAAATTAGGTAAGACTTTTATGCAACTTTGTGGGCGACAGATAAAGTTCACGCACATATTTTATATATGCACCTCAATGAATAATGTATAGTATTTATACCTGATGGTCAGCTTCTTTTTGTATTCAATAATAAATATACCATATCAATTAGGCAATTATTTTTATTTCTTGAAAATAAAGATATTTCGGCCAGTTAATCTTTTTACTGTAGAGGTAATAAAAAGATTTACTGGCCGAAATATCTTTATTTTCAAGAAATATGAATGCCGGCCAGGCAGCTTTTATCTTTATGATAATTAGTTTTATGTTTTTTTTTATTGTTTGTTAATTTTATCAAAAATAATTAACAAATTATTCAATTATAAAAAAGGCATCTCCTTATCGTGCAACTGAAAGTTGCTGATGGCTTTCGCCATCTATCGGAATAAATATCAACTATTCTCGTTGATTTTTAATTATTTCAGAATTGGCCAAATACCCATTCTTGAAAATTCAAGAAAAGCTAACCACGGACGCGTTTCGGGCTGTTGGCCCTCATCAGCGCGGTGCAAGCTGTACCTCAACGACCAAAAAAAATTGGCGTATTCTGGAATAATTAAAAATCAACGAGAATAGTTGATATTAATTCGATAAATGGCGCACACCATCAGCAACTTTCAGTTGCACGATAAAGAAATGCCATTTTTAATAATTTATGCACCTTATCCCAGTACAATATCACATTTGTACTATTTTTCAAATTATTCAATATTTTATTAATCCTATATTTATAGCGAGTATATATTAGAAATAATGAAGAATAAGATAAATATAATGAGTAGAAGGAATTTTATATTGTTACATCTTTTTTGATTCGTTCCTCCATCTATTCAGAATTTTTTATTTATTTATTTAATTTAAAGCGTCATGTTCCCCTTAGAAACACTTGCGCTGTCATATAGGCATGCCATTACAATTTGTCTATACATATTTACATTTATTCTAAGCCGTAAAGAATAGTCATATGGTATTAATAAGAAGAAAGAGAGAAAAAACGAGAACAGAGAACTGTGTACAAAAGATAGAAATGTCTGGAATCTTTTCAGAATAATCTCTGATATTTTAAATGTATTTAAAATTAATATTAACAGATTAAACAATATAATATAATTCTTTTTATAGTATCATTCCTCTTGTAACATTTTTATCGTTTATATATCTTTCCTCAACGATAATTGTCTTTATTTATAATTCCACACCGAAGGGATTATAATAGTAACAAACTCTGATTATATTTGGAAGAGATTTATTTGTGCTATTTCCTTATTTATTTTTAATAATGATTGAAACACGCTCTGGAGAGATACAGGTCATGTGCAAAGAGAAAATTAAGCAGGATAAAAATTCTTTATCTTCTCCTTAAGGTATTTGTGCCCTTCTACTGGAGTATTTATGATTAACTACAATATTATAGTTGGTGATCAACACTGCTGAAGACGATAGGCCTTGACACGAGGTACGATTAGATTTAGTCAAACAACCTATTCCTGAGGGGTGGTATTCATTCCTATATGATATGACACTAAGGATTATAATTTCTGTGTGTTTAGTGGAACAAAAATCAAATAAACGTTGAAATAAACGCTTCCCATCCCTGGACACTTTTATTTTTCCGTTTATCATTACTCTTCACAATTCATCCTTTCCTACTTCATCCTTAAGGATAGAAATAGTCGTTATTTCTCCTTAAAATAAATTAAGATTTTTTGTTAAAAAGAAACATTTGCGGTGAAACTTGTCAAACGTCTACAATCATAGGCCGCATTATATTGTATTATTGCATTATTAATCGCTGGGTGGTGGTGTCTTGTCCAGTTTGGAAAGAGGGGGTTCCATTGCCCCGTTAGTCAGCCACATTTCAGAGTTCCCTGTTCATGGTTACCGTAGCGACTCGGGGCTCACGACACCGTACTTCGCCTTACAGGACAGTCCCTTACTTGTGCTGCTTCTCCCGCCTGCCACGTAGAGGAGGACTTCTGGGCAGGATTTATCAGGGGGAGACAGTCAATAGATGATGCTTATTTTTAGCGTCATTTTGTTTGTAAAGGCGACCTTTA
>CP092864.1:29031689-29104713 GCA_030710605.1 Cordylochernes scorpioides | reverse complement strand
ACGTGTTGCACGAATTCAACTCGGAAACTGTTGTAAGTTGCTGCTTGAATTTTCAGCAATGGTTCAAGACTTGAAAAAATGAAGAAATCCAAATATTCGGGTTCCTATACAAAACTTTCTTGAAATTACAAGCGAATAACTGTAAAAAGTCAATGATTTTATTAATTTAGCTGTTATTATTTATAAACATGTATTCAAATTTTAAAAAAGTATATGCTTAAATTGCTTCAAAATTGGAATGTAGGTCATTGTTGGAATTTCTTATCTAAAAAATTGAAAATGGTATACACACACACCTTTACCACATATATAAAGGGATTACATATTCTATTGTATTAAACATCTTCTATATATAATATATAATATTTGGAAAATGTGGTTTGATTTTATAATAATATAAATTTATATATTAATACTTTTGACATTTCTTACAATCTTTGAAGGATTTACGCTTTTAAGCCTCTCTCTCTCTCTTTGGTTATCCTAATTCTAATATTACAGAATTACAATTGCCATACTGGTATATATTAAAACTTAAAACTTCTTTAAAATTTTAAATTTCCTAAATAAGAACTTCTCAAAAAAGAAAAATACGGAATAATTCAATCGTGAAAACCGTATGGATATTTATAAAGATAAAAATTTACGTTTATATTTATATTTTTAAAGCGATTTTTAAATGTTTTATAAATAAAACATCAAATGCCTCTTAAGAGAATTCTATCGTTTAATAAAAAATGCACATAAACTATAAATATAAAATTTATATTTTCAAAATAAAAAAAGAGCATAAAACTCGAAGCAAATTAAATTTATCGATACTTATTTGTAATCTCTGAAATCATTATGTCAACCAACTAATCATATCTTTAAGTTTATGGCGCAATTATTCTGTGAACCATTTTTAAAAAATGGTGCATTTGGTCACGCTGCGCCTAACCCTAATCCAGCTATAAATCATTCGCCTTGCCTGGATTGAATCATATTTTATCGGTGGGTTAACCCTACTTTTAATCTTCTGCTGCAAAATATCAACACGTTTGGAGTGAAAACACCTTTGGAATATTAAATAAATTACTTTTATTTTGAGTTGTTAATATTTATTAACATTATAGCTATCTATTTGTTTATATATTTTATATAAATCAGTTTTTTTGAAAAACTCTTTTTGTAAACTTTGACTCAATATTGTTACAAGCTCTCGAACGCAATGGTTAGTTTTTATTTATTTTTATCTTAAATGAATGTCTAATAGGAACAAAACATATATGATATTTTCGTATGGATTCGTTATTTACTTATTTATTTTTATACCAATACAAAAACTTCTTGGTCATCGGTCAAAAACAAATAATACCTCTTTGAATTGAAAAAAAAAAAAACCTATAAAAATTTCAACATTAATTATATATATATACATAAAGGTCGCCTAACCAGAAAAATGATGCTAAAAAGAAGCATCATCTATTGACCGTCTCTGTCCTGATATATTCTGCCCAGAAGTCCAACCCCTCCTCTACGTGGCAGGCGGGAGAAGCAGCACAAGTAAGGGACTGTTCTGTAGGGTGAAGTACGGTGTCGTGAGCCCCGAGTCGCTACGGTAACCATGAACAGGGAACTCTGAAATGTGGCTGACTAACGGGGCAATGGAACCCCCTCTTTCCAAACTGGATAAGACACCACCACCCCACGATAAATAGTGCAATAATACAATATAATGCGGCCTATGATTGTAGACATTTGACAAGTTTCACCGCAAATGTTTCTTTTGAACAAAAATCTTAATTTATTTTAAGGAGAAATAACGACTATTTCTATCCTTAGGGATGAAGTAGGAAAGGATGAATTGTGAAGAGTAATGATAAACGGAAAATAAAAGTGTCCAGGGATGGGAAGCGTTTATTTCAACGTTTATTTTATTTTTGTTCCACTAAACACACAAAAATTATAATCCTAGTGTCATATCATATAGGAATGAATACCACCCCTCAGGAATAGGTTGTTTGACTAAATCTAATCGTACCTCGTGTCAAGGCCTATCGTCTTCAGCAGTGTTGATCACCAACTATAATATTGTAGTTAATCATAAATACTCCAGTAGAAGGGCACCAAGACCTTAAGGAGAAGATAAAGAATTTTTATCCTGTTTAATTTTCTCTTTGCACATGACCTGTATCTCTCCAGAGCGTGTTTCAATCATTATTAAAAATAAATAAGGGAATAGCACAAAGAAATCTCTTCCAAATATAATCAGAGTTTGTTACTATTATATTCCCTTCGGTGTGAAATTATAAAAAAAAGACAATTATCGCTGAGGGAAAAGATGTAAACGATAACAATGTTACAAGAGGAATGATACTATAAAAAGAAATATATTATATTGTTTAATCTGTTAATATTAATTTTAAATAAATTTTAAATATCAGAGATTATTCTGAAAAGATTCCAGACATTTCTATCTTTTGTACACAGTTCTCTGTTCTCGTTTTTTCTCTCTTTCTTCTTATTAATACCATATGACTATTCTTTACGGCTTAAAATTAATGTAAATATGTATAGACAAATTGTAAAGGCATACCTATATGACAGCGCAAGTGTTTCTAAGGGGGAAATACCGCTTTAAATTTAATAAATTAAAAATATTCTGAATAAATGGAGGAACGAATCAAAAAAGATGTAACAATATAAAATTCCTTATATTCATTATGTTTCTCTTATTCTTTATTATTTCTAATATATACTCGATATAAATATAGGATTAATAAAATATTGAATAATTTGAAAAAAATAGTACAAATGTGATATTGTACTGGGATAAGATGCATAAATTATTAAAAAAAGGGATCTCCTTATCGTGAAACTGAAAGTTGCTGATGGCTTGCGTCATTAATCGAATAAATATCAACTATTCTCGTTGATTTTTAATTATTCCAGAATACGCCAATTTTTTTGGTCGTTGAGGTACAGTTTGCACCACGCTGATGAGGGCCAACAGCTCGAAACGCGTCCGTGGTTAGCTTTTTCTTGATTAATCAAGAATGGATATTTGGCCAATTCTGGAATAATTAAAAATCAACGAGAATAGTTGATATTTATTCGATAGATAGCGCAAGCCATCAGCAACTTTCAGTTGAACGATAAGGAGATGCCTTTTTTATAATTGAATAATTTGTTAATTATTTTTGCTAAAATTAACAAACAATAAAAAGAAAACTAATTATCGTAAAGATAGAGGCTGCCTGGCCGACATTCATATTTCTTGAAAATAAAGATACTTCGGTCAGTAAATCTTTTTATTACCTCTACAGTAAAAAGATTAACTGGCCGAATTATCTTTATTTTCAAGAAATAAAACTAATTGTCTAATTGATATGGTATATATATTATTGAATACAAAAAGAAGCGAGTCATCAGGTATAAATACTATACATTATTCATTGAGGTGCATATATAAAATATGTGCGTGAACTTTATCTGTCGCCCACAAAGTTGCATAAAAGTCTTACCTAATTTCCATAATGCAGGCGTGATCGATATTGTTCCAGATAAATCTTCTGAATTGATGGGTCTAAATTCATTATCCCTTCTCAGCATTTTGCCTTCCGCTTTATGATAAAATATGATGAGAATGTTCATCCTTTAGAGGAAAGCCTTCAGTTTGGTCTCCAAGACTTTCATCTTATTTCTGTCACAGATGATGGATGCGTTGGTCGAAAATTGTAATTTCCTTTATCCACAATCTTTCTTGTCCTACAGACACTCTATTGATTCCTTCCGTCATACCTGGAATTGTAAAATGTCTTTTTTTTCTTAGCGACATTGTTTTACCTTTCTAATAGATTGTTTCTCTTTTAGCAGGAAAAACATTATAAATGTAATTTCAAGCTGAGAAATATATTGTTTGATGATATATTAAATGGTTATACCATTTCTTTTTTCTCAGAAAAAGGCATCTCCTGATTGTAACTAAAGGTTTCTAATGATTTGAGCCATATGTTGTAATAAATATTGCGGCGAAGAAATAATTTATTATTTAATTTAATTATTCAATAAAAATATTTGAAACAGATTTATTATTTTATATTTTAAGATTATCATTTAGTTGCCTAGCTTGCTTGCTCTATATTCTCTAGCTGTAGATAGTTTGGTTGGTTTGTTAATAATTGTCGACTAGTCGCCGTGACGTCATTAATAGATACTCTCTCTTTCACACCTTCAGATATATAAAGACTTTATTTTCTACACTACAATATCAATTAACGAAATAAAAGTGAATCATATAAATAGGGTATAGGAATCCACATGACATATATATATAACTAAAAAAATCTAAATGAAATATTGAACAGTCACTATTATTCAAATTTTAGAATATTCACACGCCTTTGCTGATTTCCTTTAAATAAGAAATTCCATACTTTTCTTACTGTTACAATAAAATATTAAAATTCTAGTTCCTTAGTGGTGAATATTTTCAGCGGTTTTAACAGTTTGATCTACTATACAGCTCTAATATTGTATTGAACTATTTTGCATATATAGCCGGTACTGGATAGAGGAATTATTGTTAATGTATTTAATGAAACTATATGAATAGTTTAAGTAATTGTTTATTTGTCAACATAAGAAGAGTTTATATGTCCGTATAAATATGAACAAATATGAAAAAACTTGAGGAAGTTGTACATTTTAGCATGCATATCGGGCTTTTAGAGAATAACTCTGAAAGATAAACATAAGATAATAAGACCAAATCCAAATAAATAAATAGTGTGTGAGGTTTCGGTAACAGCGTTGTTACTATCTTCAGACAAAAGTACTGAATAAGTAATTTTACAACAGCATGAGTATATATATATATATATATATATATATATATATATATATATATATTCAGTACTTTTAAATAATAGGCTAATCCCTTAATAGAATGTTTAAATCTAAAAGCTTGAGGGATGAGTTTCTTTTGCAAATAAATTTATTTCGAGCTTGCGGGCAACGTCCTTCTACAGGAAAATTAAAAATAAAATAAAGAAATTTAAAATATCTCAGTCTAATATATTTTAAATTTCTTTATTTTATTTTTAATTTTCCTGTAGAAGGGCGTTGCCCGAAATCTCGAAATAAATTTATTTGCAAAAGAAACTCATCCCTCAAGCTTTTAGATTTGAACATTCAGTACTTTTGTCTGAAGATGGTAACAACGCTGTTACCGAAACGTCACACACTATTTATTAATTTGGATTTGGTCTTATTACTTTGTGTTTATAATCTATAATCTGAAAGTTATTTGATACACAGTGACCTTTATTGAAGACACGCGATAACCACGAGATTCGATATGTCTCCTTAAAAAACAAAACAGACGACCAGCGACAGCAAATACTTTCCATCTTTTAAATTTTGTTCATGAGTGTAGAGATGGTAAAAATACATAATATAGATGGTGCGCTTATATCATGCAAAATGCACGAGAATATATGAAAAAATATATTTTTTTATATTGAAAATAGAGCAATCAATAAATAAATATTTAATTAAAAAGGCATATCATTTATTTTACCAATATTTTAATTCGCTGAACGCCTTATATATATATATAACACCTTGATAAAGGTTGGCGTTCAGCCAACTGAAATATTGGTAAAATAAATGCTATTTTGATCCAATATATGACTTTTTAATTAAATATATTTATATCTTACATGTACAGGTTGATAAACCAGAATATATATAAATGAGTTTTATAAAGAAAGTTATGTATTTAAGTGTATCTATATACACCTGGAGTTCATTGTTATCTTTGAAACAAACTCCAAATATTCCAAACCCATTATATTCATAGGAAAATAGTAGACGTTCTTTGTGTCATCTCCTTGAGACAATATGGATGAAGACAGTGTCATTTGTTAGGATGGCAATTTGAGGACATGTTTCCGTCCTAACCACTCGAGGAAGGCTATTTGTTTAGCCAACAAAGACTTGGGATTTCTAAACACCTACAACAGGTTTGGTGGAACGCAATGCCAATTTATTTTCTACACCCACTTTCTTAAAGATATATATGCATATCACCCTTTATTTGAGCAACTACCCAATGTAATTGTACTATTGTAAATATTGAAACGTATATGGTGCTCTGAGAGATATTACGAATTTGTTGTGTATTTGTATTGATTGAGCTAGATGCTGAGGTGACGTCGAATAATAGGATCTTGTGTCTAATATCTGAATTTGTGATATATATATAGTAATTTAAACCAACAACCTTATATATTGTATATAACTTATAACAAGATTTTCATGTTGTATCATAGAAACACATCTGTAAATGATTATACGCATGATTGACATGTGTCATTACATCATCAAACCTATTGTACTTTGTACAAACTGAGGATAAATAAATAAAACTCTGTAATTGATTAAGAGTTGAGCTAAAGCAAAAGGTCCAAAAACGTCTAAAATCGAGATAGATTTAGAATTCCCACAACAAAGTCTAACGATTGATTGGAAACTGTCAGGATGGCGCCAGTTTAGAATTTCGCCAGACGATCCACGCTCTCGTCACATCTTCTGAAATGCAATACTCCCTTTCTCGGAAAAGATATATAAGGCCTCCGTCCAAGCCAAAAATACAGTGACTTGACAGTCACTTCACCATCTGCGTGAGCCCTCGTCGGTTGTACCCCAGGTCCACCTCATCCACCATGTAGACCAGTAAGAACTCTTCCATCTCCATCTTTCGCTCCTAGCTCAACTTTGATCTGTTCACGGAACTTTCTTAGTGCAACTGTGTCTTCGTTTTTTGTGTGGACATTCCCAAGCTTTCCACTCTGCCTCGACCACGACTACCTGTACTTTGTGAGAACTGTAAAAGGTCTTCCAAGGTGCAGAGAGGTACTGGAAAACTCCTTATCTTGACTGTTCCTCTCGGTCAACACAGTATAGCGAGAGTTACAGGGACTCACACCATAGATTAAGTCGACTGGATACTTCACCACAGTTTTAGTCGACAAGATTCTACAAGAGGCTACAGGACCTCATCGCATATATATATTTAATTAATTTAAAAGGCATATATTGGATCAAAATATCATTTATTTTACCAATATTTCAGTTGGCTGAACGCCAACCTTTATCAAGGTATTATAACATTTTAAAGTGTGTCAACAAACTCAGCGCCACATAACGTCAACAGCATTAATTTTTAAAAAAATATTTTGTTATATTCAATGGGGATAAAATATTTAATATATTTATATTAAAAATGACATATCCTGACCAGGAGCACATGTGCTTTACAGAAGGCAGAGCGATATTTATATTATGGATAAAATAATTTTTGTAAAATATAGGTATGAATATTTTGAAAATTAACAATAACGCCTATTTTATATTTTAAAATTATTTGTACTATGTGTAAAAAGATTTTTTGTATAAAAATAAATAAAAATAACAAAATATATATAAAAGAAATGTTAAACTAAAAATTTTACTGAAAACACAAAGCGTAAAAAATGTTTGAAAAGTTGGTTAAAATAAAATATTTAAAAAATGTAAAATTGTGAAATTCGAAATAAAATATAAGTGAAAATGGGAAAACTTGTTTTAAAAAATATTTTAACCAACTTTTCAAACATTTTTTTACGCTTTGTGTTTTCAGTAAAAATTTTAGTTTAACATTTCTTTTATATATATTTTGTTATTATTATTTATTTTTATACAAAAAACAATGGTTGCCTGTAAAGTCGGTTTTACGGGCGAAGATTTTACGTGACAACGGTAGAATATTTATTGATATGAATATAAGTAAATTGCACAATAGGAACAAGGAATTGAATGAAAATAAGAATTGCACAAATTGTAACTATAGAAATATATTTTGTTTACTAAAACATTGTACATGTAAACTTAAACTTAACTAATTCCTATTTGAGTGATTTTGTTGAGGATAGGACGATGATAGGAGAAATATGAAATGAAAGGAAGTGTTTCTGCTGTAATGTGTCTTGCGAAAGTCAAGTCGATAGTTGTTCCTTTTAACGTAGTTGACTTAGAAACGTTTGATACGCAATCAAGATTATACTATTTTTCATGAAATTAAGAAACGAGTTGTCAGGCTTTACGTTTTTGTTAAAATCACCACACAGAAGAATCGGTATACTAGAATCAACTTGCACAAACGGTGGCACGTACTGGCTGTTGTGAATGTACGGACCGAGTCCTTGCCATAGTAACATTCCAATATCCTGCATACTAGCTCCTGGATGAATATATACAGCACCGAGTATAAACTTGAAGCTAGTATTAGCGGCGAAGCAAGTAACTTCAGTCATGCACATGTCACCCTTGGTTTTAATGACACGAGTTACGTCTGTAATCGCAACTTGGAACACTTCCGCCGTAGATGTCGATGATAATTTACGATAGATCGCCACTCCACCAGCCGCGTTGGTATCTGAGTAATTGTAAATGATGAAGTTGAAAATTAAAACATTTACTTATATTAGATGTTAAAATTCTTGCTCAACACAGTTTAAATAAAGTTTTCTTATATCTGCCACTTTTTCTTAATATTTGTAATTTTAAATAATAAATTCGAAAATCAAAACATTTATTCAGATCGAAGGTTCAAATTTTTGCTAAATAAATTTGAAACTATTTAAAATTTGTAAAATAATAATTAATTAATTAATTAATTTTAAACTAATAATTTACTTAACACTATCAACATTTATCAATAGTATGACATAACCTATAAACTCAGTTTCTCAACTTTTGTGTCAATCTAACAATTAATCAATCAATCATAGTTTACGATAATGAAATATCAGTGTACAATTATTTACCTTTATTGTTGTAGTTGTTGTAAATGACGAATCTAAGCACTCCACATTTTCACTACAGACACAGCTGACGATACTTTAACCACACGTGTGAACTTGTATTATGACGCTTTCTTGTTTTTCCAACGCCAAGAACGTTCGAGAAAGACAAAGACAGAGACAAGCATGCGCCGATTCAATGCGCCTAATTCTCTAGCGCTGCGCGCGCAGCACTCTCGTTCGGTGACTCATCGTAACGTTACCGGGCGTTACACTTTTTCATAAGTGACTCCCAGCCGCAACCTAATTTAAGACGTTGTCACGTCAAAAATATATTTTTACACATAGTACAAATAATTTTAAAATATAAAATAGGCGTTATTGTTAATATAAAAATATTCACACCTATATTTTACAAAAAATTATTTTGACCATAATATAAATAAATATATCAAATTTTTTCTCCCCATTGAATATAACAAAATATTTTTAAAGACTTAATGCTGTTGACGTTATGTGGCGCTGAGTTTGTTGTTGATACACTTTAAAATGTTATAACACCTTGATAAAGGTTGGCGTTCAGCCAAATGAAATATTGGTAAAAAATGATTTTTTGATCCATTATATGCCTTTTTAATTAAATATTTTTATATGGATTGCTCTATTTTCAAATATATATTTATGTATTATTGTAATAAATATTTAATATATACACTTGTATATCGGTTAAAATACCTTTAACAAGAGTTTAAAAAAGCTCAATAAAATATTAGGGCAGTATGGTAGTTAAACTGTCGAAATCGCTGGGAAGGTTCACCACTGATCAACCGCTTCTTCCTCAATGTTTTTATCTTTGCGGTAAGAGTAAAAAACTGTTTTATTTCAAAAGATAAACTAAATTTCCCCTCCGTACATTGAATGAGCGGAATGAGTAAAATGACAAAACTTGTGAAAGCATCAGTAAGTATGACAACATTCCAGATGCTGAGAACAAAGTGTTTGAAATCTAATCCCTGTACATCTGGGCAGAAATCTTGTCCTGTGACAATTTCACATGTCCTCCGGGTGTTGGGATCAGTGGAGTATAAGGGTGAATTCTTCTGCTTCTTTTCTTATATTCTTTACTGATTTATATCTTATACAATGATTTATTCAAACATGTGAAAAAAAAAAGATAATATATTCAATAGAGGTTTTATTGTGTATTGATTTATGGATCTATATTAAGGTAAACTTTTATTGATTTCGATAAATATTGATTCTATTTTCATAGATAAACGTTTCTTGAAAAGGTATATATGTGTGTACTAAGAGAGACACCTCTCCTTTAAATCACAGCAGTCGCAATGTTCTATATCTTGGGTATGTAACGCTGCTGTTCTGGGTCCTGGTTGAAGGAAGTGTATTCACAATGGTGAAAATAAATAAAACAATATAATATATACATATACTCTATATAAATATAATACATAATCAATAAAAATATATATTATTAATCAAATAATTAAAAAAAAAAATAAATATTTATTCTAGAAATAATCGCATTGATAATGTTAGAGCAATATATACACTCATAGACAAAACTTAAGAAACTTTAATATATTTTAAATATAAACCACTCCTTATTTGATTATATAACGGTAGATTTCCCTTATATCTAATTTCGTACGTTCTCCTTAAAAAATAATAATGAACAATAATATAATAAAATATAATGATAAAATTATATACATTCTAAAAGGTACATCTTCATTAAGTTTCGTCCATGAGGGTATATAGTAAAAAGAATATTTGACAACAAAGATATGTTGCTAAGCACAACAAATAAATTAATTTTTCAAACTTACCGGTGTAATATATAATCCTAATAAATGAAGGAAGGCTCTGAAAGCTACATTTCAAACGGTATTGTTCATCTCATCGTTAAAACCAACATTTCTGTGCTGAAGGATTAATCAATAAGGACTCCAAGCTAACTCTTCTAAAAGCGTCTTTGAGGATTTAGTCTTAGCTTTGTTGACTTTTGATCTCTTTTGTGAAGCCATATAAAAATAATTAATTCTATAAAACATAGGATGTTAAAGATACTTTTATGATTCATTTAATTTATTATTAATAATATATAAATGTTTAAAATATTTGTTTATTAAGTTATAATTTAAAATTAGAGAAAAATCAAACTTTGGTATTTATTCTGTTTTTTTAGGATACTATAATCTGAAATAAAACAAGTTTTATGGTGTTTAAAACATTTTCATCTATTCACACACAAAATATTCATCCATACATACACAAATGTTTTTAAAATATCAATAATCATAAGTGGGAAGAGGAAAATTAATTTAATAGCGAAACTATGCGAATACTTGCATATATATATGAAAAAACAATAGAAAAAGATTTTTAAAAATAAAAAGGTCATGTGTGTATTAAAAATAAAAAAGGCATATCCTACCTAGATATCAGGGCGCCATCTAGTGGAACAGAAATCAAATAAACATTGATTTGACCTGTTCATCAATGTTTAGTTGATTTCTGTTCCACTAGATAGCGCTATGCCATCTAAGAAGCACATGTGCTCCTGGTCAGGATATGCCAACCTTTTTAAATATATATGTCGTAAAAAAAGATGTATTTTAGGTACGTTACCAATTCATTCATGCAGTCGTGGATTGAAGTGAAATGATAACTTTTATATTCAAAATTGTATTTTTTTAATGATTATATTTTAAGAACAAAAAGTTTGCATACATATAATTTTATAAATATAATCTAAGTATAAACAAAAAACATCTTGGGTTGTACTCCTTTTGTTAAGGATTTTAAAGAATTCACTCTGTGTTAATTCTATGATTATTTAAATTATAATTATATTAATGAATAATAAAAATCATATTTTTATTATGTCATATATATATATATTAATTTTAGGAGAAAATCAAGTCTTTGAGAATTTTAAGATGTAAAATAATTTATTGATGACCTCAGTAAGACTATTCGACAATTATTAACAAAAAAAAATCTACAGCCAGAGGATATTGAACAACGAAGCTTTAAAACATATATGATGATTTCACAAATACAGAGTAATACAGAGAAAAATATACAGTTATCATGGTGAAATTAACTCACCGAGTTATGTGAATGACGCAAATTGCGCAGCAATCCCACGCATGTTGATTGAGATATAAGATAGGAACTTGCAAATTTGCCAATAATCTTCATTCTCTGTCTGATAGGGAAAGCATTTAAACTTTTATTCCCCAGAGAAAACATTCAGTAGCAGATAATACCAGGCCACCGCCAGTCGACACAGTTCCAGCAAACAGACGATTTCACGTGAGGTATGGCGATTGGACTCATTGGGGCCGATAGCTTCATACGTCAAATCTCTATGGACAGACACCCCAACGTGTCTACAGTGCACCGGCTATGGCGAATATGGTTTGAACAAGGAAATATGACCCTATTGAGCGGTGCTGTTGAGGTCAGTGTGACGTCAGCACGCGTGGACCGATACATCTCCCGGATTGCGTCGGCGGCTACATGGTCCACTTTGTCGCCATTTTTCAGAATGTATAGAAAACTCTTAATTCTCAATATTGACTAGAAACATTATACGCAGATTGATCGCTATCTGCCTATAATCATAGCGCCCGTGGTTAACCCAACGGCACAGACACAGCCGTTTACAATTTTGTCGGGAAAGAGCCACATGGACAGCGGAATGACACAGGGTAGTGTTCTTAGACTTCTGTTAGCTTCTGTTTTAGCAATGACAGTCACCGAGTAAAGGTTTGGCACCGTCTTGGTGACAGGTCCAATCCAGCCGCCTCTGTAGACGCCACACCTAACGACAACGCCTAAATTAGCTTTGTGAAGCCATCGCCTATGATTTTTGATCATTTATGATTCGTATTGAGGAAACAATGACGGCCCAACGACTCGTGGATGACATGCTGCGGCCGATGACGCTATCCTTACTTCAGGGGATCTCAAATGCCATTTCCAGCAGGATAACGCCCGACCTTACACAGCACACTCAGCCAACATGTCCTGTATGAAACCTCGGTGCTTCCATGTCCGCCAGTCTCTTCTGATCTCTCACCTATAGAACATGTCTGAGACCTAATTGGACGTCGTTTTCGTGAGTTGCCACAACCACGTTCAGAAGATTAACTGTGGCTGATTGTTGACAGGGAATGGGAAGCCATTCCTCAGAACACCATCCACACGCTCATTGAGTCAGAACCAAGACATGTTGCTGCCAAAATATTGAGTGGACGGAAACATCGCTCAATATATCGAAGAAATGTGCGAATTTGCATATAACAAAGACACCTATGTAAAATTAAATACTTATTGTAAATAGATTTTAGATTTTATTTTCTGTTTAAGAAAACCAACCTTTCAGTTTTAATTTTGTTTTTAGTCTTGCTTATTGAATTGTATATATTCTGCTAAAATATATTTAGGCGCAAGTATCACAATCTGGGATATCGTGTCCGATATGTCAAATAAAATACAGGCTTTTTCTTTTGTAATAAAATCATTTATTGTTCGTTACTGGAACTCTCTTTATATATATATAAATGAATGTATGTGTGTGTGTCCTTTATGCCTGACAAAACCACTCATTGGAACGCCATGAAACTTTGGGAAGTTATTTAGTATAGTACTGGGAAGGTTTCTGAAAAATAATTTCTTGAATATCTTGAATATCCTTAGAGTTATTTGCAGATTTGTAGATTTAACTCGCAAGCAACGCCACCATTGCGACGATGATAACAAGTTTTTTATCTATAAGTTTTATTATCACTAAGTTTATTATCTTAAAGATTATTTATCAAAAGTAAGATTATCTCATGATGACACGGCAATTTATTTGAGACAAGAATAATGATACAATTCCAAGGCAAAGATAATATTCCTTTAACTTCCAATTACCGAGGGAACCAATTAATATTTATTATATTCAACTTATCGAGTATTTTTCAAGGGACCGAGAAAAAATGTTCACTAGATTAAACGATGATTTTGTAATGTAGAAAATTAGGAAAGACAAAATTCAGGATGACACGGCACACAGGGACCGGGAAAAAATGTTCACTTTATCGAGAGATTCAAATTTACGAGTTTCAAATTATCAAAATATATATGTCATAATATATGCTCTTCCAGGATTAATAAAACAAACCAACAGCCAACGAGAGAGAAATAAGCAGCTAAAGCGAGACACTTTAGACAACTAACTAACGACCATTTTTTGGCCACATTCCTGAGGGGGGCGTCACCACCTGGCGACTATCCTGGTTAGGCCCCCGGTTGTGTACACAGGAAAAACAGTCGTTAAGCTGATAACGTCTCGCTCGCTCTCTCTCTCGGCTGGCTGCCTGGATGATTGCTCTAACAACTCGTCGTGTGATTATTTCTCTCCTCACCACATTTACCACTATATTGCCACATATATATTTTTTAAAATAAGTTTATAGAGAATTGTTTTAACAAATGTTCGTTAGACAAACCTTTACTCGGGTAAAACCCGGGCGAAGCCGGGTACATCCGCTAGTTATAAAATAAATAAAGCTTCCAGGGTTAAGTTTCTTGGGAAACTTTTTATTTTCAAGCTTTCGGACTTATCAGTCCTTCAACAGAATTATCACGTTAACAACTTAATAATAATTACTATTTTTATATACACATTATTATATACATATTTTAAATACTTATTATATATTGAGAGAAAAATATATAACATTATTTCTGTTTGTAAAACAAAATTTTGAAAATATACGTGTGTGGTGGATGATACGTGCTGGTTGATTTGGTTCTCTTTATGCAAATTTTCACAAGAATTTGTCCACTAATTCTTAGTTTTTCAAATTTAGTGTAATGTAGTGTATTTTACAGCAACGTTTCTTAAACTCCCCTCTAAATAAAGCGACAGATAAGTGCATATTCAGATATGTTACTTGCTATCAATAAGTTCTTTTGATATTAAATATTTTTAATGATATATATATCAATATTAATAGTTGTACCCTTGTGTATAAATTATTATAAACATGTTTTTTACTCTTTTTCCTTTGCAATATATATAATAAATAAAACTTTGAAATATTTTTACATAAAGGTACTGAATATGTATATTAACACAGGGAATAATCAAAAACTATAAAAATTAGTTCAATATCGAACTAATTTGAATATTATGAGGTCAGATAATGATAATGCTACTCATAGAATAGCGTGAATATAAAATAGGCGATGGGAAATAAAAGAAGAATGGGAATAAAAACATATGATGTGTATTTTTTCGATAACACAGGTCTACAAAAAAAACTTTTTTTTTTGCACAAGAGAACCTGATGGTGTTTCTAGTGTAACTTTTCATGCTGAACTCAGAAATCTAATCAGAAATTTCCCATCACCCATGGTTTTTGCCTGACGATCTTTTTTTAGTATTGGGATAAATACATGCATCCAACATGAAAGAGACTTACGAAAACATGAAACTGCTTTTGAAAAAGATAGAATATGAAAGATACGGTTGGAAAATATGCAGCGATTTGAAAGTCGTTGCTCTCTTGCGTGGATTACAGCTTGGATATACAAAATTTTGTTGTTTTCTGTGTGAGTGGGATAGCAGAGGTAGGGAAAGGCATTACATTAAAAAAATCTGGCCAAACCGTAAAATCTTTACTCCAGGATATAAAAATATTGCAAATCTACCCCTGATCGATTCAGAAAATATTTACTTACCACCATTATATATTAAACTGGGATTAATGAAGAACTTTGTCAAGGCAATGGATCGAAATGCCAGTGGATTTGCCTACCTAAAACAAAAATTTTCTAGTATAAGTGAAGCGAAGATTAAAGAAGGCATTTTCGTTGGACCTCAGATTGGCGAATTGCAGTAGGATGGGAATTTTTAAAATAGTTTGAATGAAGTTGAAGCAGCAGCATGGAATTCCTTTAGAAACGTTTGCAAAAACTTCTTAGGAAGTGTCAAGGTTGAAAATTACCGAGACATAGTTTATGATCTGTTGCTTTCCTACAAGGCACTGGGATGTAACATGTCCCTCAAGATCCATTTCCTGCATTCACATCTAGATTTCTTTCCAGACAATCTTGGCGCAGTTAGCGATGAGCATGGTGAGAGGTTTCATCAAGCTATATCAAGCATGGAGAAGCGGTACCAAGTTAAATGGAGTCCCGCTATGCTTGCCGACGACTGCTGGGCACTCAAGAGGGATCTACCACAAGCAAAGTATAGAAGAAAATCCACTGTCACTGCTTTTCAATAATAAATATGTTTCGTTCATATATGCGTATATATTAACAATATTTCCAAATTCAAGTAGGTGTATCTCAGAAATATTGTGTAATAGAAAAAAACCTAATGGTATATTTGGATTCAGGACATGTAGATAAGATGCTATTTCTTTGTGGACAAAGAAAAATATTTTTTGATAAACCAGTTACGTGACATTGTTTGCAATTTTTAGTGTATTTATCCCAATACTAAAAAACGACCGTCACGCAAAAACCATAGGTGATGGGAAATTTCTGATTAGATTTTTGAGTTCAGCATGAAAAGTTACACTAGAAACATAATCAGGTTCTCTTGTGCAAAAATCTTGTTGACCAGTGTAATTAATACCTGCGTGCTATATAAATTTAAAGTAATTGCTAACAAATAAATATAAATTTGTATTTTATAGATTATATATGAGAAAGAGTTACCCAGAAATTATTTGAACAGAGAAAACATAAAATTCAGGAAAAAGGTTTATTTTAATTTTGGTTTTGCAAGCTTTCGAGAAAATATACTTCTCTTCAACGGACAAATACTTTATATACAATCTTTAAATTGTCTTTATACAAAAAATCCAAAAACAAAATTTCAATTATTTTTGTATAAAGATCATTTAAAGATTATACATAAAGTATTTTCCCGTTGAAGAGCAGTATATTTGCTCGGAAGTTTGCAAAACCGAATTAGGAGAAACCCTTTTCCTGAATTTTATTTTACCTTTTTCGAATATATTATTTAAGCAACACAATATTACTAAATATCACGATTATTACCATTAAATTTTGTGTCAACACCAAATGTAATAATATATTTGAACAATGTACATATTCAATTTAGAACGTAGTGTGTTTCAAAAAGCTTCGGATGTCAAGATAAACTCCTCGCTACCTTAGAAGCTCTTCCTCAAATATGTTCATCGACTCTAGAGCAGATTTCGTATGCAGACGATGCCCCCAACCGAAAACAAATTAGGCTTAATCCCCAGGGGAAGGCCTTCTCGCGATTGGATGGTTAATTTTAGGCAGGCGACACTTGACAACAAGTTCATTAATATATTTGTTTAAGTTTTGTGAGGTTCTAACGCCTTCTTAATTTTCTTGTTATCCCTCACTGTTCGCAAGTGGAGCGGTGATTTACAATGTAGATCTATGTTTCTCTACAATATTGAGATGAAAATTGGAATTCCAATTATTTATTGGATATTCTTCAGTAAAATATGATGCATTTTAATGTTAAGGTTCTTGAAACATTGTTATATTTACTCTAATAATATTGGGTAATTCTTTCATACTTGCCTTTTTATTGAAATGTCTAGAAAAATGGCATTCTGATATTATTGAGATGAAAAAAGACTGAAAATTTTACAGTTTAAACTCCTTGATTGCCATAGGGACGTTCGAATTCCCTTTTCAACCTATTCGCATAGTCTTTTAGTAGGAACATTCAATTTCTTTTTTTCAACAAATTTGCATAGTCCTTCAGTCAGGATATTTGTATTCCCTTTTGAACATATTTGCATAGTCCTTCAGTAGGGATACTCGGATTCCCCTTTCAACATATTTGTACAGTATTTCAGTAGGGACATTCGAATTCCCCTTTCAACATATTTGTACAGTATTTCAGTAGGGACATTCGAATTCCCCTTTCAACATATTTGTACAGTATTTCAGTAGGGAAATTCGAATTCCCCTTTCAACATATTTGTACAGTATTTCAGTAGGGACATTCGGATTCCTTTTAAACATATTTGCATAGTCCTTCGGTAGGGACATTCGGATTATTTTTGTAATAAAATTTGCATAGTTCTCTGTGGAGGTTTCAATACTATGTAATTAGTTACGAAGGTTCATGTGTTTACTTCGTGATACATCAACAAATGGTATATAGGTTGTCTTAATTGACTGAATTTGCCAAAACTAGCGTTGTAGAAAATTCTTTGATGTGAGAAGCCGCTTTTTATATTATAATCAAAATTTGATTGTAATATGAAATTTTGAAGAAAGAAGCGCTTTTTAGTCACCCCTATTTCTATGTACGATTAATTATGTTTTAAAATTAGGCAATCCATATATTTAATTATATAAAAATGCTTATTTTGGATCATATATCTTTTATTTTCCAATATTTCGTATGGCAACACGCAAAACTTCTTCGGGGAACAAGATTGTTTTGAGATGCTAGATATTTTAAATTTTAAAGCGGTTGTACATATTCGTGAGTTGATACGCAAGAATCTCAAAACAATCTTGTTCCCTGAATTAGTTTGGCGAGTTGCCATACGAAATATTGGAAAATAAAAATATACGATCCAAAATATGCATTTTTAAATGATTAATTATATATTTTAAATATATATAAACACATCAAGTACTAAAAGTGGCGACCCATATCTTTAAAAATGCTCTAAGTCAATGTAATTGACTTATCATCCCAGTATGAAACGTAGTGGTGATGATAAAAAAATAAGCCACATCACCATAATACATTTTATAAGGGCAAGGTGACACTTTTTATGATAGGGGGTATATAATTTCCATCCTCCCTTAAAAAACTGTTATATATGTGAACAATATATATATATTTTTTTACAAGGGTCACTCCAAAGGTTTTTGCAATCACTTTTTTTTATTAAAGCTGCAAATTTAAAATTTTCAGAGTTTCTCAAAATATTCACCCTTAGCACCTATACAAGATTTCATCCGTGAAAACCAATTATCGAAGAACTTACACCAGTCATCTTCGGGGATGGAATTTACGGCATTGATAAAGGCTTGTAGTGCTTCATTATCAGTGTCAAATTTTATCCCTTTCAACAATAACCTTTGGAAACAAGGTCACAAGGTGCTAAGTCTGATGAATATATGGTGGATTGGTGATTAATTGGACACCAGAGTTGGCTGAAAGTCTAATGTTTGGGCTGAGGTGTGCGGTCTTGCATTGTCATATTAAACCTTTGTACTTTTGGAGTGACCCTTGAATATTGTTAATATACTCCTATATCACACTTATGAATGACTTAAAAAATAGTGTGAGAACATTTCATACGGAATTCTGATATATATAAAATATACACTAAAAATAGATATTCTTTTAAAATACTTGAGATTAGAAAGAAATAATAATTCCATATATACATATCTATACAATATAAACATTCCGAGTGTATACTGAGTGAATTAGGTTTGGTAGATATTCAAATTAGATTTTAGAAAATTATTAAATAAATAATTTATAATACAATATTATGCGGCTTTGGATTGTTGAACGAAGTTTGACAATTATACCTCAAATGTTTCTTTTGAACGAAAAATAGAAATTTATTTTAAGAAGAAATAAAGATTATTTCTAACCTTACGGATGAAGTATGAGAGAGGATGAATTGTGAAGAGTAATGATAAACGGAAAAATAAAATGTCCAGGGATGGGACCGAACCCACAGTGTTCCGCTTACCGGGCAGATGCCATGTCCACTAGGCTACCCTGGAAATATTTTTCCGTTCGTAAATATTATATAAAGTAATTTATATTACAATATAATTCCCATCCCTGGACACTTAATTTTCCGTTTGACATTACTTTTCACAATTCATCCTTTCATACTTCACCCCTAAGGTTAGAAATAATCGTTATTTCTTCTTAAAATATATTTCGATTTCTCGTTCAAAAGAAACATTTGCGGTATAATTGTCAAACTTCGTTCAACAAATAATTTTAAATTCCCTTAAACACTCTTAAAATATAATAATTAATAAATATTAGTATGATACATTATATAGCACGCCATCTGTTATGAATATTCAAAACTATTATAGACGCGTATGATTCTTTTAAAAATTAAACAATCTACTGTCCTTACTCCCATTATTTTTAAATTGTAGTGAAGCCAGTAGAAATTGTAGAACGAAGTTTGAAAATTATCCCGCATGAGTTTCTTTTCAACGTAAAATCAAAATTTATTTTAAGGAGAAAAAACGATTATTTCTAACCTTAGGGATGAAGTATGAAAGGATGAATTGTGAAGAGTAATGATAAACGGAAAAATAAAAGTATCCAGGGATGGGAACCGAACCCACAGTGTTCCGTTTACCGGGCAGATTATTTTTCCGTTTATCATTATTCTTCACAATTCATCCATTCATACCCCTAAGGTTAGAAATAATCGTTATTTCTCCTTAAAATAAATTTTGATTTTTCGTTGAAAAAAAACTCATGCGGGATAATTTTCAAATGTCGTTTTACAATCACAAGCCGTATTATATTGTATTATAAATTACAGTTGAAATTGTTTAATTTTTTAAAAGAATCATACGCGTCTATAATAGTTAATAAATGTTAGTATACTTGACGAGAATTCTATATAATCTGGTAAATAAATGAATTCATCCTTATTAATGATGTACATTTATGAATCTAGTACCAATTTTAATTTATTAAAACAATGTATATTTTAATAGTTATTTAAATAAATAGGTTTCCCTCCTTGTCATTTTAGATTAGCATGGATTAATGCTTGATTAAGAGTCAATTTAAATTTAATGAGGAAGTTATTTAATAAATAATGGGGAGTTCGAGATAAAGGGTTTGCTTTCATGGGATTTCTAAATATTTATTTACCTTTAGATTAAATGTAGGAGCATATTTGTTTGTAGGCATTGGGTGGAAACAGATAAAAGATTAATATAATGATGCAGAGAATATTTTAATTTAGTTATAATTTGAGTGGAAAATATTCCTTAAAATTAAATATATCTGTAACATGATTTGTATTTATTTATTTATGTAAATTATTGAAGCAAAGTGTGGTAGATGTTTTAAAAAAATAGCCTTAGCCTTTTTAAATCAAATTAATTATTTTTTATTTAAACACAACTGATAAATTAAAATGATGGCTAATATTTACATCTACCAGCAACGAACTAACTATGTATCTAATCACTTCTATATTTTTAGGTCACAGAGTTATCAAAAATATACAAATTATTATTCATTTTAAAATAAAACATCGTGAAGTATTATTATTTTACATATTCATTATTTAATAAAATTATAGTTTTTTTAAACACTTTTAAAATATTACATATTTTTATATAAATTATAAACATGTTTAAAATAGTCAAAATGAAGAGTACGACTACACAAAGTATTTATTATTTTATTAACAGAATATCATTTTTATGTTTATATTTTGCTACTCTGTAAACTTCCCTCATTGCTTATAAATCTTTAATCATTTATATTTGGTTCTTGCCTTAAATAAATTGCTGTGTTATCCTGAAGTTTGTCATCCCTAATTTTCCACGTGGCAATATTTAATTATTCTTTGATTTATTTTTCATAGTTAGGTAATCGGCAACATTACTTTTTCTGTAAATTTACAAAAGTTTGTTTTGTTTATATATTATGATTAACCATGTTATAATTAAATTTAATATTAAAACACAAAGTATTGTAACTATCTCCCTTATTTCTAAATAGAAAACGTTACAATATGTAATATATAGAGTGTATGCGCGCTCGATGCCATATATCGACAAGGTTGTTCATCTTCTGATATTTAATTCTCGTAAACCTATCATCCACGTAATTTATGGAATATATAAAATGAAATAATTCAGAATTTTTATAATATCAATAACCTTTCTTCATATAATTCATGCGCGTACCATCTGTTTTTATAAATATTAACTATTTTAACGCGATTTTTTTTTTTCAAATGAATCTATTTCTTACACTGTTCTTTCTTCAATGATACAAATATTGTTAGGTTCTGATGGTATTGCAATACCGCTGGGAGGATTCACTACTGATGAGCAAGGTCTTCTCAACATTTTGTTGTTGTCGTGTCCAATGAAGAGCCTCAGATGTCCCCATGTATCTCTATCACAGCATTCGAAATGTCCACTATCTTGGCTCTCAATATTTTAATAAAAACAGTAAGGGAATTCGGAGAATGTTATATTTGATAAATAAACACTCTCACTAAAATAATTTACATTTCCTAATAAAATATTTGTAGGAGAGCTACAATTGAAAGACCAGATTGTCTTAAGTATAAATTTAGCGACACAGTGTTTAAACCAAGTTAATTTGACAAAAAGGCATGCGTGCGGTGTTGAATGTCCCCTGAGATGTAGCCGACTGCTATTTATTTGGATTAGGGACCTCTTTGCTCGGCGTCTCTTTACTGAACTCCTATATCTAGAACTTTGTTTGCGTCTAATTCCTTTTCATTTAATGGCACTAATATATTGGGAGTTAACCAATGGAAGATAAATAGCCTATCTCCTTTAACAGTTTATATGAATACTGAAAATTTTGTAAATGAATATACATATAAATTACAAATTAAAAATATTTTAGAGTTCATAAATAAAAATAAAAACATATATATATTATATATTCTAAATGCAAATATTAAAAAATAACATATATTTTATTTTCAAACATTGACTATTCATTTATTTTAGACCATAGATTTAGAATATAACACTTTGATTATGGCTGTAAATATGTATGGTTAACCCTACCTATTTTTTAATTCACGAATATAGGATTCATTTTATAAATTCTATATTACCGTGAAAAATAATTTTATGTGTAATTTACTTCAAGTAATTCAAAATAAAAACTAATTGATGGGTAAATAATTATCTTTCCTATTTTCACGACTGCACCTTCAATTCTCTATCTTTTTCAACAACAAAACAAAATCATCATAACATATATATATTTTGAAAATAAAGCAATCCATAAATAAACCTTTAAATAAAAAGGTATATATTGGATAATTAGGAAAAAAAATAATATATAAAAAGTATTTTTAAATTTTGCAATTTGTATTCTTTTATTAGGAAATAATTTTACGCAAAATATTTTGGTTCTCATTTTGAAATGATAAAATTTAAAATCAATAATCTCTTTGTTGATTGACATGATTTAGCCTGAATCTCTCTCGATAGCAACAAAATGAGTCATTTATCAATTCATATCGTATTATATGGTTTTAATACGAATTTAATTATTATAATATTCGTATTATAATAATTATATTTAGTCCAAGAGAAGCATAAACGATCCAAACATTGGTAAATTGGTATGATTATGAAAATAGGTAATCAGCTATCTTCTTTTTCTCTCTTCCTTATCTTCACTCAATCATATTAGGGTATGTAGCCTGTAGAGATTGAAATTTGATGGTGTCTGGTAGGAATGAGTAAAGCCCATCAAAAGAGATTTGATATCCATAATGATTGGGTCAAGTAGAATGCGTCTGCTTTCGTCAGCACTACCAGTAACAGGCCACTGACTTAAATCCAAAAGAAATGGCCGCTTCTGACATGAGGAACAGACGTCAAATACAGCCGATCCTAACATGGCGTATATACATTGCTGGTAATCACCGATACACTCTTTCGGTGTAGAGAGACATGACCAATGCATCTATACTAGAAAGTACTGTGCGTGCGCACAACGCAAATGCAATTAAAATAAAATGAACTACGCATGCGTACTCAGCCTTCGAAGACAAGAGATCTCTAAAGTCAAAACATGGCCATTATCAAAACTATGATTAAGGATAAGTCTATAATAGTAATCATGTAAAATATATTCATTTTCATAATATTGATCACGATATATATATTTAATTTGATTATTTCATTTAATTATTGTTTTATTTATAATTTACATTATTTATTTATTTTATTCAAAGGCAATTAAGAAATTTATGAGATATGTGCTCCAACAAAGTATTACACAAATATCTCTCTCTCTCTCTCATCTAGATATATAAGATATATATATATATAATTTAAAGTCAAAGGTAACACTAAGCGCATAAATAGTTAAAATTTTATAAAATTTAAACAATTGCTCGTAAAGATAAAGGCTGCCTGGCCGGCATTCATATTTCTATGAAAAATAGACACTTCGGCCAGTTAGAGTTTTTTATAAAACTTAAAAAACTCTAACTGGCCGAAATGTCTATTTTTCATAGAAATATAATTGCTGTTTACATTAATGATACAACAACAACAAAAGCCTTTATTGGGCACACGTGCCATACTGGATTCTCCCTGTAGGACAAAATAAATAAATAACAAATTAGCATTGTACTTATATACAAATATTGGGTATTGACCTCGACCAATTATCGAGTTGGATCCGGTGTCTGTGCTAAATATTTTGATTGAGCTGATTTCCAGTATTTATAAAAAGCGAATGCAAAGGGTCTGGATTTTACGACTTTTGTCATTAAAACTTAAGGCGAATTGCTATTACATTGATGATATATACAATTATTATAACATTTATATCATTTTTCATAGTTTTTGAAAGATTTTATATATTTTTCATATTAAATCTCTGTAGTTATAAATCATTAATGAAAACCTTTTTCCAAGTTATAAAAAAATATGAAAATAATCTATCAATATAAACAATAATTCTCGTGTCATCTACTTGAATTTTTATTTATATCTTTAACTACACAGAATTATTTTATTAATAGCCTATTACTAATTCTATGAAATAAGAAAAAGGAAGCATGCATCTATATTTTTGCAAAATTATATTCAAATATAGCGCATCAAATATATAATTTTATTTAAAATCTCAACCTTTCCAAATTCAACAGAAAATCTTTTTTTTTTTAATTTATATAACAATAAGTCGACAGGATATTTACCTGTTTATTTTTTTCAAATTGACATAGTATGATCCACAAAATAATCAAAATTCAAACAGAATATCTTTTTTTTAAATATAATATATATAAATATATATACAAGAGAGAGATAGAGAAGTTAAAAATAAACTTAAAAAATAATGTGTAAAGAATTCACAGAATTCCCACCAGACGATCTAATTCCTAAAGGTACAAAACATATAATTTATCTTTAAAATACTTACCATCAACAACTCTTTAAAACACCATTATCTCTCTGAACCTAGGAAGTCACTCCTCTCACAAAAGCGTCTGTAATTGGTAGGGAACCAAGAGAGCTTGGGAAACAATTAAAGTCTCAACTTTTTTTTACCTAAGCCGAAATGCAATGAGAAAATCCTTTTCACTTTTTCCCTCAACCCCAACACATTGATGTGACCATAAATGAGATTGTAAAGGATCTGGAATAAAGGTGGGTTTCAAACAATGGACTCACTTTTTGAATAAATGGTTATTCTTTTTGGAGGTTTGTAAGGTATTTGGTCATTGTTTAGAAGACATTTATTTTTCAACGAGTACGGAATAATAGTTCTATTTTTTATTTAAAATATTATAAAATAAATATAATTAAAATATTATAATATAATTGCTTCTGAATGTTTGTATATTTCTCCTTGATCCTTCTTCTTGTATATAGCCAATTTGTTATGATGTAAAGGAATGAATTGACGCAAATATCCCCGAGTTTGGGATATCGCGCTATAGGATGTTAATAAAGTTAAAGAATAATATAAAATATAAAATTATAAATGTAAAATAACATCAAATATATTTTCAACTTTCAAATTACATTCTATAACTAAATTGATACCCAATTTTAAACATACTCATGTAAATAAACAATAATAGCAATTTTTATATATGCATATATATACAGTGAGAATATTTAGAACTATTGAATGCTATATTGTTGCATCAATTTTAATGCGCCCTACATTTATTCAAAATATTCTAAGATATTTAATGTTTATTTAAAACAGATTATTTCGATTATCATCATTCGTTTTTATAGTTTCATTCCTTTTGTAAAATTTTATTGTACATATATTTTGATTGGTTATTGGAGCGAGAGAGGACCGAGAGGAAGACTGCGGATCACGACCTACGAGGAAGACGACAAATAAATAAACACAATAAGTTAATATTGTCTGTAACTCCACGGAGAATCCGTACAGGGCAAGGTGCCCTAATAAAGCTGTTTTGTTGTTTGTTGTTGTATAAACACATTAAATTTAAAAGGTAATTTATTTTTATTTACTTTTATTTATTTGCTTTGAATATCGAAACCCGCTCGGGAAACGTGTATAACACCAAGAAGGAAGAAACCAAGGTCGACGACCCTGCAAAGCTGCAACTTGGTGTAACAATATATATATTATTTCAATGTTTGTGACGAACTTCATTTGTGAAAATTTTACTTAGACCTTAATGTTTGCATTTTCAGAAATTAGAGTGTAGTGTGTCAATATATTTTATCTCAATATTTTATTAATATATATTCACTAAAAACAAAAGGTATAGACTTATTAATATCTTCAGAAAAATTTACTCTGAATAAAAATGCCTATAAATCATCCATGTTGTATTTATTTATTAACTATATTATTGATTTTTAACTAATTAATTAACTATATTATTGATGTATTTAATTACAAGGCGATAACGTGCCTTCTATATATAAGAAATAGAAGCATTATAAAGCACGAATGCTTCTTTTTTTCAATTGGTATTATATCAAATTGGTAGATTAAATCGGCGAAACCGCTAGGAGGGTTCGTCACTAATGAACTAAGCCCTCTCAATATATGTCATAATTTGTATATAATTAAATGCAACCCCGACCCACTATGTATGTACCATGTATGATTTTCGAAGACTTAATAAAGAACAAGGTAACTGGAGGGAAGCAAGTAGCATTAAGATATAGGAAGTAGACCTAAGGCTGGCACGACTATTCTGGGCACCCCTGTGTCAATATTGCAGGGGCAGAGACCGGACGTCTCTAGTGAACGCAGAAGTTATTTTAGCCAAGATACACTCAATACTTCCTGACAAAACAGGACGTCTCTAATGACCAGAAGTTATAAATGTTAAAGCTAGCATTCAATACTTCCTGACAAAGCAGGATGTATTTTGATAGCCGCGGAAGTAAATAAAGTCAAATAAACACGAGACTTCCTGACCCAAGCCGGGCGTAACTAATATCAAAGGAAACCGCGGGCCAATCAAAAGACAGTACCTTAAGTAGGTCAACCAATAGGAAAAGATCATGTGACATCTCTCGACCAATCAGAGAGAAACTGAGGCTTGGTGTTAAATCGGAAAACAAGAATGAGTAGTTACGCTTGAGCTCTCATAGGAACAACACCTACAGGGTTCACTGGCTCTCGTCGAGTTCGGACAGTGCTCCTTCGCTTCCAACAAGGTAACATCTACTCTAGAGATATCTCTCTCCGCTCATTTCATCATCGCCATGTGATCAACTAATTAATAAGTCAAATCGCTCAACTCTTCTCAAACTTTCTTCCCTCCAACACAGTTGCCTCTTATTTTCCAACTCAATCACGTGTCCTGATTATTCCTAACTGTATGCTGCAACTTCCACTCAAACGACTGCGCTTCAACCAAATCTCACCATTCGCATCCAACAACAAGAAACCCCGCAACGATATTGCCACAGAACGGTTAAGTCGACAGGATAAAGAGATGGAATTAAATCAGGATCCCATAGGCGTAAAATCGGACGGCCCGATGGAAACAACAACGGAAGGGAGGCAGGAAGTAAGAGAGACGAGCGAGACAACTGCGCCCCTAGCGGACGCCGTCAATCAGCTGTCAACGCTTCTGACCCGGGTAAAAATTTCTGATGGAGCGGAATCGGCGATCCCGCCTTTCGACGGCACATACAGCGCGACACAGTTTTTCCAGACGTTCGACCGAAAAATGGAAGACGCATCCATGGGAGAACAAGAAAAATTACTGCGCCTACCAAACTACCTGGTGCGACAGCCCCTGGAACTCTTCAGGAAACTTCGGCTGGCCGACCGGAGTTATTTCCAGGTGAGACAAATCCTCCTAGATCTCTACCCTGAGTCAAACGAAGCGTCCTTTGCGAAATATTTCGCCATGAAACTCACTGGACAAGCCAACTTAGAGACCTACTACCGGGAGAAAACCGCCATGGGATTGCAACTAGGACTTCCACAAGAGGTGATCCTCGAGACGCTGACAGAAGGACTGCCATTCAACGACCAACGCCTAGTCCGCGTAGTACCTCCCGAGAACCTAGGAGAATGGTTCCGCCTGGTACAGCGGATCCACGGGCCCAGTGTACCGGCAACGCGATCCAGAGAAGATCAACCACCCACAATGTCGGGTCCGTACCACAGCACATCCCGACGCCCAGGTACATGGAATGCACCTCTTCCGCCATCCAACTGCAAGTTCTGCGGCGCGAGACACTGGCACAGCGAATGCCGACGTCGACCAATCCCGACGACCCACGAAAAGGTCCGGACAGTGCAAACGGTCCCAAAATCACCAGTTCCGACTTCATCACAACCAAGTCAAGCCAGAGACGCCTCAGCCGGACAGCCCTTTCGAGACTGAGGTAGGATCCCTAAACCAACTGACTGTCAAACTCTTTCTAGCCCCTAATGTATCATGCCCCTTTTTAATTGATACAGGCGCCAGCCTGAGTATAGTGCCATATAATATTTATCATATGCTAAAAACCCACCTGCCTAATTTAACCCTTGAGGGACACTCACTACACCTCCAAACCCTAAACGGATTTGCAAAAACCATGGGTAAACTATCTATCCCACTGACAATAGGACAAATATCACGAAAGGAGTATTTCCATGTAGTGAATGCACCATTGCCATTCGGAATTCTTAGTATCAATAGCCTCCATAAATTCAGATTAACCATAGATTTTAATAAATGCACTATACTCCAGCTGGACGCCCCATTGTCTACCCTTTCCTACCATTTTAATCATGTGTCCAATGTATGCACATACTGGCAATGTCAGGCGATGTCACAAAAAATTTTCCCCACATCCCAACTTTCCGCCTATGACAACCATTGCGTGCATTCATTGAGAAAACCCCACTTATCTACATGCCCCTTTTTCACTAAAGCCAATTGCCCTTTTTACATGTCCTCAAATAATCAAACCTCAACAACTTCAACTTATGAACCTGTCCAAAACGCACCCACACAGCGGGATAACTCGCATACCAAAAACCTAGGTGATCACACACCGTTGCACAACTCTCACATGACCAACCCACACAACGAACTCGACACTCACACTAATACACAACAAAACCCTTTACCCCATGCATACTACAACACAACACCTAACACTCATTATACACCACAGTTCACAACACTTCTACAAAGGTACACTCACATTTTTTCACAGGACAAATTCAACGTACCATGCTTACGTATTCCACCAGTAAAAATACCCACGAATTCCGAAAAAATAATCACCATACGTCCATATCGTGTTCCGATATGTGACCAACAAGAAATCCGTAACCAAATACAACAAATGCTGGAGAACGGCATCATAGAGCAATCTTTTTCACCTTTCTCGAGCCCTGTCACCCTCGTCACTAAGCGCGACAAGACCAAACGGTTTTGTATCGATTATAGGAAGGTGAATGAGCTAATCAGCTCTGATGTCCATCCCCTCCCGAGAATCGAGGATATCCTAGACCGCCTCGCACAGGCCAAATATTTCTCCACGGCCGACATATCCTCTGCGTATTGGCAAGTCCCAATACACCCCGATTCTCGACCACTGTTAGCATTTGCCACCTTTGAAGGATTATACCAACCCACTCGATTACCTTTCGGGTTAAAAACCAGTCCTCAGATTTACGAACGAGCCATAAGTCAGGTCCTACAGAGACACGGACTTGACTGTGTGGCACATTACTTTGATGATTTCATCATTTACTCCAACACGTTGGAGGAGCATCAAAACCACCTGCGACAATTTTTCGCCTTTTGCGAAGCGGAGAAGTTACAACTTAACTTCGCAAAATGCGAATTTTTTAAGCAATCCATAAATTTTCTAGGTTACACCATCACAGCTGGTACAATCACACCACTCACACGTAACACCGACATTATCCACGCCATAAAACAACCACACAACCGAAAAACACTACAATCCTTCTTAGGCGCTGTGAACGTCTATAACAAATTCATTCCGGAATACGCTCGCTTGCGAGCACCACTCAACAATCTCCTCAAAAAGGACGTCGTGTGGAACTGGAATGAAGCTTGTCAAGAGGCGTTCATTGACCTGAAAGGAAACCTCACACAACACCCCATTTTACACCTTTACAAAGAAGATCTGCCATGCCAAGTGTATTGCGATGCATCCACCCTCGGTATAGCAGGCATTCTCAAACAAGTTCACCCTGACGGAAACGTATATCCAGTTCAATATTTCAGCCGAACATTGCGCCCACACGAGAAAAACTACTCCATCTCTGAACTTGAGTGCTTAGCAATCGTTGAGAGTGTGGAGAAGTTTCGCATCTATCTTATGGGCAGAAAATTTACAATATTTTCTGACCATCACGCATTGCAGTGGTTGAAAACCATCAAGAACCCGTCCGGTAGACTGTTTCGATGGAGTTTACGACTATCGAGTTACGAATATGAGGTCCGCTACATAAAGGGAAAACTACAATATGAAGCAGATCTCTTGTCCCGTAACCCGTTTTGTGGATTCTTGGACGCCACCCTTATCAAGACCCACCAATCTCCTCCATCGAAAGAGTCTAGTTTGACCATTGATCATAATGGATTACATACAGTTTCCCGAAAAGGTGTAACCAAGATTATACTTCCAAAACCACTCATACAACAACTCTTACAAACAGTACACACACAATACAATCACCCCGGTATTTCACAAATGTCACGAATCATCTCCACACAATATTACTGGCAAGGTATGTCAAAAGATATTAAACAAAAAGTTAAGACCTGTCCCACCTGCCAATTAACAAAACGTCCAGTAGGACCCACTTACGGAGAATTAAGTCAACCTCCGGAATCTAAAGAACCCTTCGACCTCTTATCTCTGGACACCATAGCAGGATTTGCCAAATATGGCAACACCAAGATATACCTCCATGTGGTAGTCGATCATTTTTCACGCTACGCGTGGGCTTTTCCATCTAAATCCACCAGTACCACCACCTACCAACAGGTACTTAAACGAGTATTCCAGGATGGTTCTCCAAAACGCCTTCTTACGGATAGAGCCCCTGCCTTCACTTCACCCAAATTTCGTAGTTTCCTACTTAATAGAAATATTCACCCATTGCTCACAACCAGCAACAATCCACAGGCCAACGGTCTATGTGAACGCCTAAACGCCACCCTCACGGGAAAACTTAGGTTATTACACCTAGAAAATCCTAAGGTCGCATGGACCAAGCTGGTCAAGAAGGTTACACTTATATATAACAAGACACCCCACTCTACCACAGGTTTTCCACCCATATACTTAATGTTTGGTATCCTACCTCCAGAAATCTCTAATCATAACACACCGTACCCAGATATCGACAAAGCTAGAAAAATTGCACACACACGCACACAAAACAAACATTTACAAGACAAAAACACTTATGACCAACGACACAAGCAACCACATTTCGAAGTAGGTGATCTAGTATTAGTAAAATTATATCACCACCCAAATACAGGGAAACTTGCGCCATATTTCACAGGACCTCACACAATATTAGAAATTATTTCACCAAATGTGGTCCGCATAGATCGACCAAATCAACCACTTCAAAGAGACACTGACACAATCCACGTCAACAAACTTAAACTGTATACAGAAAAAATCCATTATATATCACCACCCGCCGTTAACACCTATCATATAAAGCACAACCCCAATTACACGTTTCCTTTCAAACATTTAACACCCGAATTATTCCCAACAGAGTCATTAAGGTTCAAACCCACCAGCAGCGAACCTTTCAAGCATTTAGACCCTGCCATTTTTGCAACAAGACGATTTACATCACTCTTCCCCGATGTTAAAAACTGCAAACCTGACAACCAACTCAATCATATCACACCACCCCCTAAAGATATCAAACGGGAGAACGGCGAACCTACCAATCATTCAAATTCTACAATTCATAAGGTTCAAGCAAATATTTCAGAGTCCCCAGTTACAAAAATGTGGACGAACATGGGGCAATATCCTATCTTTCATCTGATTTTTATCCTTTGTTTATTAGTTCTACCGTACAACTGTATCCCAATTTTAGTCATTAATTACCTGTTTATCTATGCCATGCCCGCTCAGAAAATCTTCGAACTACAAGAGGTAGTTTTTAATCTAGGACAAGCAGTTTTTAATTTTGGACAAGCATTTATAAAACTTCTCCTAATTTTAGGAACCATCCTCGCAGAAAATCTAAATAAACTCCGAAGAGATAGCAGTAACTGAAAAGATGACCAAACAATGTCGGAGAAACCACGCTCCAAAAACAAGCCCCGAGCCACACCCCAAAATAAATAGACGGCAGGAAATGAGGATTTGAAACACCACGACAGGAAGTATAGTCCGCTGCGGTTAAATTCGGCCTCTGTAAACAAAGCGGAGCGCCTTCGTCCGATCTCCAATTTCCCTCCCTCTCGTTTGCCCGACACACCCCACTTCCGTATCTCTAATTACAATGAGAAGATCCCCTATTGAGGTCGACTGGGAACCTCACTATACCACCGGTTTTGATTCCAGTTCGAGTCTACATATCGATTTTTACCACCCAATTACACATCCACGAAACAACACCTAGAGCTAGCTCACACATCTCTTACACAACCGACTTCTAACATTTTTCACAACACACACACAAAGACAAAAAATTACACATAAAGGTTATATAGATTTCCATGTCTCCTGTACACACAGCATAAACGCACTTGAGGGCTAGAATCACGTTTTTCACCTAAGTGTCGCTACAGACGAGACAAAAATTTTATAGGGCATAATTGAGCAAGTAAAACATTTATAGGGCAAAATGGAGCAACCAATACATGTAGATCAGGGCATGTAGATACCATAGGGTTCAAACCAATACACCTTATTTTTCATATCAAACATTTCCATTATTTTCTCTCAATTAAAATTTAAATATTTAATCAATTTATCAATTTATTCAACTTATTATCAATTTTAATCATTAACTATCATTTTACTTACCAATTAGTTTATATTATCATTTTCACTTATCAATTATCATTCTATTTACCACTTGACTTATATTGCCACAACTCAATTATCAACGAAAACCCACTGGTTTTCGATTAAACTAAAGACATTAAATCACCCTTTGTTGTTGAAACCTTTTTATTTTTCTTTTTTTTTTTTCAAACGCTCAACTTTGATTTCGTTCAACTCTTATTTTTATTTTTATTTTTATTTCTCAAAAGACCTTATGAAATTTCCTCGAATTCCTTTCCAAAATTCAAGCAAAAAAATAATTAGGCATTTTTCCTTTTTTTTTTTCACCATTCAACCAAGCACTCAACTTTGATTTCGCTCAAAAAACTTTTATTTTATTTTTATTTTTGATTTCTCAAAAGACCTAATAGAATTCCTTCGATTTCATTCCCAATTTCGAGCTAGAATATGGTTAGGCATTTTTCTTTTTTTTTCTCACCATTCAACCAAACACATTCAATTTTGATTTCATTCAACTACTCTTATTTTATTTTGTTTTGATTTCAAAGCGCCTTATGAAATTTCCTCGATTTCTTTTCTCAAAAGTCGAGCAAAAAAGTAACTAAGCAGTTGTCTTTGTCATCATGCAACAAAATATTTTTCTTTTTCAACCAAACACATTCAATTTTGATTTCATTCAACTATTTTTATATTATTTTTATTTGATTTCAAAAGCCTTAATAGAACTCCCTCGATATCATTTCTTATCTCGAGTAGAATTCGTTTAGGCGCATTTTCTTTTTGCCCACTATGTACCATAACATTCATTGATTTCTTACAATTAAAAAATTTTTTGATTTCTATTAATTATACTCAACCTATATCATCAACCCCATTCTATCTTACTTTTATGTCACCAGCAATGCTTGTATATAGCCCCTCAATACCCACAACTAATTTTCCCACAAAATTATTTTCCATTTTACAGAATTCTCTCAGGCTAACCCCTTCTTGAATTCTTCACATGTAGGGGGCGCATCTGTCATAATTTGTATATAATTAAATGCAACCCCGACCCACTATGTATGTACCATGTATGATTTTCGAAGACTTAATAAAGAACAAGGTAACTGGAGGGAAGCAAGTAGCATTAAGATATAGGAAGTAGACCTAAGGCTGGCACGACTATTCAGGGCACCCCTGTGTCAATATTGCAGGGGCAGAGACCGGACGTCTCTAGTGAACGCAGAAGTTATTTTAGCCAAGATACACTCAATACTTCCTGACAAAACAGGACGTCTCTAATGACCAGAAGTTATAAATGTTAAAGCTAGCATTCAATACTTCCTGACAAAGCAGGATGTATTTTGATAGCCGCGGAAGTAAATAAAGTCAAATAAACACGAGACTTCCTGACCCAAGCCGGGCGTAACTAATATCAAAGGAAACCGCGGGCCAATCAAAAGACAGTACCTTAAGTAGGTCAACCAATAGGAAAAGATCATGTGACATCTCTCGACCAATCAGAGAGAAACTGAGGCTTGGTGTTAAATCGGAAAACAAGAATGAGTAGTTACGCTTGAGCTCTCATAGGAACAACACCTACAGGGTTCACTGGCTCTCGTCGAGTTCGGACAGTGCTCCTTCGCTTCCAACAAGGTAACATCTACTCTAGAGATATCTCTCTCCGCTCATTTCATCATCGCCATGTGATCAACTAATTAATAAGTCAAATCGCTCAACTCTTCTCAAACTTTCTTCCCTCCAACACAGTTGCCTCTTATTTTCCAACTCAATCACGTGTCCTGATTATTCCTAACTGTATGCTGCAACTTCCACTCAAACGACTGCGCTTCAACCAAATCTCACCATTCGCATCCAACAACAAGAAACCCCGCAACGATATTGCCACATATATATATATTTTTTGTATCGCAGTAAGGGCAGTAAAAGAGTTTTGTGTTAAAAAAATAAAATTTCGTGCTTTATAATACTTCCATTTCTTATTGATGTATTTAATAATAAGAAATGACAATGATACTCTTATTTATTGATTTTAGAAAAGCCGATAATATCAACCTTGCTGAGCTCAAGTGCCATTACCAAATATTCATTGAAAATGCCAAAGACTGATTTTGGAATCAATCATATCTATTCAATCCGATAGAATCAACAGGAAAGATTTTTCTCAACAATTTCGGAATTTCGAACGTTTTAATGCCTCGCGATTGTAGATATTACTGTTAAAGAGCATGTACATGAAATAATTTTCTCCACACGCTTCTTAATAAATAAACTTACTCCTAATATATTCTCTCTCTCTCTCATAAATACACCTTGAAACTTTATAATTTATATTGTAAAGAGGGATAATATAAATTATATGAAAGATGCAACGCCTGATGATAACTGTATAAAGTTTTGCTTTAAAATTTTACACAAATCGATCCTGAGAGTCGAATTATCTTGTTTTAATTTTATAAAATTGAAAATATCACTGTTTAACTATTAAAAAGTCAATAAGTAGCTTTTATAATTAATATATATTTGAGATATCATTCTTTCTCATATATAAACTAAAATTATAATAAGTATATTTGATTTTAACTACTGACCTTCAAATTATTGAAATTTCTCCAGCGTTTTAAAATTTGATTTTAAAATATGAATACATTTCGAAATTATGCTTTATGGTGAAAAATAAGAATTTACAAATTAACTTTGTGTAAGTAAGCTTTTCTTACTGTATATGTTGAAATTTAAACAAGTGTGCAATGAATCTGTGAATCATTGTTGTTAGCTGACCTCTGTAATTGTGGATCTGATGAAATTGTGGCCGTCGAGGACTGACTAGAGATGTAGCGGCTCCCAAATATTAACTTTTCATATTTTTATCATAAGTTTTAATTTGTTCAATAACTATTTAATTCAAATATTTAATTAAATTATTAATCTTATAAATTTTTAGGCTCATAAAATATACTTTATCAAAATTATATAAATTAACATTAATATCACATTATTTGTTATCATAATAATATAATAAAAATAATTATACATCATTCTAAATATAAATCATATAGAATATAAATATTTATCTATAATATATCAAACACATATATATAATATTTTATAATATTGAAATGATATTTGACCAAAACACACAAAAAAGAACATCAACATGTATACAACAATTTAACTCCTTCTGATAATTTGTATTAAATAAATGTAATTAAAAGTTTATTTTAAGATAAATAATTTGTTGTCTAATTCCGCTTGGAATTTCATACCAACCAACAACAGAGCCATAGCCAGAAACCATGGTGTCCCTGGTGATGTTTCAGGTTTTCTAAAGCTGATGTAACTTTGTCACTTATCCGATTGTACTCTTAGATTACAGAGACGTTCAATAGACGGCGCATAACCTTTACCTCTTTATAAACGACATAGAAATCCTTTAATAGATATTAATCCTCTATGGCGCTCACAATCAAATGAAACAAAGATACATCTTTAGGGATAAGTTTCTTTATCAGCTTTCTTCAACTCGAGCTTTTAGAGGTTTATCAGCCTTTCGACGGAAGTAAAACAATAACTACAAAATATTTTATTAGGTATTAGCTATTATTTCAGTCGAAGGGCTGAGAATCCCAAAAAAATTGAGTTGTAATAAAAACTGATAAAGAAATTTATTCTCAGATATATCTTTGATTTATTTAAAAGAGAGAGAGAGAAAAGTATTTCTTTTTTATAGATAAATATAAACTTCTGTGAAAATTCTATCTATATATATAATAAATATAATATTTTAACTACTAAAAGTTTTTTTTCTCAATTTCCGACACGCTTTGATGACATGGTTCATCTTTTACGAGGAAACTATACATCCTATATCGTTACTAAATTTTCCAATACTATATTAATATAATAATGATAAGTCATTATATATATTTTATTTATCTGATGTTAAAGTTCTTTTTTTTTTCATAATTTTGTTGTTTTAAGCTTCCGTTGATTGGCCTACTTTTTCTATATATCTCTTAGTAGGAGACTTATTTGAAAACAAGTTCATTTTGCTTTCACACAAAGCCTATTTGTATAAATATCACAAATTCAAACTATTATATTTAGACTTATTTTTATAATATATATTCATATAGATGGAAAATTTGCCGGGAGGAAATTGATCCTTAGAAGCATAGGGCGCCTCTCCCGTCAAAATAAACGTCAAAACCTGACGTCATCTATTGACGTTTATTTTGACAGGAGAGGCGCCCTATGCTTCTATATATTCATATATACTTATATATAGATAATATAAAATATTGAATATATTCGATTGAATGAAAGGTTTATATTTGCCTATATAAAAATACCCGCTTCAAATATATAAAATATTTTTAAAATATTGCACAAATATATAAGATATTTCAATTTTTATTCAATCCAATATGTATATATCTATTTATCAAATAAATATTTTAATATGGATAAAACACCACATATATATATTCAGAATATAATCCTTTGTTAGAAATTTTAGACAATAAAGTAAATCTTCAAGGATGAGTATCTTTTATTAAACGTTTTTCGAGCTTTCGAGATAATGCCCTTCTACAGGAAATATTGATTAAAAATGACACTTAACTATGCTATGGAAAGTTATATGTACAATGCCATAACATAGTTAAGTTTCATTTTGTATCAATTTTTTCTATAGAAGGGCGTTATTCCGAAAGCTTGAAAAAGGTTTAATTAAATATACTCATCCTTAGACGTTTACCTATTTATCTAAAACCATATATATATTTAAATAAAAAGGCATATATTGGATCAAAATATCATTTATTTCACCAATATTTCAGTTGGCTGAACGTCAATCTTTTTGGTAAAATAAATGATATTTTGATCCAATATATGCCTTTTTAATTAAAGATTTATTTATGGATTGCTCTATTTAATATATAAATATACATATATGTGTTATGAATATTTTGTTTTGTCGTTGAAAAAGATAGCGAATTGAAGGTGCAGTCGTGAAAATAGGAAATATAATTATTTACTCATCAAGTAGTTTTGATTTTAAAATACTTGAAGAAAATTACAAATAAAATTATTTTTCCCAGTAATATAGAATTTATAAAATGAATTCTATATTCGTGAATCAAAAAATAGGTAGTTTAACTATACATATTTACAACAATATTCAAAGTATTCTGAATATTAGGTAAAAAAAAAAGATAGACAATGATGAAAATGAAATACATTTTGAAAATATATTTTGAAAATAGAGCAATCCATAGATAAATCTTCAATTAAAAAGGCATATATTGGATCGTAAAATCATTTATTTTACCAATATTTCAGTTGGCTGAACGCCAACCTTTATCAAAGGTTATAAATGTTTAAAAAGTTATATAACACCTTGATAAAGGTTGGCGCTCAGCCAACTGAAATATTGGTAAAATAAATGATATTTTGATCCAATATATGCCTTTTTAATTAAATAAAAATATATATATGTCATAATTTGTGTATAATTAAATGCAACCCCGACCCACTATGTATGTACCATGTATGAATTTCAAAGACTTAATAAAGAACAAGGTAACTGGAGGAAAGAAAGTAACAAAAGATATAGGAAGTAAGACTAAAGCTGGCACGACTATTTTGGCACCCCTGTGTCAACATTGCAGGGGCAGAGACCGGGCGTCTCTAGTGACCGCAGAAGTTATTTTAGCCAAGATTCACTCAATACTTCCTGACAAACAGGACGTGTCGAGTGACCAAAAGTTATAAAAGTTTGAGAGACATCCAGTACTTCCGGCAAAAACAGGACGTGTCTAATATCCTTCGAAACTATAAGCGTCAAGCCACCAAACACTTCCTGACGAAATTGGATATACCAAACAGGGCACAGCTTTCATCAAGGGAAGCCGCCGGCCTATCAGAAGATAGCACCTTAAGTAGGTCAACCAATAGAAAAAGATCATGTGAGATCTCTCAACCAATCAGAGAAAAACTGACTCGTGGTGTTAAATCGAAAGACAAGAATTGTCAGAAAGGTTTTAGCTCTCATAGGAACAACACCTGCAGTTACGCTTTGGCTCCCAAGGAGGTGACATCGACTTTAGACCTCTCTCCCTCGGCTCATCCCACAGCTAAGTACAATCACCGCCATGTGATCAGTTAATTAACAATCAAAATCGCTCCGCCTTCTCAAGCTTTCTTCCCTCCAATCCAGTTGCCTTTTATTTTCAAACCTCACCATGTGTCCTGATTATTCCTAACTGTGTGCTTCACTTACCACTCAACGACTGCGCTTCAATCAAATATCACCATTCGCATCCAACAACAAGAAACCCCGCAACGATATTGCCACAGAACGGTTAAGTCGACAGGATAAAGATTATAGAGCTTAATCAGGATGAAGATGGAAATTAACCCAGGCGCCAGCACAACAAAAGGCAATGACAACCCAAGAGAGAAGGAACCGACAACGAACGGAAAGAAGCTGACAACGAACGAAGCGACAAGACACACCCTGGCGACGGTAATTTTAGAACTGACCGCCGCGCTACAAGGGGCGAGATCCACGCAACTGGAAGCGGTCTTCCGGAGCGCCACCCTCGGGACAACCGCCGCCCGCACCGCCGGTACGTGTCCGAACAAACTGACGTCCACCGAGGAATCGCCATCAGCCATGCCGTACCCGTGCACCCGGAAGCAACCCACGCGACACGGACCCAGTGTACCGACAACGCGATCCACTCGAATGGAAGCAGTACAAATGACTAGATTTCCCTTTCAATCGCGGGGACAATGCAAAAGGTCCCGACCCGGTCCACCAGATATTCCAAGCCAGCCACACCAAGCCGAAGACGCCACAATGGAGACTTTTCGAGACTAAGGTAGGCAATCCACCCAATGACATCATCAAATTAACTTTGGACTTGTATCTGACCCAGGACCTACCATGTACCTTTCTCATTGAACCAGACGCAGGTTCGAACATATTGCCGTATCATTTATACAATAGATTAAAAGCACAACTTCCCAACTTAAGTATTAAAAAACCTTCCCTTGATCTATCCACCCTAAATAACTTTACGAAAATAATAGGACATTTAACTTTCCCTCTGACAATAGGCCAAATAACCCGTAGAGAGAACTTCCACGTGGTAAATGCATCCTTGCCATTTGGAGTTCTTACCTTAAAAACCCTTTATCAATATAAATTAAAACTAAATTATAATCGCGGCACTATTTTCCAACTTGGCGTCCCATTGTCTAATACCATCTACCACTTTAAACATGTGTCAAATGAATGCAAGCACGGGCTAGGCCAAAACCTGTCCCAAAGGACTCGCACAGCACCCAAAGCTTTCACACATGGAAACCCTTGCCTGCATTCATTGCCCAAACCCCAAATATTTACATGCCACCATTCTAATCTCACACCACGCAACTTTTCACTCAACCCAATTGCCAATACTTTATGCCCACCACATATAAAGCCACCACGACTCCAACCTACAATTCCAATAATGCCCAAAAAAGTGTCCGTACACCGACACAGTTCACCCACTTACCACACAAAATCCACACATGACCATATTTCGCAACACCATAAACACGCAAATGTATCTCACAACATACACGCACCCATACGCCACCACACAACAAACACGCACAACCCGCACAACAAACGCAACACGCACGCCAAAAGACAACAACAACAAACAAGCGCATGCACAACCGTTAAGGATAATACAATCATCCCATCTACACAAAACATAGAAAAAATTCACGCCACCAAACAACCACACAATCGAAAAACATTGCGATCTTTCCTAAAAGCTGTGAACGTCTTTAAGGAGTTCATTCCAGACCACGCCCGCTTGCGGACGCCACTTGTCAACCTTCTAAAAAGAGATGTCATGTGGGTCTGGGATGACGAATGCCAGAAAGCGTTCACTAACCTGAAAGAAAACCTTACCACACACCCCACATTACACCTTTACCAGGAAGGTCTGCCATGCCAGGTGTACTGTAATACCTCAACATTCAGCATTACAGGCGTTCTTAAACAAGTCTACCCTGATGGGAAGACATACACCGTTCAACATTTCAGCCGATCTCTGCGTAGTCACGAGCGAAATTATTCAGACTTGGAACTACAATGCCTAGCCATTGTGGAAAGTGTGGATAATTTCCGCACCTGTCTAAATGGCAGAAAGTTTACAATATTTTCTGACCATCCCGCATTGCAGTGGTTGAAAGAGATCAAAGCTCCGTCAGGCAGATTGTTTCGATGGAGGTTAAGATTGTCAAGATACGAATATGAGGTCCGTAGCATAAATGGAGTACAACAATATGAAACGGGCGTTGGAACTCGTATCCCATTTTGTGGCTTTCTAGATGCACCACTCATAAAGAACCAACAATCTTCTCCACCGGGAAAATCCCGCGTGACTATGGATCCCAATAAACTGCGCACCGTCTCCCGAAAAGGAGTACTTAAAACTATAGTCCCAAATTCATTTACAACCAGACTTCTTAAGTCCGTACACACACAACACCACCACCCAAACATCTCCAAGATGACGAGACTCATCTCAGCACAATATTATTGGCAGAACATGACACAAGACATCGCAAAACAGGTAAAAACCTGCCCCACCTGCCGATTCGCTAGAAGAATCGATGAATACAAACAACCTGCACGTAAAAATACCGACACAAGTACCCAAACAAAACAAAATTCGTACATAACGCACAGCGTACACACAACACAAACAATGCCAAAATTACCACATCCACGTCAGAGAAAAGATCACACATCTCAACCTAAACCAATTACCGCCGACATATCTCTCATAAAACCATTGACGATCAAGCAGGAGAACTGTAAACCTGACAACCAATTCAATCATATCACACCACTCCCTAAAGATATCAAACAGGAGAACTGCGAACCTACCAATCATTTAATTTCTACAATTAATAAGGATCAAACAAATATTTCAGAGTCCCCAGTTACAAAATTGTGGACGAACATGGGGCAATATCCTATCTTTCATCTGATTTTTATCCTTGGTTTATTAGTTCTACCGTACAACTGTATTCCAATTTTATTCATTAAGTACTTGTTTATCTATGCTATGCCCGATCAGAAAATCTTCGAACTACAAGAGGTAGTTTTTAATTTAGGACAAGCAATTCTTCATTGTGGACAAGTATTTATAAAACTTCTCATAATTTTAGGAACCATCTTCGCAGAAAACCTAAATAAACTCCGAAGAGATAACAGTAGCTGAAAAGATGACCAAACAATGTCGGAGAAACCACGCTCCAAAAACAAGCCCCGAGCCACACCCCAAAATAAATAGACGGGGGATAAATTGGGAATCACCCCGGGGAGGGACTTTGTTTCTCCACATCGCCCCCTGCTTCCGGTTTCTAATTACCGTGGGGCCCCTCGACCAACAGCTGAATTGAGGTCAACTGTGGGCTTCTCTAAGTGTCGTTCAGTTTGGATCCCAATACGAGCTACATATCGACTTTTACAAAAAACATAGTTCAATTATATTCTCACAAGAAACTTAAGACACACAGACACTCCAAATGAGTTCACATTTCTATTCTTTTATTCTTTTAAAGACTTCCAAACTTTACATTTTTCACACTAGGCACAAATTCCACCTACGCGTAGACATCCCAGACCTTAGGATCTTGACAACACATAGAATTCGTTTCACACATTTCTTACACAAAAACTTCTAACATTTTTTCACAACACACACAAAGACAAAAAGTTACACATAATTGAGCAATTAAAACATTTATAGGGCAAAATGGAACAATCAATACATTTAGATCAGGGCATGTAGATACCAAAGGGTTCCAACCAATACATCTTATTTTTCATATCAATCATTTTTATTATTTTCTCTCAATTAAAAGTTAAATATTTAATCAATTTATCAATTTATTCAACTTATTACCACTTTTTATCATTAATTATCATTTTTTTTTCCCAATTATTTTATATTATCATTTTTATTTATCAATTATCATTCTATTTACCACTTGACTTATATTGTCACAACTCAATTATCAACGAAAACACTGGTTTTCGATTAAACTAAAAACATTAAATCACCCTTTGTTGTTGAAACCTTTTATTTTTCATTTTTTTTTTCTCAAGCACTCACCTTTGATTTCGCTCAACTTTTATTTTTATTTTTATTTTGATTTCTCACAAGCCCTAATAAAATTCCCTCGGTCTCCGTTCCCAATTCCGAGCTAGAATATAATTAGGCATTTTTCCTTTTTTTTCTCACCACGCACCAAACATTCACTTTGATTTCGTTCAACTCTTATTTTTATTTTTACTTTGATTTCTCAAAAGACCTAATGAAAACCCCTTCGATTTCATTCCCAATCTCAAGTAGGATAGTAATTAGGCAATTCTTTTTTTTTTTTTTCACCAACGCAACAAAGCATTTTCTCTTTTTTTTCATACAACAAGGCTTTTTCCTTTTTGTGCAACCAAACCTTCACTTTGATTTCATTCAACTATTCTTATTTCACTTTGTTCTGATTTCAAAGCACCTTATGAAATTTCCTCGATTCCTTTTTCTCAGAATTCGAGCAAAAAAGTAACTAAGCAGTTGTCTTTGTCACCATGCAACAAAATATTTCCCTTTTTCAACCAAACACATTCAATTTTGATTTCATTCAACTATTTTATATTATTTTTATTTGATTTCAAAAGCCTTAATAGAACTCCCTCGATATCATTTCTTATCTCGGGTAAAATTCGTTTAGGCGCATTTTCTTTTTGCCCACTATGTACCATAACATTCATTGATTTCTTACAATTAAAAAATTTTTGATTTCTATTAATTATACTCAACCTATATCATCAACACCATTCTATATTACTTATTATATCGCCACCAATGCTTGTATATAGACTCAATACCCACAACTAATTTTCCCACAAAATTATTTTTCACTTTACAGAATTCTCTCAGACTAACCCCTTCTTGAATTCTTCACATGTAGGGGGCGCATCTGTCATAATTTGTGTATAATTAAATGCAACCCCGACCCACTATGTATGTACCATGTATGAATTTCAAAGACTTAATAAAGAACAAGGTAACTGGAGGAAAGAAAGTAACAAAAGATATAGGAAGTAAGACTAAAGCTGGCACGACTATTTTGGCACCCCTGTGTCAACATTGCAGGGGCAGAGACCGGGCGTCTCTAGTGACCGCAGAAGTTATTTTAGCCAAGATTCACTCAATACTTCCTGACAAACAGGACGTGTCGAGTGACCAAAAGTTATAAAAGTTTGAGAGACATCCAGTACTTCCGGCAAAAACAGGACGTGTCTAATATCCTTCGAAACTATAAGCGTCAAGCCACCAAACACTTCCTGACGAAATTGGATATACCAAACAGGGCACAGCTTTCATCAAGGGAAGCCGCCGGCCTATCAGAAGATAGCACCTTAAGTAGGTCAACCAATAGAAAAAGATCATGTGAGATCTCTCAACCAATCAGAGAAAAACTGACTCGTGGTGTTAAATCGAAAGACAAGAATTGTCAGAAAGGTTTTAGCTCTCATAGGAACAACACCTGCAGTTACGCTTTGGCTCCCAAGGAGGTGACATCGACTTTAGACCTCTCTCCCTCGGCTCATCCCACAGCTAAGTACAATCACCGCCATGTGATCAGTTAATTAACAATCAAAATCGCTCCGCCTTCTCAAGCTTTCTTCCCTCCAATCCAGTTGCCTTTTATTTTCAAACCTCACCATGTGTCCTGATTATTCCTAACTGTGTGCTTCACTTACCACTCAACGACTGCGCTTCAATCAAATATCACCATTCGCATCCAACAACAAGAAACCCCGCAACGATATTGCCACATATATTCATCTGAGCACAGATAATCTTGTAATTGTAAAAACGAATGCTTCAAAAACTAAAAGGAGCAGATAAATTCATAAATACTATACACGTAGGTTAAAATAAAAACATTTCAAACGATAACTCCTTTCATTTGATAGACATGATAATATAAAAATATAAATTTCTTAGAACATTTATATAGTGTGTTACGACATTATATAATTCATAAATAGAAAAACCCTGCAACAGTTTCACATTTTTACCTATTAAATTTCCTAGCGCTATATTCCATAATTCCAGGCGTAAAATAAAAATGAGAGAATTATTTAAGTTGGGCTTCTAAACGAGCTCATATTTAAGTTAGAATTGAGGCCGTCCCTAATGTTGTTTTGGATCGTTTGCTAAATTTGACTCTTGACGCTGTGAAAATTTAAAATCTCTATTTTTTTTCTACCTTCTATTCAGAAGTAGTTTTCTTTTTTTCAAATGATTTTTCTCTGCCGGAAATGAATAAAAAGAAATATATTCATTATATATATGTTAAATGAATCTATTTTAAAACTTTTTTCGAATAAAAAACAAACAAACACTTCTAATATTTGTTTTTTTTTTATTTGAAAAGGAAAAAATTCAGGCATCATAGTTTCATTTTCTATATATTAATGGTGAGTTATTGTTTTATGTTTAATATATATTTATATACAGATTTGTGTAATACTTCGATAAAGAGAAAAATCTCTGAAATCTCCTATTTTTCTTTGAATAAAATAAGTAAATTGATAAACTTATATAAAATGCTATATTGAGACATAAATATACAAGTTAGACTATAAAAAGGTGCTCCTTTATCATACATTTTAAAATGTAATTTATATATTTTGTAACGTAAAGAGTTTTAAATGATTAGATAAATACGAGTATATGTATAAACACTCTCTTATATATAAACCGTTTATATTTGTTATAATATAATTTATAATTAGATAATATACAGCAAATGAAAACATCAAGTGACACAAATATTACTTTAGCACAATAATCAAACTTCTATGACCTTACTGCGATGTAAAAATAATGGAAGAGCTTGGCTCATCAGTGATGAACCCTTCCTGCGGGTTCGCCAATTTTTAATCGACCAGACCGCTTCTTTAGATCTCTAATACTGTATTGGATCATTCTGAATATATAGGCTACACTGAAGAGAAAACTATGGACATAAGATTTTAGGACAATAGAACTACATATAAATATTTGCATCGAGTAATACTCTTTTTAGTAGATAAAATTAAAGCTTATCTCTATCTTTCTAAAGAATATTTTATATATATTTGAAAAAGCAAATTTGTAAAATTAATCTTAATTTTCTTCAATAGATGGTGTTAAATTGATAATGATGATCATATTTGCATATTACAAGGAAAGAATCACCAGACATCATCTTGAAGAAGGAATCAAAGTTTTCGGCGACGTGTTCCTTTTATTTATGCTGTATAATCGGCAAGCTTTCGGACTATGACGTCCTTCAACAGGCTACCTTCCAAGAAACTAGAAGATAATCTATATATGTATATATACACGTTGAATATTTACATAATTAGAACCTTTCTTAATGAAATAAATGATTATTATACAAATATATTTTCTTTTATCTATATAAACAAATTTGTTCTGAGAAAAGGATGACTGCTATAGGATGCAGGGAAAGACAAAAACCATCTGAAACATATGTTTACTAATTTACTTATTGTTAGTTTCAATAGAGTTCTGTTTTGAAAAGAGTTTTTTCAATTAAATTTGGATATCGGGTGTAAAATAAAAGTTATCAAAGTTGACACACAAACACAAATTTCTTATATAATTGAATTAGACATTCATACGGCTTTATTTACACAGTAAACTATCTTTCTTATGCAAATAAATATTTTATAAATCCCATTCAAATTAACAGAATGCGATTAAAAACTAAAAATATGTGTATCTTTTTAATTACTTTTCAACTAAATTTGTTTATATTTGGATATAACCTCTTTAAATAGTGTGGAACAATATAAAACTATATTGAATCATTTTCACATATAGATTCCACTTTGAACTCTTTCTATATAAAAGGTAGTATGTAATATGAAAGAGACGGAAATATTTATAAATTATTGTGCTAACATTCCATTATGTTTACTTCATATTACTGAAAAAAGACTATATATTTATTAATAATTAGAAATGCATAAAAATATTCATGTGTGTGGTAAATATTTGTTTCAATATCTTTTGTCAATCTCTTATATTTATTTAAATAATTCATTTTGATTCACAAACTTTTATACATTTATATGAGGTGAGAAATGTGGAAAGTTTCATTAGATTCCGTCTAGATCTCATGAAATAAAGTTCGCCCTAGACTGACGAGGGCCATTAGCCCGAAACCATGGTCTCTAGGTGGACACTTTTCAGTTTGCCAAAGCTGGTGTCGTGATTTTGTCACCGATCTGAGTATACTAATTTGCGGAGACGGTCAATAGATGGGGCTTATTTCAGACTTTATTTTTCAGGAAAAGGCGATCTTCATTTTTATATATAGTTCAATATCTTGCCAGAAAAAAATCCATGTATATAAAGTGTACCCTCCATCCGAAACTTTATATGAATTAGCGCGCGCGAATATTGGTATTCAATACCAATGAAATAGTTTGAATGAAGTTGAACAAATTAATAGAAGAAAAAACATATTCGAATCGCGCAAATGAACCTGTGGCTAATTCCTCGCGCTATCAACAGCGCTCGGTCGCACAATCAGAACTTGCCATATTTTCATGATTTTTCCAACTATCTCGCATTTTTTCCCTTTTGTTTTATATTTTCTATATTAACAATACGCGGAACATTAAGCGGAACACAGTGGGTTCGATTCCCATCCCTGGACACTTTTAATTTCCGTTTATCATTACTCTTCACAATTCATCCTATCATACTTCATCCTTAAAGTTAGAAATAATCGCTATTTCTCTTTAAAATAAATTTCGATTTTTGTTTAAAAGAAACATTCGCGGTATAATTGCAATTTTCGTTTTACAATCATCAGCCGCGTTATATTGTATTTTAAAATACGTTTCTCTATAGTGTTTTCAAAAGAAACATTTAATTCCCATATATTCAGAGCTATGACAGTAATTTATACTCTTCAAAGAAAGGTACATTATAGGTTCAAAGTGTTAATGTCTCAGCCGTATAATTATCTTTTCCGTGTGATCTTATGTTAATTCTTACAACGGACCTTCCCCTACCCAGAATTCCTCCTCTACGTGGTGAGCGGAAGAATCAGCACTAGTAAGTAACTGTCCTGTAGGGTAAACTACGGTGGGGACTTCATAAGGCCTGAGCCGCTACGGTAACCGTGAAGGCCTACAGGAAATCTGAAATGTGGCCGACTAAAGGGGCAATGTCACCCCCCCTCTCCTTTCCATGGAGCAAAGCACCTCGGTTGTCCGGTATTGTGATCAGGGTGTACGGACCAATCTGATCTGCTCAATGGACAAGACACCACCACCACGGACTTTCCAAAGAAAACAACATTCTACAAACAAGTTTCAAAACTATAATTACATTTCCCATTAGAAAAGGCTTATTTTTGATCTATATTTAAAATGTTCGGCGAGTACTCAACTTCTAATCGGTTGAATAGAAATTTGAAATAAATTTTCGGGTAAATTTGTTTCAACGTCGATTGAACTATCAGAGTAGAAAATTCCAGAAAATTACAAAATTGGATTTTCAGTGGAAAGTCTTCTTTTTAATTCTACAAGGTAGTTATAACTGCTGGTTATCCTTACTCTCTTTATAGTCTTCTTCTCTTTCATATGATGATTTATTGAGAAAATTCTGTTTTTATGTGGTGCCGTACTTCTCTATAGACATCATTTCTCTTTGTTTCTTCGTGATTTCACTCATTCATCCAGTCCATCAGTCCAATTATTCATTTTACTAATCAATGCAATAGATATGAATTTCCTGTTTATGAATTAAATAAAGCAACAGGTTTCTGTATATGTGTTTCTTTTAATTTTTATTACATTTTCAAGCTTCAGGCATTACCGCCCTTCTACAAGAGTACAAAAATGAACGCCGTTAGATACTAACTAAATTTATTTATACACCTATATATAGATGGATCTACATAGACAAAGTTCACCTACCCCATCAAAATAGACGTCAAAAATATACACCATCCATTGACCGTGGCCGCAAACTAGCGGCCTCAGGTCGGTGATAGAGACACAACTCCAGCTTTGGAAAACTGAGAAGCGTCCACCTAGAGACCGTGGTTTCGGGCTAATGGCTCTCGTCAGTCCAGGGCGGAATTTATTTCATGAGATCCACACGGGATCTATGGAATCTTCACAATCCGCTAAAGAGGTGTTTAGCTAGAAAAATGGCTAGGCCATATATATGGCTGAAATATAGATAGATATTTTGCCTGGTGGATATTGATCTACAAAGACAAAGGTCGTCTCTACCGTATTTTGTGGCTTTGTCACCAATCCGAGCTCGCTAGTTTTCGATGACGGTTAATGGTTTTGACGTCTATTTTAATGTCTATTTTGACGTATTTCAATTATTGCTTTCACATTTTTTGGGATGGCCAACCAGGGTTGTTGGTGGAATGGCATACATTGAAGTCTTTGTCACATTCTCGTTGACAACTTGTTGTCTTTTTCCACGGATGACACAAAGAGGTCTGATCGTCAAAATATGATGGTAGAATTCTTCCTTATTCATCTGATAGGTTTGTATCACCTAATTCAAACTTCTTTAAAAGTCTTTAGCTTTTACTAGTTCGTTGTTATTATGAAATGACACAGCTGCATTTCAATCCTTCTCGAAATGATAGAACATATACGATATTGAATATGTTATTTGGTACGCCTTTTTTAAATTTGAAATGAAAGAATCATCATCATTTTAAATATTAAATAAAGCAACAATTTTCGAAGAAAGAAAGGTCATAGAAATTAGCTAGGAAAATTTATGCACTAACCAATTATATTTCAGGAGTGAATAAAAAACTCAAATTAAACACATACGTAAAAATAGATAATTTAAATTAGCTAACTATTATATATATTAAAATATTCAATATAGGTTTCAATTGAAAATTTTATAAAGATTATATTTAATCTGTGCACAAACACAACAAAGGATAGCCTAGATAATTTTGAAACTAATATAGCAGTGTATATATTAAATTCAAAATAGTTCATATTAAAATGAATTATTATCAAGCTAGAGTGTATGTGTGTAATTGGTAATTAACACATTGAATTCAGCACTTTAATTATTCCCTTCCTTTATTGCATTCAAGATGGCAGCAATTAATAACAGTAATTGTTGTCAAGAGCTACCTGCCAAATGCGAGTTTCTACCCTAATGTTAGCAAACTCTTTGAATTCATAAATAGTGATCACCATCTGTGAATTAAAATAAGTTTTATTTATTGAATGTAAGCGCGATCCGAGTTTTATAAACTTTTCTTCAGAGAAATAAGAAAGTTTTAAAATATTAATATTAATTTTGAATCTCAAAATATTCACAATATAATTAATAACTTTTATATATAAAATATCGGTAATAGTTGTATTCAAAAATTTTAGAAATGTACGCCTCATTGTGTGTAGGCAAATATTTGAATTTTATTTATAGACCACAACAGACTACCAGGACCTATATTCAAACCCTAAAATTATTGTAAATTGAATCCATGAATTCAAACTCCATGACCTTGTATGATTCTACAATAGGATAAAAAATAAATCGACCATATTTCTTCTTATATCTTTGGTTAACCAGTAAAAAAGAGCGACTTTGTTCAAATGTTCGCTTGGTTTCACAATAAAATATACATATTGTTCACATTTTTATCAATTTTTTATTTACAATTTAATCTTATATTAAAAATAAAGAAGGCATCTCCTGACCACGAGCACATGTGCTTTTTAAATGGCCGAGCGCCATCTAGTGGAGCAAAAATAAACTAAACGTTTATTTAGCTTGCTCCGTGATATTTGGCCAACCCAATTTCTTGATAAATCAAGAAGAAATCGCTGTTGGCGCGAAACGTGTTCGTGGATGGCTTTTCTTGATTTATCAAGAAATTGGGTTGGCCAAATATCACGGAACAAGCTGAATAAACGTTTAGTTTATTTTTGCTCCACTAGATGGCGCTCTGCCATCTAAAAAGCACATGTGCTCGTGGTCAGGAGATGCCTTCTTTATTTTTAATATCAACACTTGACCCATTTATCTTTTATTTTTTCTATTGTTTTTTCATAATCTAATATGTAATACGTTTTCTCGTACTAAATTATTTATTACAAAAGGTGTGTTACACAAAGCTACGTAGTAAATATTTTTGAAATTTGAATCTAATATGTATTTTGACCAGTATTTTATTTTCACAAATAGTTGAAAATATAAAATATTTCCTAAAGTCTTTTATAATAAACGTTCTTCCCCTGACTTATAATTTAATAAAATCAATAAAGAATCCTGCGAATGCAAGTAACCAAACGAGGCTCTGGCACTTTGTACGTGCAAAGTCGAACTGCTTTTCACATGTATAGACATGTGGTACACTTACAGTAAAGGCAGTCGCCTACTTCTACTCACCATGATTATCATGGCCTGTACCACGTGTACTAGGGATGAGCAAATATATATATAAAGAAAGAATCCAGAACTAAGTTTATTGTACAATTTTATTTCTCTAACTTTCGGGCTTCTATGTCCTTCAACAGGAAGCAACTAGGAATATATACCTTCTAGCTAACTATACATACCGAAAATTAATTGTATAAGAAACTTAGCTTTAACTTTTTATTGGTTTTATTAAATTAGAGTGTTATAGTTGTACGATTATTGTTTTTTTCCCATGAATTTAAAAATTATTCTATAGTTTTCTTTATAAATGCTCTCTTTCTGTAGCGAAATCGTTCCACCCAAGTATTATCTGCAAATAGATTAACTATTGTGTATTTGGATTACATAACAGAAATTATTTGAATAGTGTTGTCGGTGGAATTATTCTCAACTGATAAAAGAGGTTATAAAACACTCAATTTACATAATATTTGAAAAAAAAAATAGAATTATGTTCAAACAGAAGATTTGCTGAGAGGAATGTTATTATAAAGTTTTGAATTTACATTCAATATACATTTCCAAACATATTATTTCATTCAAGTTTCGTTATGTGTGTTTTATTAAAATATATACATAGTATGATCAATAATTTCCAGGAATGCTAAATATTTAAAGAAATACCAAAGTATAATAAAGTTTCATTTAAAATTTCTCAAAATAATCACCGTCACTATCTATACACTTGTTCCAATTTTTTTTTTCAGATATCAAAACACCTCTGAAAATCCTCATCTTTCAGGCTTTTCAAAATATTTTTCTTATTCTCCTTTATTTCAGGTATTGAGTCAAATCGACGTCCTTTTGAGACTTTTTAAATTTTAGGGTAAAGGAAAAAGTCGTTGGGAGCAAGTTCAGGAGAATAGGGTGGCTGGGGTAGTAAAGCAATTCCGTGTTTAGCCAAATAGAGTTGTACAGTGACGGCCATATGTGGCCATGCGTTGTTATGACGCAAGAGCCAATTTTTCTGATGCCATTTTTCGGGTCGTTTCTGGCGCACAGGCTCTTTTAAACGTCGCAATACATCAAGGTAGTAATGTTGATTAATGGTCTGCCACTCGGGCACGAATTCATAGTGTACCAATCCCTTTACATCAAAAAAGTGATAAGAAGACACCTAAGCTTCGATTTGATCATCCTCGCTTTCTTGAATCTTGGTTCTCCAGGCTCTAGACACTGGCTTGATTGCCTCTTAGTCTCGGGATCATATCCGTACACCCATGTTTCATCTCCCGCGATAACACTTTTGAGCCAATAGGGATCAGAATTGAACATTTCGACAATGTTTTCACGTTTCTCTCTTTGCGATTTCTCTTTCTGCTCATTCGTTAAGAGGTGTGGCACAAATTTAGCCGGGGATCGTTTAAGATGCAGATCATTCTTTATGATGGTTTGGCATGTTCCATAAAAGATATTCAAGTCTTCTGATAGCTATATAATAGTTATTCTTGGGTTTTCCTTTATCAAAGACTTGATTTCGAGTGCATTTTCGGGGTTTCTTATCGATAAAGGTCTTCCAGTGTGTAGATCATTCTTGACGCTTGTTCGACCAGCTTTAAATCGTGCAAACCATTCAAATGTCCTCGATTGTGATAGGGTATCTTCTTTAAAAACCTGCTTCAACATTTAAAATGATTCTGAAGCTGTTTTCGCTAATTTAAAGCAAAACTCTATGCAGACTCGCTGTCTTTCAATACAGTCCATACTGAAGTTAGAAAATGTTCTGATATACTCGAGTTTATAAATTCGAAAAAACGTGATCAAATTCTTTTTCTACGTGTTGATAAATGTTTTATCTATAAGGTTCTTATAAAATTATTTCATTATTTTGAATATTTTACGTGATCCAATATCATTCCTGGAAATTATTGATCACACCTTTTTTAAAAATATTTTTTCACTAAATAATTGTCTGAAATATGTAATAGAATATTAAAATGTTATACATTTTAAAAGAGTATACACAATCAACAAGAAAGTATTTTAAAATACACATTAAATACAGAATATAAATAATTCTGTTTTGAAAATAATTATTTGTTAACTATTTCTTATCACAACGAAAGTTCAATTAAAAGAAACGACAAGATAATAAAAGCGCTGACTCAAATATTCACTAAACAAACAAATAATGAATTATTCGAAGGAAAAGACAAAAAAGAAAACAATTTCTTGGAGGAAATATAATAAAAATATTACGAGGCGTTAGGTAATCTGTGAAGGAATATCAATAAAAATTATCTGGACTACAATATCCCATGAAAGAGGTCTCTTATCAGAAATCACACGAAGGTTCAAGAGCTGAGCTCTGATTGGCTAGCTTGGGGCAACAGCCCGACCAATAAAAAAGCTTCCCTTGGGTTCTCATAAACCTAGCAATAAAGCTGAAAGTTCAAGTAAGGGTTTTCTTCTAATGGGCCAAGTTTGTAGTTTTCTTCGATCCATCCATTCGTTCAATTTTTATTATATTTTGACTAAAGATTAGAGATGTTTACAACTTATATCCATGCCAATATTTATACTACATTTTAATTTTCACAAATATATTTATTATTATAAATCGAGCACCCCTTATTATATATATATACAGATGGATATCCTGCCGGTAGGATATTGATCAAAAGGGCCAAAGGTCGACTCTCCCGTCAAAATAGACGACAAAACTAGACGTATCTATTAACCGTCGAAGCAAATCATAGTCTCTAGATGGACGCTTTTCAGTTTGCCAAAGCTGGTGTCGTGGCTTTGTCACCGACCCGCGGCCGCTAGTTTGCGGCGACGGTCAATATATTGCGTCTAGTTTTGAGGTCTATTTTGACGGGAGAGGCAACCATTATCTCTTTGGATACATATATATATCTCTCTCTATATAAAAATGAATGTTTGTATGTCTGTATGTCCGGTATACAAATTCGCAGTAGTTCACTAATTCAAACCAAAATTTCCATACATAGGTAAAATAATACGGGGAAGACGATAGGCTATTTTAAAAAATATATAAATCAATTATTAAAACTATATATTTTTATTCAGAAAATGATGATGACGATATTGCTGTATCATGTTTGATTATCAGCTACAAAATTATATCGGGAAAATATTAATATTAATAACTCTATATATATATATAAATGAATGTTTGTATGTCTGTATGTCCGGTATACAAATTTGCAGTAGTTCACTAATTCAAACCAAAATTTCCATACATAGGTAAAATAATACGGGGAAGACGATAGGCTATTTTAAAAAATATATAAATCAATTATTAAAACTATATATTTTTATTCAGAAAATGATGATGACGATATTGCTGTATCATGTTTGATTATCAGCTACAAAATTATATCGGGAAAATATTAATATTAATAACTCTATATATATATATAAATGAATGTTTGTATGTCTGTATGTCCGGTATACAAATTTGCAGTAGTTCACTAATTCAAACCAAAATTTCCATACATAGGTAAAATAATACGGGGAAGACGATAGGCTATTTTAAAAAATATATAAATCAATTATTAAAACTATATATTTTTATTCAGAAAATGATGATGACGATATTGCTGTATCATGTTTGATTATCAGCTACAAAATGTACATGTACATTTGGTCAGGATATGCTTTCATTATTTTTAATATATATAGTTAGAAGCTTATCTCTAATCAATATTATTGATTTTATATGTCAATATATATCATCAATACAAAGCAATAAGGCACCATCTATACATATAAAATGAAAGAATTTAAAAGCACGAAAGTTTCTTTTATACATAATACAAACTTCTACTGCCCTTACTGCGATGAAAAAATATGTATTGGGAGGTCTTGGCTTATCAGTGGTGAACCCTCCCAGCGGTTTCGACAATTTAATCCACCAGACCTCTTCTCAGAGCTCTAATACTGAATTGGATGATTCAGCTTATATACGCAGCATTGAAGGTTGGAATCTCAGAAATGGTTTTTATACATATACATATATACAAAAAATAATGAAGGCATCTCCTGACCACGAGCACATGTGCTTTTTAGATGGCAGAGCGCCATCTAGTGGAGCAAAAATAAACTAAACGTTTATTTAGCTTGCTCCGTGATATTTGGCCAACCCAATTTCTTGATAAATCAAGAAAAGCCATCCACGAACGCGTTTCGCGCTGTTGGCGCTCGTCAGCGTGGAGAAGGCTGTAACCACTGCGACCAAAAATATTTTTGGTCCCAATGGCTTCCCGAAAAATCAAGAAATGGGTATTTAAGGCCAAATTTGCGTAAAGACGCTTAACACATGAAAAAAAAATAGAAAAAATAAAAGTGGGTCAGGTGTTGATATTAAAAATAATATATAAAAATAAATATAAAAATTCTGCCATCTAAAAAGCACATGTGCTCGTGGTCAGGAGATGCCTTCTTTATTTTTAATATCAACACCTGACCCACTTTTATTTTTTCTATTGTTTTTTCATACATATATACATATTTTTTCATCGCAGTAAGGGCAGTAGAAGTTTGTATTATGTATAAAATAAGCATTCGTGCTTTTAAATTCTTTCATTTTATATATACGAAGTGTGTTCAAAAAGTATCGCGAATTTAGAATTTTCACGGGTTACGTATATTCGAATTTCGATCTTTTTGTGACTTTATATTGGTACTCATGTCTCTCACTTATGCCGACAAGCTCGGCCATTTTGAATGTTCACTTGATTGTTGACAGCTGCTTTGTTTGCAGGTGTTTTGGATCGTCTTCGATTTTTAACTATTAAAAAAAATAGATCAAAGAACCTGTATCAAATTTTGTGTGAAAAACGAAATTAAGTGCGCGGATGCATTCCGAATGTTGACTGTGGCATACGGAGAAGCTACCTTGGACCGAAGTAACGTTTATCGGTGGTACAAAATGTTCTCAGAAGGCCGAGAAGATGTGAACGACGAAGAGAGCCTGACGCCCGAGCACTTCAACAACAGACGGAAAAATTAATGAAGTGGAGAAAATGATATTGGCCAATCGTCGAATCACCGTTAGAGAAGTTGCTGAGGACCTAAACACATCGATTGGCTCGTGCCATTCGATTTTTATCAATGATTTGTGCATGAGACAGGTCGCCGCGAAATTCGTACCAAAATTGCTCAATTGCGACCAAAAACAGCATCGCATGAACATTGCTAATGAGATGTTGGACTCTGTCCGCGACGACCCAAATTTGCTCCAGAGGGTCATAACTGGTGACGAAGCGTGGATTTATGGTTATGACGTGGAAACCAAAGCTCAATTATCTCAATGGAAGCTGCCGCACGAACCTAGACCGAAAAAAGCGCGCCAAGTTCGGTCGAATGTGAAAGTTTTGCTGACAGTTTTCTTCGATTGCAGGGGTGTGGTGCATCATGAGTTCTTGCCACAGGGTAGAACGGTCAATAAGGAATATTACCTGCAAGTTATGCGCAATTTGCGCGAAGCAATCCGCCAGAAACGCCCGGATTTGTGGAAGAACAAAAATTGGCTTTTGCACCACGATAACGCCCCTGCTCACACATCGTTGCTTGTGCGCGAGTTTTTGGCCAAAAACAACACACTAATGATGCCGCAGCCACCGTATTCCCCAGATCTGGCTCCCTGTGACTTTTCTTGTTCCCTAAAATGAAGAGGCCTATGAAAGGACGACGTTACGCTACGCTTAACGAGTTAAAGACGGCATCGAAGGAGGAGCTGAAAAAGATTTTAAAAAATGATTTTTTGAAGTGCTTCGAAGATTAGAAAAACTGTTGGCACAAGTGTATAATATCTCTTGGGGATTACTTTGAAGGGGACAAAATAGGTATTCATGAATAAATAAATAATTTTTGAAAAAAACACAAAAGTTGCGATACTTTTTGAACACACCTCGTATATCGTCAATATTGTTAACCCACCTTCCTCTGAGATTCAAATATTCTAAACTTATCACTCATAATGAAGAATTTCTAGTAAATTTCGCGGATGATGAGCCCACACGAGTTAAAGAGTTTAATCTTAGAAAAGGATGTAGTAACAGCCTTGAAAATTTGAAATAAATATATATATATCTGAAATAAATAATTTTAATCCAAAAGGGCAAGCTAAACGCCTAAATATATAGATAATAAAAAGATGGATTGAATATAAATATTTATTTATCACATATCTTGCAATTATTTGGTGTATACAAAATAAAATCAGTTGTTGTAACTTGACAAAGGTTGTTTGTATATGTATGTGTATTTAAAGGATGTATGTATATTGTAACGAGGTATTTATTAATTTCATTATTTTTATTAACAGAGTGGTCATTTTTATGTTTATATTTTGCTATTCTGTAAATTTCCCTTGTGGCTTATCTTTTGTTTACCATTCATAGTTTGTCCTTCCCTGAAATAAAATTGTTGTCTCCTCCTGAAGTTTTCGTCTTCCCTAATTTTCCACGTGTCATTTTGGTGGAGATGCTGGGTAAGTTAGGGAAGACAAACTGAAGATCGCCGAGAAGACCTTGAAGCCATTGGTGCTGTGATCTACATTTTCGGAGACTGACTCCAGGATTCCATCGCCGTGCTAAAGCCAAGACTTCCCTCGAAGATGACGATGTCCCTATAGACGATACGACGACAAAGCCGCCCTTCACGCAGCAAGAAAAAGGACGCAAAGGTACTAGGGACAAAGTTCCAAGACTTCGATGGAATCCTTGGCAGAAGCACGTCAGAGCCATGCCAGTAACTACAATAATTGCTAGCTGTGGGTCACAGCTCCCATGGGAAAGAAATTATGTAACAAAGTATTCTTTAATTTAATTATTTTTATTAACAGAGTGGTCTTTTTTTTTATGTTTATATTTTGCTACTCTGTAAATTTTCCTCGTGGCTTATCTTTTGTTTACCATTCATAGTTTGTTCTTTCCTGAAATAAAATTGTTGTCTCCTCCTGAAGTTTTTGTCTTCCCTAATTTTCCGTGGCAATATTAAAAACAATTTAGGCATATCCACATGAGCGTTTTTTGCCTATTCACGCAGGTTTGGCTTTAAATACCCATTTCTTGATTTCTATATATATATTAAAAATAAAAAGGCATTTCCTGACCAGGAGCACATGCGCTTTTCAGAAGGCAGAGCGCCATCTGGTGGAACAGAAATCAACTATTCATTGATTTAACCTGTTCCCTGATATTTGTCCAACCCAATTTCTTGATAATTCAAGAAAAGCCATCCACAAACGCGTTATATATATATATATAGAAGCGATATAGAGTGTCGATTTTCGACAGTCGAGATCCCGAATCCAATCCCATATTCAAGGCACTTTTCAAAAATAAAATTGCATCAAGGACCTCCGATTATTTCAAAATTAAAACCCTACCAGGAAGTGCCAGTAAACAAACTCTGAAATTAAGTTTTCTCTAAAAAGTGTGAAATTCGGACTACTTACTACATTTCTATAGTCAGGTGGTTCACTCACAGTGAAAGCAGTTGTCTACTACACACCATGAATATCATGACGCATTTAGGATAAATACCACCACCACATATATGGTGCTAAAGAGTTTAAATTAATAAAAAAAAAATATACGTAATAAAATAATGATCCAAATTATACATGTAGTAAACAAACAAATCAATGTTCCAAGATTTCCTATTGGGCAATCGAAGAGAAAGACCTGACAGATGTGTCTCAAGGGAGCAGGTGATTTCCATAATCTACAAATTTATTCCTTCTTTGGAAAGTCATATTTTTATAAATCTTGTGATGGAATCTGTGGTGGGCATGCTTAATGACGATTTTGTTTTTGGTTTGCACTCTTTCTAAATGTTTCAGAAAAAGCTTCATAGGCGCTCTATTCTTTTAATGTCTTATCGTTTTTATCGTTAAAATAATTATTCTATTGTATTTTAGTGTTTTCACTTATTTATTTTGTAGCTTTGAAAAATTTGAAAACAAAAAAATCATATAGTTTTTTTATTGTTAAAATAATTATTCTCTCTAAATTTTCTCTTATTGTATTTTAGTGTCTTTGTCGCTTTGCAACATTTTGAAAGACAAAAATTCCACAGTTTTGTATCGTTTAAATAATTATTTTATTGTATTCTAGAGTGTGTCTCTTCCTATATCTATATTGTCACTTTGAAAAATTTGGAAAGAAAATATTTCTATATATATATCGTTTAATAATTATTTTATTGTATTTTAGTGTCTTCACTTATTTATATTGTCGTATTGATAATTGGGAGAAAGACTGAAATGATCATAAACAATTAAACCATATTTACATAAAAAACAGAAAAAAAAATAACTAAGAAGCCAAATATCTAAATTTATATGCTTTTGATAAACAATTGTTTGTTTCAATATTTATATTTGTGTTTTACAGTAGAATGCATCCTATTGGTATTAAATTTTAATATATATAATAGTAGGAAAATATATACATTATATATGAAGGAATTTATATATCTTTCAATATAAGATATATTAAAAATAAATATATAAAACACTAGTATAAAATATTAAGGCAAGAATATTATTTATGACATATCAAATTTCTAATTTCTAAGCGAAATTTGTTCGAATAAATAATATTATTAAGACTGAAATACTTTCAAAATAAAAATATTAAGATTTTTTCAAAAGAAAATTTATAATTCGATAAATTAATCTTTAAAAATTATTATAATCTAATAGATTCAACAAGCTTTTTACATCTAAATAAATTATTTATTTATATATTCCATCAAATATTATATAAAAATATCAATTATAGAAAGCGCTTATAAAAAATATCAAAAGACTTTAATTATATGCTTTCTATATCATATTTTATCGTCATGTATAGAGAACCATGTTTATGTGAGCAATAGGTACCCAGAAATTAGAGGAAAAATAAAAATCAGGTAAAACTTTTCTTTTAATTTTGAATTTGCAAACATTTTTATTTTAATAAATTTAATTTGAAAACACATGCCAATAACAAATGTTTTTCAATTATTTTGTATGAAGATTATTATGAGATTGTACATAGAGTATCAACCCATTGAAGAACAGTATATTTGCTCGAAAGCTTGCAAATTCAAAATTGAAAGAAACGTTCAATCTGATTTTTATTTTTTCTCTTTCAGAGAACAAAGAGACAAGTTCAATGTGTAAAATGAATTAAATATTAGAGAGAATTTATAATTGATATTGGAAATAAACAAATATTTAACGCTGTTTATTCTTTATTGTAATTATAAAGAGTTTTTTCGGAATATTTTGCTTAAAAGTACATTATAGCTTATCTCCTGAATGCAATATAGCTTATTATAATACTTTCTAAATAAGGAATACATTTATAGATTATGGAAATCACATGCTCCTTTGAGACATATCTGTCAGGTCTTTCTCTTCGACCAAAATGCCACATGGAAAATTAGGGAAGACAAACTTCAGGATGGGTCAGCAATTTATTTAAGGCAAGAACAAACTATGTAGAATAAACAAAAGATAAGCCACGAGGGAAATTTACAGAGTAGCAAAATATAAACATAAAAAATGAACACTTTGTTAATAAAATTAATGAATACTTTGCTACATATCTCCTTATCTATGGGAGCTGGGACTTACAGCTAGCAAATTTCGTAGTTACTGACATGGATCTGACGTACTTCTGCCAAGGATTCCACCGAAGTCTTGAAGGTTCTAGGAAATCTTGGAACATTGATTTGTTTACTTATTACTTGTATAATTTGCGTCATTATTTTTATTACGTATATATTTTTAATAATTTAATTTAATCTCTTTAGCACCATATATGTGGTCGTGGTATTTATTCACGTAAATTTAAGTTAGAAAGGTTGAAAAGGTTTTAAAATTTGGCTAATTGAATAATTATAGACTAATGAGTGTTTTTCTCAAATGAATGGACCACGAAACGGCTACTATTGGCTTGGTGTAAATACAACGAGACTCATGAGATGAATATTAACTTTCTGATTTAATTATACAAGATTAATTAGTTTAAAAGGAATAATTTCGAGGTTATTTCCTAATTAAAATACATTCAGATAATTATTATTAAATTTGAGGCGTATTTATACCTATTGTACAAATTGTATTCCTGTATTTCGAACTTCATGTTGTCCAAGAAACAAATTCGAATTAAAAAAAACTTGGGTATTGATAAATTTCATTATAAAAAGTTCAATGTGTAAAATAGATTAAAGATGAGAGAGAGAATTTATAATTAATATTGAAAATGAACAAATATTTAACGCTGTTTATTCTTTATTGATATTAATTCGGAATATTTTGTTTAAAAGTATAATAAATATTATCTTCGGAATACAATGTAGCTTATTTCAAATACAATGCAGCTTATCTTGAATAAAAGGTAACTTATTTTGAATACAGTGTAGCTTATCTGTATAACAATGTAGCTTTTCCTGAATACAATATAGCTTATTCTGAATGCAATATAGCTTGTCTCCTGAATACAATATAGCTTATCCTGAATACAATGTAGGTTATCTTGAATAAAATATATCTTAAATAAAATGTAGAGCTTATCTTGAATACGATGTATCTTATCCTGAATACAATATAGCTTTTCTCCTGAATTCAATATAGCTTATCTCTTGAATACAATATATAAACTATCCCGAATACAATATAGATTATCTCCTTAATACAATATAGATTATCTCCTTAATACAATATATAGCTTATCCTGAATACAATGTAGCTTATCCTGAATACAATGTAGCTTATCCTGAATACAATATAGCATCTCCTGAATACAATGTAGCTTATCCTGAAAACAATGTAGCTTATCCTGAATACAATATAGCATCTCCTGAATACAATGTAGCTTATCCTGAATACAATATAGCATCTCCTGAATACAATGTAGCTTATCCTGAATACAAAGTAGCTTATCCTGAATACAATGTAGCTTATCCTGAATACAATATAGTTTATCCTGCGTGTGATTGCAATAAAGCTTATCCTGCGTGTGATTGCAATAAAGCTTATCCTGAAAACAATATTGCTTATTTTTAATACAATATAGCTGTCCTGAATACAATTTAGCTATCCTGAACAATTTTGGGACATTTAGGGTTATTTTTTTGGGGAAACGGGCACAAAGATTTTTATTCACGAAGTTCATAGATTGAAGTTCTTAAGATTCCTTCCTAGTCAAATCAGGTGAAATGGGAATTACCACACGCGGTGAAATCTCCCTCAGACAAATTTTAATGTGAAGTTCTTCATCAACACAAAATTTTCATTATTGATAGGAAAACTGATAATATTGAAGAGAAATGGAAACACTATTTTCTAAAGAATTCTCTTATCTTTTTTTTTAATATCAAATTTTCCATTGCTCTAATACAAAGATAAGAATATAGAAAAGGCCTGACTCATCGGTGCTGAATCCTCCCAGTGGTTCTCTCAGTTTAATTAAACTCATTGTTCTAATTTTGAATTGCTTGTTTTGTTTATGTAGACAATGTTATAGATGAACTCCCAGTAAATATATTATAATCTATGGATAAAATTACATTTCCAAATATAGGCATTTAACATCATAGGAAGGCCCCCCTGACCTCCAGTCCTGGATCTTCGGGACAGGCCTGATAGAAGACGAACTGGCCATCCTTGCATCGGCGAAATCAAGAATCAACCGATACTTAGTCCAGGTCGGACTGGGCCAGACCATCGAGGACCCCGTCATCGCTTGGAGGAGGACTCTATCACGGTAGGGAAGAACACCTGGCTGATTGTATATAGTTCTCTTGATCTTTTTCATGTAAATATTGACTAAGAAGTCAATAAAAGTGTTCTAATTGTCAATTGTCATTTCCAAATATATAGATAAAGTGCTAATATAGATTATTCAATATTATAAAGGGAGAGAAAGGTTTTCCAAATCATCTATTTTGAAATTTGTACACAGATTTACAATTCACTACTAATTCATCGTGTAAATAATTAAAGATATAAATAATTCTAATATAACACAATAGTCTGATAGACTTTGTGCTTCTGTAATAATAAAATAAAAGTAAATCTATCTTGAAAAAGAAACGCCAATTAGAATATCCCATTCAACACTTTTCATTTGAATTTCACAAGAGCTTCTCAAATTTTATTTCTTTTTACACCAAAGTTCTAAAAGGTATGTTTTATTATTGAAAATACAAAAAATATTTAAGAGTAAATGTTAATTTTCAAAACACCGAAAGACACATCTCAAACATAATTAAAATATATTTAGAGTTAATTATAACCGGCAAATTAACAAGGATATTAAGAACTCTAATTAAATTTTCTACTCTTTCTCTCTCTTCCGTTTCAATTCGTAAAATAAAATGCCGGTTTCTCTCTAAAAGAATAAATTGTTTAAAGAAGGAAAGAAAGATGAGGAGACCAACTTGGTTGAAATCAACCAATCTTATAAATAAAAATTGCATTAATTTTTTTTTCTATTCTAAAATTTCAAATTCAATTTGTGTAGATGCCATACCATTTAATTAAATTTATCCGACAACTAATTAAAATAGGATTTAATATTTAATAATTTTTAAAAAATATTTAATTGATTACCCAATATTTAGACGTTTTAGTTTGAAGAAATACAAATTTTACCTCTTTCTGTTATAGAATATATGGAAACACGACGTAATATACTGGTTCCTCTTGATTTGTCTTTGGATGCAATCTATCCATGTGTTTAGATTAACAGTGATTTGTAACCCTTTGTTGATCATTTTAGGACATTTTCGGTTAGAGATATACATAAATGGTGTGAATTCTAAATTTAAAATCAATAATAAAAATGCGAATTATTTTTATTGTAAAATTATTTTTATCTTTTCTCTCCTATAAAACCCTTTTAAATTAACACAAAGCAATAACGCGCCATCTATACATATAAATAATCTATACATATCTGTACATATAAAATAAAAGGATTTAAAAGCGCGTATGTTTCTTTTATATATAAAATACCATATCAACCGTCTTCCCTATATCCCTCCACACATATTTATTCTTTTATTTTATTATCTTTTATTGATTGATATGAGGTTAAAGGCATTTTTGGATATCATATTCAACTCTAGGAGAGGATAAAGTTATTACTGAAAGGATGTATGAAAGGTAAACTGGGAAGTAGCAAGCCAAGAATGGAATTCTTGGCCAATCACGGGAGATGAACATACGATGGCATCTGAAGAGTTGCTGGAATTTGAAATTAGAAATAGAGCTTCATTCTTCGATACTAACGAACAGTCGTCCTTAAAATTAACAACAAATTTATATAGCATTGGCAATTCAAACCAATATATGCAAATAAAACTAACAAAATATGAAAATTTGAATAATGTAAATTAACATAAATACAATTAAACTACGCTACAATGCCTCCTATGAGAATATAGGAATACTATCAGCCATCAAACAATGGATAGAGTAGAAAAAAAAGAACGATTATATTTATATTAAACAAATTTTACATATTTCTCAATATGTATGCAATAGTCCTTATTGTAGAACTATTCGGCAAAGCTCTCTTGAAAAGCTGTTGTTCGCGAAAGAAGAAAAAAAGAACATTGGGTGAGCCTTACTATTTTTAAATTTATAGCGTCATAAAAAAAGTAAAAAAAAAGTACCTATTCACAGGTTGATGAGCGGATTACCTCCACGTCAGGTACCTATATTTTCAGACATAGAAACTTCCTGGAAGGGAAAAGTAGAGGAAAACTATTCACAGAGCAAACAGGTACATAACAAGTTACAAGTAAAACTTGTACAATTCAGGGGCTTTAACTAGACTTTAAATTCTAAATACTCTTTAATAAAAGTGACCAACTATAAATTGTGCAGAGAATTTTTAAAATAGTATTTTTCAAAATGTGACATATATACGTATATAAAATAAATATATATTCATTTTGAAAAATATATATGTATGTTATATTGAAATATTATTTTATTTAAAGTTATATTTCATAGATTCAAATACTCTGTTTATATCTACCACTAGATGTCGGGACTTCCTCTATAAAAACTCATTGTTGTTGTTTCCCGATGGTCCAGGGTAGCCTAGTGGACATGGCATCTGCCAGTGTAAGCGAAACACTGTGGGTTCGATTCCCATTCCTGAACACTTTTATTAAAGTCCCCAAATGGACTCGAGCGGGCGATTTAAGTGTAACCCGTCCACATTTTGGGGCGGATGTTGTTGTCGTTTCCCGATGGCCGGCTCAAACCGTTTGTACATTATGTAAATAATCTTTTGTTTTCCTTGTTCTACTCGCCTTAAGCCAGGCAGTACTTTTATCGAATTATGTTTATATATTTTCCTTAAGCTCAAATAAAGCTATTTTTCATCTTTAATATTTTATTATACTTTCAGGATTTTAACCCTAACTGCATTAACATAACATAATCTTCAAGATAATCAAAAATCACACAGAAATCTCTTTTTATAATATGTATATATATTATATAAAGAAAAAAAGAGATTAGATGCTGTTTGAATTTAGATCATGTTGAGGATTATTGTAATGGTGATGCAGTCGTGGTTGAATAATCTTGATAGAATAATAATAAAAATGGTTTTGATCAGAGATTGTTTTATTTGAGCTTTAGGATTATATAATAAACATAATTTGGTAAAAGTAATGCCTGTCTTAAGGCGAGTAGAATAAGGAAACAAAAGAATATTTACATAATGTACAAAAGTTTTGGGTCGACCAACGGGGAAGAACAACAATGAGTACTTATAGGGAAAAGCGTGACCTCTGGCGGTTGACTAAAACAGAGTATTTATATCTACGAAATTATAATTTTTTAAATAATATCTTAATATAACATATATATATATTTTTTTTTCAGATCCATATATAAGAGATATAGAGATAATAATGGGTGTTTAAAATTTTTTCTCTCTTTTTTATTAAACGTTTTTCAACAATAACAACAAATGACTCACTAAGGACATGAAATATTTTTTCAAATATAAGGTGGTTGGTTGGCGAGTGGTCTAAAGCGTTTGTTTCAGACAGCCACGACCGGGGATCTACGCCGAAATGGGTACTTTTTATAATAAAATGTTCCATTGGCCACCGAGTCTTGAAAAAGTCCAAACACACCAATGAGTGCAAGTAATCAAACGGTACTCTGATCACTTATGAGTTCAAAACCGAACTGATTTTCACATATGTAGACGTGTGGTGCACCTCTACTCACCATGATTATCCAAGGCCTATAACCACGTGTACTATGGATAATACAAAAAAATACATTCTTACATTTATCGCTACTAGTAAAATAATAAAGAAAATGCAGAAGTTTCAAGTTATCTAAACATATAAATAAATTTTATATATCGTCCTACCCTTCAAATACAAAATTATTTCAATGCTTATTTCCGTTAATAAATCCTCACATGTGTGGGCAACAATTCCAATATATATATATAAAGAGACAAAGGTCTCTTGGCCATTAATAGATGGCGTCTAGTTTTGACGTCTATTTTGACGGGAGAGACGACCTTTGTCTCTTTAGATCAATATTTTCCCGGCAATATTTCCATATATATATATATATATATATATATATATATATATATATATATATATATATATATATGTTATGATTATTTTTTGTTTTGTGTTGAAAAAGAGGTGCAGTCGTGAAAAAGTAAAGATAATTATTTACCTTTCCAGTAGTTTTTATTTTGAATTACTTGAAGTAAATTTACACATAAAATTATTTATCACAGCAATATAGAATTTATAGAATGAATTCTATAATCGTGATTTTAAAAAAATAGGTTGGGTTAACTATACATATTTACAACAATAATTTTAAAAGGTGGTATGTTCTGAATCTATGGTCAAAATGTAGAACAGTCAATGAATGAAAATATATGTTTGAAAAAAGAAATTTGCATTTTAGATTATATAATATATATATACAATAATAAATCACAATAGAATTAGAGATAGAGAGAATGTGTGTTAAAATATTTACATAGAGTGCACATAGAGTGCAACAAATGATTATTTAACACTGCCTCCCCATACGGTTATGCTAAGTTATTCTAATGCGTTTCGACACATGTATAACTTTTTATATATTCAAAATAATTGACAAATTAGAATTTGATGATAAAGGAAAATTATTGATGAGTCATTATACTATTATTCTATAGTAAAACATGATATACTGAGATTTCTAATACTAATATTTAGAAAATATCAAATTTTAACATTTTTCAAGCTTTAATCGTACTAATGACTATTGAATTCTATATATTATGTTATATAATAAAGATGAATGTGATTTTCTGTTGTTTTTTTAGATCATGTTGAGGATTATGGTAATGGTGATGCAGTCGAGGTTAAATCTTGAAAGTATGATAATAAAAATAATTTTGATCAAGGTTTTAATTGCACTAAAGGAATATATATGAAAAAACATGGTTTGATAAAAGTAATGCCTGACTCAAGGCGAGTAGAATAAGGAAAACAAAAGATTATTTACATAATGTACAAAGGTTTTGAGCCGGCCATTGGGATAAAACAACAACGAGTTTTTATAGAGGAAGAGTGACCTCTGGCGGTCGATTTAGTAGAGTATTTAAATCTATGAAATTATATAATATTTGAACTAAAATAATATTTTTATATAACAAATATATATATAGGTAAACAAAGTACCAACAAATAAAACATATACTGGTAAATTCGAACTAATCCTTTGAGGATTACAAGCTAAAAATTACAATTTTAATGATAGTCAAACAAAGGCTTACAAAATACATCCTTGTTTTTAACCTAATCTAATTCTCCTCTCCCACAAATTTTAATTTCTGAAAATTTAATTAGCACTAGAATTAAAAGCCATTGTTCACGCCTTCTGTTTTATATCCATTCTACTTAGAGGGAGAACTGGATAAAGAAAAAACTTTGCCATAATTTCTGAATCTTTCTATAAAAATGTTCTACCTATATTCCGTCATTTTTCAGCGTTAGATTCACGTTTACAATGAGATAGATTTTAGAATGTATTTGGTCTTTTTTTACATATGCAATTAATGGCTGTATATTTGCATACTGAAAAGGCTATTATTGAGATATTAGCTCAATTATCTCTGATCTACTGATGGCTAATTTGTTGAAACCCTGCCATTATATAACATTCTTTGAGTATATAGTAGACCCCCCCCTATAACGCGAGTTTTTACAACGCGATAAAAAAAATGCGACAAATTTATTTATACAACGCGAATTTTCGTATAAAACGCGTTATAAAATAAAATACATGATATTTGTCACTAACAATTTACCCTAACAACATTCGCGTTATACAAGTTTTATTTCGTACAACGCGAATTACTATAACGCGATTTCATACAACACGGAACACATTAATCGCGTTATAGGAGAGTTTACTGTATTATTAATTAAGACATCGCTGTCATATACAATTTCTTGTAAAATGTCGATTTCTGATAATCAGCATATTATCGAAAACGAATTCAAAATTATTTTTTTAACAATTCAAATCTATATTTCAAAAATATAGCTTGAATATGCTTATCGTAAATATTGAGGCTGCCTGGCCGGCATTTATATTTCTTGAAAATGAAGTTACTTCGGCCAGTAAATCTTTTTATTACCTCGACGTTTCGACAAAAATCTTTTGTCCTCGTCAGGAGCAAACAAAAATTAAACATTCAGCAAGGCGTTAAAAATCTTTCTAAAGTTCCAAGGGCGTTCTCACGCGATATTCAAAATTTTTGTACAACATCTAAAGCACGAGTCAAAAATAAATATTTAACACACAAAAGACTATGATCTTTGAAATAAATTATAATATACATATATATAATGAGAAATTATAAAAAATAAATATAAAAAATAATAATAATATTTACAAAGATTTTCCTATAGTATATATAAATCGATATCTATTACTTACAATTTATACTTATCCTTTTAACTACTTTTTAAATTTAAAAACGAATTGTATTGTAGTGGAATATCTTCAAATACATTTATACTTCTTGCCCCCATTTCCCGTGATACCCATCCCTCTAAAAATAATCTTTCCTTTTTAAATTTCATATTCCTATGAAATATCTCAATATCATTCCAATTTGGCCTATGTCCTGAATATAATGCATGTTCCCCAATTTTGCTTAACGCCCTTCTCCCCAATAAACCCTGTTGGTGTTCCTTAATTTTGGTCTCTAATTTACGGCCGGTTTCTCCTATATAAATTTTGTCACATTCTGTGCATTTAATCCCATAAATTACATTACTTGGTTTTGGTGTGCCTATATTATTCATTATGCTATTTCTAGTTATAAATTCCCTTTTTGTCCCCGTACTATGCCATATATTATATTTAAATTTTCTCAAAATTCTAGATATTTCGTTATCTATATCTCTAAAATATGGAATAATTATAATATTGCAATCATCTTTATTCCTATTTGAATTTGGCCTATCTATTTCATATCTTCTGATCCATTTTTTGTGAAACTAACTGGATAATCAGATTCTTCTAATTCTGCTCTAATTTTCATTATCTCTTTTTCATAAATATCTTGGTCTGTACATACCTGTTTGGCTCTTTCTACAAGATATTTTATCACCTGTCTTTTATGTATCATAGGATTATGGGAATTAAAATTTAGATGTATCCCACAGTCTGTTGGCTTTCTGAAAACGCTGGTTAAAATGGAACCATCTTCTTTGCGAGTTAGTCCTACATCTAAGAATGATAAAAATCCCTCTCTTTCTGTTTCAACCGTGAATTCTATTCCTTTTTCTAAATTATTCAACATATATGACCATGATTTCATCAAGATTTTCTTTGCGGATCACTGCGAAAACATCATCTATATAGCGTTCCCAGATTTTTATTCCCTCAATTAAGATTGCCTTTTTATCTACCGATGCCATTACAATGTCAGCAATGATCATGCTTGTAGGGCAACCCATAGCAGTGCCGTCATTTTGCCTGTAAAATTTATCCCCGTATCTGAAGTAAATATTATCTAAACATAACCTAAAACCTTCTATCATTTCATCGATTTCTAATCCCTTGTTTACACAATCTTGTCTTTTCACCTCGAAATATTCCCTTAGCTCTTTTAGAGCTAGAGTTCTATTGATATTGGTGAAAAGTAATTTGACATCAAAGGATACCATTATTTCATGGTCATTTAACCTTAAAATTTTAGTGATATCTAATAGCTCTTTCCTATTTCTTATCTCTAACCCAGAAATTTTTCTTGTACTCGGAACTTGGTTTTTAAGCCAGTCCGCCAAACCTCTGGTGGGGGCCTTGAATCCTGACACAATGGGCCGTAGGGGAACTCCTTCCTTGTGGATCTTTGGTAGTCCTTTGAAGAGAGGTGCAGCGACATCTTCTAGCTTCATTTTTCTTTTATCAATGTCCTTAGATTTCATGTTTTTGATTAATTTTGTAATTTTGAGTTTTATCTTTTTAGTTGGGTCTCCGCGAATTTTTTCATATGTATTATTATCGTTGAGAAGGTTCGTTATCTTATCATTGTAATCCTCTCTCTTCATCACAACTGTCTTGCCTCCTTTATCTGCTTTAGTTATAACAATTCCCTCATCATTTTTTAATTTCTTTATAGCCTCCCATTCGGATCGTTTTGCTTTCTCTAACTCAAAATTATTTTGGTTTTTTGTTTTCCTTAATTGTAAATCATGAAGCGTTGAAGAAGCTAAAATATTTTTTTATAATATGTTTTACTCTATTATCTAGGTATAGTCGTTAGAATAGAAAGTTGAGAAAGATTTAAAGATTGATTTTAGATCGACTATGAACAATATTGACGAAAATATTCAATTAAATATCAAATTTTATATTGAATTTGTAATAAATTAGTTTTATATTATTCTGAAATGAACAATTAAAGAAAGCAGCTGTTTACATTGAGTGAATTAAATATGACGTCTCAAAATTCATGAGCCAAAATTTTATAAATATCGATATGAATGAAAAAAAATAAAGGTAATACTACATATATATATATATGTTAAATTAAAATATTTCATTTTAAAATGTTTTGTTAAAATATCATTTTATTCAAAATTATATTTCATTGAATACAAATACTCTGTTTAAATCGACCGCCAGAGGTCGCGCTTTCTCTATAAATACTCATTGTTGTTCTTCCCCGTTGGCCGGCTAAAAACTCTGTACATTATGTAAATAATATTTTGTTTAATTTATTCTTACGCCTTAAGCCAGGCAGTACTTTTATCAAATTATGTTTATCCTAAGGCTCAATTAAAACAAGCTCATATCAAAACTATTTTCATTATTTTACTTTTCAAGATTATAGCCACGACTGCATCACCAATATCATTTAGTACCAAAAAGAACCAGCAAATAACTCCATACTATAAACCTCAAGATGATCAAAATTTCAAGCAGAAAATCAAATCTCTTTTTCTTTATATAAGATATATATATATATATGTATGTATCGAACGTAAATATGCAAATATGTATTATATATATAATATATTCATTTGTCACAACAAAAATATTAATAAGCATCTTTTTCTCATCTGTTCTCTCTCTTGATCAGAAACATTGCAAATTGCACATGATATTTTATATATTGTATTTCAAAATAATATATAAATAGGTTATTCTAAATTATAAATAATAACAATCTCGAATTAAAACTAATTAATATATACTATCAGAATCAATTTAAAAAATAAAAAACTAAAACAGAGTTTATATCCTTAAATTTTCAATAATATTTTATCCAATAAGACAAAGAAAAGGTAATATTTCAAATATCTATAATCTACTGTTTCAATTATAAAGTAAATGCATCTCTCTCTCTCTCTCTCTCTTTACATCAGAATCCATTTCTTCAAACTACCAAATGGCTATATACATATGTAATTTAAATAAGCCTAATCTAAAAATAGAATGCATTTATGCAAATTTTTGACGATCCCTAAATCCATTAATGGAATTTTATAGATTCTTCAAAATATTTACGTAGAATCAAAATTAAATTAGAATGATAGAAAAACACATTTTCCTATAAATATTCTAATGGCAAGGATCCCTCTTTTGATGGAAATAAAATAGATTATATAAATTTTAAATGTCATATGGATTTTAATTAGATATTTCCAAAAAGGGAGTAGATATCCATTTAAAGATACTGCATTAAGAGACTTTAATAAAAAATATAGAATAAAGGTAAAGGGGCAATGGTAAATATATGTGTACAGTAAAATATCCTTTTA
>CP092864.1:28935202-29022850 GCA_030710605.1 Cordylochernes scorpioides | reverse complement strand
GCAATATATTATTTCTTAAAGTATACTACACTTATGAAAAGAACTTAAGGAAGTGAAAAGTCATTGATATTTCTGGTCATCTGTTTTATCTTTATGAAGGAGACAAAAGCAATTCTGTTCATATATGGTTATACATAGTGTATGTATAGTGTGTCTTCAATAAAGGTCACCGTGTATCAAATATCTTTCATTGTTATTGTCTGAAATTCGATATATATGTAAAAAAGTACAATTTCCTTTTGTCTAAAAGTGCATTTCGACGGTTTGTATGCCATTTTCTCCGGATATCTTGTTTATATATTTTAACAAATTTTGAAACTTAAAAATTAAACAACGTTCCAGAAGAAGAGAAAAGCATAGAAGCATAGAAAATATCACAAATCGAACTAAAAAAATAAGATATTTTCCTTTTTTTGTTGTGTTTATATATATAACCTAAAATATACTCTTCAATTTATATTTTCATATGTTTGGAATGTGTTTAATATTTCTTAGTAATATATGTATGGAATGGCCTCTATCCCAAAAATAGTTCCCTATGTGGAAAAGAAGAGATTCAGGACCTGGAATAGATGTTATAGATGAATCATTAGTTAAGACTTATATATCACGGAATAAATTCCTTCTCTGACTACCAATAATTATAATGAGCGCTCCTCCAAGAAGGTGCTAGCCTTGCATATTCTTTTGTTCGTTACTTCCTACGACATCAGATGGGTCTTATAGATATCGTATTACTTTACTTCTAACGCCCCTATATATATAGCCTCATTTAACACTTTGGAACCTAAGAACATGAATTCGATACACAATAATTTATTTATTAATCATATTTAGATCTAGTTAAAAACATATTTGTTTTTATCCCCAATGTGAATATTTAAATGATTCTTACTTTTATTGTTCTAAAACTCCTATCACCACTTAGAGACAGCTAATACAAACTGTATCTGTATTGAGTATAAATATATAAGAGGCCTCCAGATAAAGACATCTTTCCAAAAACATTTATTCTTTAGCACTCGGGAACGAACGCCATGGTTATACCATATTTTCTCCAGTAGAAGGGCGTTCTTTCCCGAAAGCTAGAGAATAAATGTTTCTGAAAAGATGCCTTTCCCTGGATGCCTGATATATTTTTACTCAATATTGATAAAAAGGATTAATTTATTGAATTATGAACTGTATCTGTGAACTATTTTTGTTCTGGAACTGTTCTATTAAGTTTCACATCCTAATTCTAAACACTAGTTCCTTAATATAATCTAATTTTTATAATATAAATCCGAATTTACAAACAAGTCTATGGTAGTCAGGTTTGGATATACAAGTATGTAAAAGCAATAGTTCTTTATAATAAAAGACAGCTCGACTAGTAACTGTTTTTATTCTCTCGACGTTTTGATAAAATTATTTTGTCCTCGTCAGGAATAATTATAAAACTAAAGCATTTGGCAAGGCGTTAAAATGTATCAGATATTTGGTCAATTATTGACAATGATTAGTTGATATTCATTACGACACATATGACGCAAGCCTTTAACAAATTTTAGTTGAACGATAAGGAGATGTCTTTTTCTTAAAAATAATTTTTATATTTTATTTGTTTCACTGATCCAGGTACGCCTTTTCTATTTAAATATAATTCTTATCAAAATTCGAAACTATTATATACACGTAAGATTCTTTTTTTTTTTATGAAAAATTTCTACTGCCCTTACTGCAATGTAAAAATTGTTTATTTTTAAAATATAATCTTACGCGTTTATAATAATTTCGAATTTTGATAACAGATGGCGCGCTAATGCATCAGAATATAATTCTTGTTTTATATCCTGAGTACATTTAGAATGAAGAAGGTAATGAAAGGAGTTCTAAGATGCTACAAATTTGAATGTAGAAAAATGGGCAAGCTAAGAAGAATGAGTGTTCCGAATGGCTGACAAAATATTGACCCAGGATCAACATCCAGGGAAGGATTAGACGGAAGAGATGGAGGAGCTTGTAATACGTATCAGACACAAAATTTACGTAACATGTTTTAGAAAGGTTATTTACCTATTTAGACGATATTCTAACTTAATATATATCCAATAATATATGAATTTACTTAAATACAACGAAATAATCTTTGGTAATATTACACTGAAGGTATATTGTATTTACCTCAAATATCTTCAATTCTGAGCTATGGACGTAACCTTTTATTATAAAAACTTTAAATTATCAATGGAAAAATTCGAAATATAATACACTTTGGACAAAAAACCTAACGAAGTGAAATTTTTTTGATGTCGCCGGTCGTTCTTTAAAGGAGACAGTCAATTTTGTTAACACTTGATTATCTCGTATGTCTTCAATAAAGGTCACTGTGTATCAGATATCTTTCATAGTTATTGTCTGAATCTCGATATACATGCTAAGAGGTACAACTTCCCAAAGTTTTGTCCATGAGTGTATTTCAACATGCCAATTAAGCAATGTTTAATCATAATAATTGTCTATATTTTTCTATATTCACCAAAATATTCGTATATATCTTAAAATATTATCGTTCAATGGACTATCTCATCTCATAATTCTAACATAACAAGAGAAAAAAAAAGAAAATAAGATTTAGTAAAATAAATCAAGGGTATTTTTAATAGTTTCCACATTATAAGGATATAAGAAGACTCAGAACGAAACACTATGAAGAAATGACAATACATTCAGATGACACAAGAACCTATAGGACATGTAACAAATGTACTGGTGTGGAACTAACACTTACCCACATATTCTCATGCCCAGCAATGACCGCAGCCTTGAAGAAAATTGACATGTACACAGAACTGCAGCTTTTTACAACCAAAGATAGTGAACATTGTGACTGCTGTGATAGAGATGTATGAAGATATCTGCTTTGGACACGACAACAACAACAACAGAAAATTGACATGGACACAGAGCAGCAGCTTTACACACCCAATATAGTGAACATTGCGACTACTGTAATAGAGATGCATGAAAATATCTAAGGCTCTTCATTGGACACGACAACAGCAACTATAGAAAATTAACATGGACACAGTACAACAGCTTTAACACATCCAAGATATTGGACAATGCGACTGCTGTGATAGAGATGCCTGGATACATCTGAAGCTCTTCATTGAACACGACGAAAACAACAACAAAAAACTTATAAGGAGAAAATATGCATAAAATTATATATAATGTTAAATTCGACAAAAATATTCCAGTTTAAATATAGTCAATTGATTATTTCTCTCTATATATGAAGTTTCTTATCAGTTTTTTATATACAGGGTGATCCAAAAGTCCCGCACAACTTTAAAAATTAATAACTCCGCGAATATTTGCGCTAGAGCAATGCGGTAAACACCATTGTGGTCAGGATGCAATGGGATTTTTTATGGCAAATAATGAAAAATTCGAAATTAATTTTAGTTACAACTTTATTCGCTAGATGGCGCACTACCAGAATCAGAGATTCAGCGGCCAAATTGTTTGATAAATTGAAAAATATAACTAATCGACACGTATTTTTCCTTTTTGAATACCAGGAAAGAACCCTAATAATATCAAATAACAAATTAATAAAACACCACTTCGCCAAAAGTATGAAGAATTGGTTAACGATTTTTAAATACAATCAGAGATATGTAAAATAGGTAAATGCAAATTAAAACATGTAGCAAAAAAAATTGATATTTTAGAAACGGTTTGTTTCCGAAGATAATAAATTTCTAATATTTTTAATTCAACTCTCTCTCATACTGTACACAATTTTAAAAAATGTGTCCCCTCAAATAAAAATATTTTTTAAATAGACCTTTTGCGTTGAAAAACGTGGTAGTAAAATCATTTTGTATTATTTTTTTGCACAAAATTTCTAAAGTTATTGGTGTACAGAAAATATTCCTTATGCTATTTCTTCTAATGAGCGAAAAGCGAAAAACTAAGCATAAGGGGAAAAATTGTGTGTACCAGTGTTATTCGAGTAGTTATAACACTTTGGTCTGCACGACATAATATAAGATGTGAGCAAATGACAAACAAAATATTACTGTTCACAAAAAAAAAAAGAGTCAAGAGGTGAGGACAGCATTTATTATCCCCATAACCTAACACAAAGAGCTGCAAAATATTAGTAGATAATATAATACATGGCAGCTTACATAACACATGAGGTAACTGCCTTCTCTCTTGTATTAGGTCACAATCCTTGCTCAATGTGGCACCCTTCATTCTCAATCACCGCCTGCAGACCATAAATGACAGAATGGACAGCATTAAATAACATATCTGTTGAAATTGATAAAACGTGCCATCTGATAGAACCCTTCAACATGGCCAATGTGGTAGGCCAGCATCGATAAACACGCGACTTAATGTACTCCCATAACCGAAATTGTTAGGCGTCAGATCTGGTGATCTTGGAGGCCACTGGTATATAAAGTGGCGACTTATCACACGATTTTCAACGAACGTATTCTTCAGCAATTGTTTGGCACCGCGGGAGATATGAGGAGGTCCTCCAACTTTCATGAATGTTATTTCGCTTAGTGCTTTTTCCCTGCAATATGGGAATACCCTTTTCTCTCAAAAGTTGAACATAACGTTCACCAGTTAAAAAAACGGTTTTAAAAGTTCTTCCATTGATTTTTCAAAGAAAAATGACCCAATAATAAAAGAAGAAGTGAACCCACACAAAACTGTAACTCTAGGCTGATAAAGTGGCATTTCTGTAAAATTACTAGGGTTTTCTGTTGCCCAAAAGCGGCTGTTTTGAATGATAAATTCTCCGTTTAGAGAAAAGTGAGCATCATCTTTCCACAGAACATTCGACAGCCAGTTTTCATCAATATCAATTTGCCGGAAAACCCATGCAGCGAATTCTTGACGCATCTCAAAATCGCCAACTATCAGCTCGTGAAATCTTTGGATTTTGTATGGGTACACACAATAGAGACATTAAGTGAAGCCTCTTCGGATATCACAATCATACTCGGCGATTTTAACGCCAAAAGTTCAACTTGGGGATCATCTGTCCAGGATAACAAATGTCACCGACCTCGACCTCACACCATTAAATAAGGGAGAGAACACCTATCTATCCAAGTCCACAGGCACAGAATCCGCAATAGACATCACAGCGATAAATTTCAACATCGCACCCATAACACAATGGAAATTCCTGAGAGGGGCAATCAGTGACCACAGACCAATTTTAACAACCCTAAACTTCAAAATTGAGAATGTCCATTAGAATAAAAGAACATGGAACTTTAGGAAAGCCGTCTTGAAAAAAAATCACAGAAAAGCTTGAAGAACTGTGCTACGAAAAATTGAATTACAGAACGCTTGACAAAAACTTGGAAAAATTCTCTTCGAACATTTCAAAAGCTGCAAAAGCATCGATACCTAGAGGTAGACGTAAAGACCTGTGGATACCTTACTGGAAGGACCACAACATCGAGGCAATGATTTCAGAGAGAGAGACAATATCAATGAACTTCTTAAAAAAATAAAACAGAAGAAAAGAGAAAGGAACACATTGAAATTAGTCACAAAATAGAACAAGAAATTTGGATATGCAAACAAGAGAAAAATGGCAGAATTCTGCGAAAAAATGGATCCAAGAAAGGACAGCCAACACTGGAATATGATTCGAGTGTTAAAAAACAATCAAAACTAACACCAATCCTCCAATACTCTAACCGATATGAGTAGAACAGCGAGGAAAACGAGAACAAACAGATGGCTAACATAATTGCTGAATATCTTTCAAGCACTTCCATACTCAAATATACGAATGAAGACAGAACTCTAAAAATAATATAAACCAGTTAGTTAAACAAGCAAGAAAATTCCATCAACAAGATATTTTCTCGAGAGAGACTTCACACTGAATGAGCTAAACTCATCAATAAAAAAATCCAAGAGGTCACCAAGAGATAATCTAATCTTTGGTCAGATGATTAAACACTTTGAAGACAAAGCTAATAAACAACTCCTACGAATACTGAACATTTCATGGTAAACTGGTAAACTACCAAAGAATTGGAAGATATCAATTACTGTGCAAATACTGAAACCAAACAAAGATGCCAAGGAATCCAAGAACTATCGGCCAATTGCTCTCACCAGCATACTTTGTAAAATAACAGAACGAATTATCCACTCTAGGCTCATAGTCTGGCTCACTAACAATAATAAAATAAACTTCTACCAAACTGCCTATAGATCCCAGCACTGTACGACTGATCAACTGTTCTACTTCTGTCAATCAATAATAGATTCTTTCCAGGAAAAACCGCCAAAGAAGACCACGGCTATATTCCTTGATATGACCTCAGCTTTTGATCGAGTGTGGAGGGAGAAATTACGTGAAAAGCTGCACAACATCGTAGTAAGAGGAAAACCCTTAACCTGGATTGCAGACTTCTTAAGGGGAAGAAGGTTAAAGGTTTGGGTCAATGGAGAATTTTCCAAGAAAGGAAGAACATGGGCTGGTGTACCTCAAGGATCTGTGCTCAGTCCTCTACTCTATCTGCTATATATTAACGGCATCCATCCTTACCTCACTGAAGACTCAAAGGTTGCCTGTTATGCAGACGATATAGCCATATGGCACACAAGTAGCAGCATAGAAAAATCGTAAAAAATACTGAACACATCAATGAGAGGACTGGAGAAGTGGGCAATGGAACTCCAACTGACCATAAACCCAATAAAACCAAACCTATGCGTCTTCTCCACTGACAGGGAAAAAGGCATAAATATAACCACAAAATAAGCATAAACAAATAATAATTGATAAAATTAGAAATCCAAAATACCTAGGTGTGATACTGCAGTCCTGGATCTTTCCAGTTGGTCTCGAGGACCACGCCATCACCATCTCCTAAGCGGCGAAGTACGCGATCTACGTATTCATCGTAGATCGCAAAATGCGTTGTGTCGCTGGAGACCCACTGGCGATTCTCCACCAAACTCTGCAGCGCTGGCAGAGGCGCCATATTCATTGTACATAGTGTATATATAATGCATATTATCTTTTTTTAAATAGTGCAGACTGTGAACTTTGCATGTATTGACAAGATGTCAATAAAATTATTTTAACTTTCATTGATGAGGAATTGGAATTTTCAGAATACATAATTAGCACCTCAAATAGAGCTACCAGAAAACTAAACATTATGAGATGGCTATGTGGAACAAATTGGGGAGAAAAACCCAGAATTCTTAGAACAACATATATCACCTTAATAAAGCCGATAATGGAATATGCAACACCGGTCTGGGCTCCCTCAAGCTCATCACTAAAAGTAAGACTAGACAGTGTTCAAGCAAAAGCGGCCAAAATAATCAGTGGTGCTGTTTCATCCACCAACAATGAGAAAATTAAGAGAGAATGTGTTCTAGACCTACTCGCTCGAAAGCAGAAGATAAAATAAGAACAATTTAGATCGGCACTTCGGAAACGAGGAACCAGAGGACGAGATCTCGCTGACCACTTGTGGTTTGGTGGATCCGCCCTTTTCTGAGAATGAGGTGAAACTGACGGCTTTCAAGTTCGGGAAAAGGAAACCTCCTGGCCCCGAAGGGATCGATAACACGGTCGTGAAAGCCCTGGTAAGGATGCACCCATCAGTTCTTGCCAGGTTTTTCAATAGGTGCCTGGACACTAGTACTTTTCCTGAGGCATGGAAGGTTGCCCGAGTAGTGCTTCTCGAAAAGTCTGGTAGAAAGGGTAATTCTCCTAATGATTATCGTCCGCTTTCTTTACTAGTGTGTCTAGGTATGGTCCTGGATAGCCTACTAGCTCAGCGATTGAAGCACTGGCTAGAGAGTAATGAGCTTCTTTCCTCTTTCCAACATGGTTTTAGGGAAGGGAAGTCCACAACCACAGCTCTGAACGAGGTGTTAGAGGGGGTTGAGATGGGCTTAAATAAGGGTGCTTGGGTTCTTCTCGTGGCCCTGGACATTGATGGCGCGTTCAACTCCGTGAGCTGGAACAAGCTGATGAGAAATTTGATGGACATGGGTTATCCTGATAATTTGTGCAGCTTGGTTCGTTACTTCCTGAGGGATAGACGGATTAGCCTCGGTTTTGGTGGGCGGAAGTTGGAAAGAAACTGTGCTAGTGGTTGCCCCCAGGGCTCTTGCTGCGGACCTATTCAGTGGAATATCCTGGTAAACACCGTTTTCCAGGAGAAGTTCCCTGAGGGAGCCAGGCTGGTTCTCTATGCTGACGACCAGTTCCTCATCATTGAGACTGCTTCGAGAGCGAAGGCTGAGAAGTGTGTTGAAGCTTCTCTCCAAATCCTCTCGAACTGGGCTCATGACTCTGGCCTTAAGTTCAATGTCTCCAAAACTACAGCCCTCATCTTTAAGCCTAGGGACATAAGAACTAAAAGGAAAGGGATCAAATGGGAGTACAAGCCGGCTATCCGGATGAAAGGACGGAGGGTAGCGTTGGTCAATAGGATAACTATCCTGGGGGTGGTCATTGATGACAAGATGGGTTGGCAATACCAGGCGGAGGAGATGGTGGCGAGAGGCAGGGAGGCGTTGTGCAGGCCTGTCCTGGTTGGCTCTCAACAGGGGGGGGGGGGGAGGGTACTATTTTTAGGAACCTCTGCCTCTCCTGTGTCGAGCCAACCCTGCTATAACAGGGATCAGAAAGTGGCAAAAACTCTAGAGAGCGTGCAGAAGACAGCGGCACTCAGAATCACAGGGGGATATCGCACTACCAGCAGTGAGGCCTTTTTGGTCCTCGCTGGGCTTATTCCCCTGGGATTGAAACTAGAGGAGGAGACCAGGAGACAGGAAAGATGCCCTGGGACTTGAAGCGGGTGCCCTGGAATGGAAGAGGGACCCAAGGAAGCCTCCGCAGTGGTTGCCAAAGTGGATTTGAGTGCTGGAGGGCCAACAGGGATTGGCACGTAGGTTTTCACTGATGGTAGTAAGTCTGGAACCAATACTGGAGCTGGAGTAGTGATTTTCACTAATGGAGAGCTGATCTTCCAAGAAAGCTTAACACTCAGAGTGGACGAATTGGTTTTTTCAGCCAAGCTGGTTGCGATCAGGGTAGCCCTCAGAGTGTGTGCCGAGAAGGACTTCAGCCCGGACCGCCTCTATTCAGATTGTATGTCGGCCCTCGTCGCCATCAATCTGGTGAAAGGGCAACTCGCGCATCAAATAATCCAGGAGCTGGAGATGACAACGCGGGCTCCGAAGCTCTATTGGGTTAGGAGACACAGCCTAATCGAAGGTAATGAGTTCGCAGACAGGCTCACTAAGGCAGGATGCTTTAGAGATAGATCACTGAGGACCCCAGTGACCAAGAAAGAAGTTTATAGGAGGATCAGGGGGCACGTCCAGGACTTAGGTTGGACAGATGGAGGAACAGTGTGAAGGGGAGAGAGGTATATTCAATTGGGTAACAACACCCAAGTACCTCTCTAAGGTAATGTCCCACAAATTCATTAGGGTAGTTCGGGACATGGGCCCTTTCCCAGGAGTCTCCACAGATTTAAAATTAAGAGAAACCCTGATTGCGTCTATGAAGAAAGGGATGTGGATGCACGCCACTACGTCTTGGATTGTCCAAGGGTAGTGGGTGTGCAAGAAAAGAGAAGGAGGGCGAAGGGCGCGATCGAGATTAAGCTGCTGAGAAACCACAGCAAGCTTCTTGAGAAAGCCCACGACGTGGCAGCTGAGCTTTTCCTCAGCTGTGAGTGAACAAAGTCAACCGGGGACCGCCCCCCCGCGGTCCCTGCTGGACACAGTAGATAGTTTCCTCTTTTGCTGTGATTAAAGGCCACCGGTATAGAAATACTTCCAGACACGTTGTCTGGGAGGTGGTGTTTCCAGGTACAATGTCCAAGCACTAGGTGGCCATCTGTTTCTAGGGTGTACCAACTGTGCTTAGGATCTTCCAGTTCTTGTTTATTTTTGTTTTGGCTACTGTTTCTATTTTTTAAAAGTAAGTTTATTTTTCTGTAGCAAGGGTTCTTTTGTGCCTTTTTTCGCTAGCGCATCAGCAGCTTCATTGCCTTCAATGTTAACATGTAAGGGTATCCATTGAAGGTGAATTTTTGAGGTATTGAGAGTTTTTGGAGATAACCAATTATGTTCCTGCTTACTTTGTCTCTAAGTTCCCTTATGTGACTCAAGTGTTTTATGGCACTTCTACTATCAGTAAGAATCCATATATCGTGATGTTTAGTGTTTCTGATGGATTTTAAGGCTTCATAGATGGCTATAAGTTCTGATCTGAAGACTGAGCAAAAATCTGGGTTTCTTCTGTTCATTTTCTCAATGCCATTTGTGGTTTTGATGAGACAGCCACTGCCAGTGTGTCCTAGCTCATCTCTGCTACCATCGGTATAGATAGTTATTGCGTTTTTAGGAATGTTATTAATTATTTCTAATGATAATTGTTTTAAGTATTCTGGATTTTGGTATTGTTTGTTGGTGGTTTATTTAAAGTGGCATTAAAAATAACATTTTGTTAGTGATTCGCATGGAGATATTTTTCTGCTAAATAATATTTTTCCACTTTATATTTTAAAAATCCATTTCTTTTGGCCAGGTGGAGAGGGCCTTCTTTTTTGAGTCTTATATTGGGTTCCCAATTAAGTATGTAATTGAAAGTTCTGTGTTTGTTTTCATAACTCTTGATTTTGTTTATATATTTTGGCAGATTGTAGCTTCTTCTATCCTTTAAGCGCATAATGTCTGCCTCGTAAAGTACAATATTATCAGGGCAGGTATTTCGAAGACCTGTAATAATTCTAGCTGCATTTAGTTGTATCCTTTCCAGTGTTTTTAGATTTGTTTCAGATGCTGTACCATAGATTTGATATCCATATTCCAAGATAGGTCTCATTAGAGAAGTGTAAGTTAGAGTGTGGCAGATTGTAGCTTATTCTATCCTTTAAGGGCATAATGTCTGCCTCGTAAAGTACAATATTATTAGGGCAGGTATTTCGAAGACCTGTAATAATTCTAGCTGCATTTAGTTGTATCCTTTCCAGTGATTTTAGATTTGTTCCAGATGCTGTACCATAGATTTGATACCCATATTCCAAGATAGGTCTCATTAGAGATTTGTAAGTTAATTTTAGTGTTGTTGCTTCAGCTCCCCACTCTTCCTGAAATATATTTCAAGATTTTTAGTCGGTCTCTTCCTTTTCTAACAACTCCTTCAATATGTTTACTGGCGGTAATTTCTGTATTCAGGGTGTAGCCGAGATATTTAGAATGTTTATTATATTGCAATTGTTGTTCTTTCAGGATAATATTTGGTCTTATTTTGTATAGTTTCTTATCGGTAGTAAAAAGACAGGTTTCAGATTTTGGGGGTTAAATTCTAATTTATGTTTATTAGCAAATTTTTCTAGGTGGAGAAGAGTCTTGTTAAAATCTCTTTCAGCTTTTTCCAGTTAGTGTTGCTGCTTCATAGAATAGAATGCTGCTTCATCAGCGAAAAGTCCAATATTGGTTTTATGTGGAAATTTTTCTTCTATGCCTACAATAAATAGGGTGAAGAGATTTGGGCTAAGGACTGATCCTTGTGGTAATCCTTGATACAATTTGAAGGTTTTTGATAGAGTGCCATTATATTTGACCCTGATCTAACTATTTTTAAGGGAATCATTTATCCAAGTGATAGCTTTTCCATCAATTTTGAAATGTTTGTATAATTTTGTAATTAACTTGTTTTTCCATACCCCTTATCAAAAGCTTTTGTAAGATCTAAAAAACAGCTATTGTGTGGTTAGTTGGTTTTCTGTTTTGTGCATCTTTTACCTTTTGTGTGAAAAATAAGAGTTGGTCTCTTGTCCCATGTCCTTTCCTAAATCCATATTGTTCTTCTGGTAAGAGATTTCTTGTGTCGGGGTGGTAGGTGAGTCGTCTGAGTATAATTTTTTCCATTAATTTTCAGCAAATACTTGTGAGGGAGATAGGTCGGTAGTTTTTTGGGTCATCAGCAGATTTGTCAAGTTTTTAAATGGGAATTATTGTTGCATTTTTACAGTCTTGAGGCAATTTTCCAGTTTTCCAGGAGTTATTGAAAATATTAAGAAGTCTTTCTTTGCCAATTTTGCCCAAGTTTGATATCATTCGGCCATGGATTCCATCTGGCCCAAGAGTCTTGTTTAGGTCAGTGTTTTTAATACATAAGCTAGCTCTTTCATATTGATTTTTTTCATGGAAAATATTATGAGTGCTGGTGACATTTTTACAGTCATGAATAATCCTTCGGGCCTTTGTTTCAACCTTGATTTTACTACTTATTTGATATGAATTACCTAAAGGTTTGGCAGCAATTTCGTCATTAGTTGCTGGTGTACCATTTGTATTCTTAATCATATTAGTTTTTTCGGTTTGTGACTGGGATCTGTCAATTTGTTTTGCCAAATTCCAAAGTTTTGTATTTGGGTTTCTTGGGTTCAGGTTTTCACAAGTTTGTTTCCATTTTTCCCTTTTCACATTTACGTATAATCTTTTTATTTTTGCATTCACAATGTTCAGTTCAGTTCTAATATTTGTTTGGTTTTGGGTGCTCTTTTTTGTAGTACATTTCTTTTAGTTAAAAGTGTTTGAATATTTTTTGCCTGGTGTGTATAATTTGGAATCCATTTCTTAACATTACCTCTTGGTATTGAAACTGTGGCTGCTTTAATAATGGTGTTTTCGAAAGATATCCAATTAGCCTTTTTGAAGTTCCAGAATTTTTCTTAATTGAGCTGGTTTTGGTCTTGGTGCTAATTTCTATCAAATTAGGCAAATGATCACTTCCAATACTTTTTAATATTTGTAATTTGCATTTGTGGAAAATGTCAGGATAGTAAAAACATATATCAAGGGCTTGTGCAGTATTATAGCTTTAGGAATGATGGGTAGGATTCCCATCATTTAAGCACATGATTGCATTGTCGTCAAATATGTTTGAAAGTATTTTGCCTCTTGGGTTTGGCGTGGAACATCCCCATAGTTGATGTTTGGCATTAAGGTCACCTACAATAAGAGTTGTCTGTAAGAAATTGAGCCATTGTTCCATCGTCAATAAGTTTATTGTTTGGAGGGTGATACATATTGTATATGTTGATGGCTTTGTTTTGATTGAGGTAGACTTTGATATCTTGGGCTTCGAGGTCTAATGTGTTTGAAATATTAACGGCTATGTCCTCATAGTACAAATTCTTGATTAAAAATGCTAGGCCACCCCCTTTAACAGCATATACAGATAGATCTTCAGACCTTACCCTGAGTTATGGAGCGGCCGGAATTAACATAATACTGTAAGATGGAACGCACATTAAAATCAAAGAAGTAGCAGGACAGATTTCGGTAAACTTCACTTGTGACTGACAGCTATCTGGAAAGCCCTTGATGTATGCCTTAACCAACCATCCCTGCATCAAGCAGAAGGAAATTTAATATACAGCGACTCCATATCCACTCTAGAAGCAATTCAGAAGGGCAATACTAAAATCACACAGAAAATACACTCGTTACTTACCCAACTGGAACCATTGGAGAATAACTGCATTCTACAATGGATCCCTGCCCATGCTGGGATCGGGGGTAATGAAATGGCATTTGAATTAGCAAAGGAAGCCAGAAAGTTGAGCCAAAGGAAAGAACTAATGTCATTATTTGACGCTGATTCTTTGTCAAAATACAAGATAATTAAACAATAAATAAGAAAAGATCAAAATGCGAAATAAACTCGGAGAGAAAAATGACAAAAACTATAACAAGACTTAGAACAAAACACTATAAAGGAATGACAATACATCCATATGGCACAATAACCTATAGGGCATGCAACAATTGTCCTGGTGTGTAACTTACACCTACCCACATATTCTCATAGCCAGCTCAATAGTGGACATTGCTGCTGCTGTGATGGAGATGCATGGATACATCTGAGGCTCTTTATTGGACACGACAACAACAACGGCATTCCAGAGTAAAATAAATTATCAGAGATAGATACATATTTTTCGAATGAATTAAAATAAATATAGTTGAAGTAAACGAAATAAATGCGCTACAAATTATAAAAATAAAAATACAACCTTTCCCATTGAGTTTCTTTTATTAAGATCATAATAAAAGAAACTCAATGCGAAAGGTTGTATTTTTATTTTTATAAAATAAATATAATCGATACTTAGAGAGAGTTGAATTAAAAATATTAGAAATTTATTATCTTCGGAAACAAACCGTATCTAAAATATCATTTTTTTTTGCTACATGTTTTAATTTGCATTTACCTATTTTACATATCACTGATTGTTTTTAAAAATTGTTAACCAATTCTTCATACTTTTGGCGAAGTGGTGTTTTATTAATTTGTTATTTGATGTTATTAGGGTTCTTTCTTGGTATTCAAAAAGGAAAAATACGTGTCGTTCAGTTATATTTTTCAATTTATCAAACAATTTGGCCGCTGAATCGCTGATTCTGGTAGAGCGCCATCTAGCGAAAAGAGTTGTAACTAAAATCAATTTCGAATTTTTCATTATTTGCCATAAAAAATCCCATTGCACCCTGAACACAATGGTGTTTACCGCATTGCTCTAGCGCAAATATTCGCGGAGTTATTAATTTTTAAAGTTGTGCGGGACTTTTGGATCACCCTGTATTTTAAACATGTCTCGATGTAATTTTATACATCCTACTTTCTCCTTTTATTTTTAGGCGTTGTCTTTGATTACTTTTCTTCTCTTTCATTTCATATATCTAAAGTCAGAAATGTTCAATTATTTAATTTTTCGAATTCTAGTTTTTCCAACGATATTTATGCTTTTCCGTTTTTATATATTTCTTTGATTGCCTTTTATTCTCTGTTTCAGTATATATTTTATTCTATATGATCAATATATTTTTACATTTCAAAATTTCATACGTCATATATATTTGATTCTCCCAATTTTAATATCTTTTCTTCTTTTTTTTTTTCATAATTTTTAGGGAGAAAATTTATTTGATTTCCTTTTCCCCTCTCTCATTTTTCATATAATTTTCTTTTATTTGATGAAAACTAATCTTTTCATCTTTTGTTAACAAGATGTGTTTACTTATATATATATATATTTAGAAAATATATTTCCTTCAGCTCCTTAAAATTAGAAATTTGGTAAATTGCCTTGTCATCGAGAATAAGCAAGTGCGCAAATATTTAGGCTTATAGATGATCTAAAGGTATGTTAAAAACTTGTTAAAATTTGTGAACGATTATGCACGGAATTTGAATAAAAGTTTGAAAAATATATATTTCCTAATTTGTTCTAAGCAGTGCAGTTTTGATCTGTATGCTAGCTATCGTTTTTATTAATATATAATATATAGATTTTAATTAGATAGTAAAAATTGAATAAAATATTTATTTGCCAATATTTCGGTAGGCTGAACGCCAACCTTTATCGAGGCATTACATTTTTATATACAAAAACTCTCACAAACACATATAATGCCTCGATAAAGGTTGGCGTTCAGCCAACCGAAATATAGGCAAATAAATATTTTATTCGATCCAATATATGCATTTTTACTATCTAATGATTTAAGTAGGAATTGCACTATTTTATAAATAGATTTCAATGTGTTGATTTTTAAATTTTAATAGGAGAGAGGAATGATGGGCTCAAGAGATCTAAAAAAAGTAGCTTATCTAAAAATACCTTTTGTTTCCAATTCTTTGTTTGCATAACAATTCGTGAATTAATTATATTATTTGCCAAGAAAATGTTCTGAAGAAAGAACTCTCGTTGGAATATATATACATGGAGTTGTTTTAAAACTAATTACATTTTACAAAGGCGCGTTTAATTCGGCGTGAAGATCAGGGATTGTGCGTGTCATTGTGGACAAGTAATTACAGGTGAAGTTGTAATTAGACTGAATAGATAAGGTTGTATTTAATTAGAAACCCAGGTTACTGAAATAAGAAATAGGTAGAAATTAGGTAAGATCAACTATTGATGTCCTAATCTATAAAATAAAAAAAAGAAGACAAGTTTCTTAAACAATTTTTAAACGCAAGCTTTCGGGTGAAAACCCTTCGACGGGCAATATACAATGATCGCGACGATACAAACATGGTACACATGGCAGACAAGAATATATACACCTATGATATTTACATAACTATTGCAAATGAGAAATTTCTCATTTGCAATAGTTATGTAAATATCATAGGTGTATATATACTTGTCTGCCATGTGTACCATGTTGTATCGTCGCGATCACTGTATACTGCCCGTCGAAGGGTTTTCACCCGAAAGCTTGCGTTTAAAAATTATTTAAGAAACGTTTCTTCTTTTATTTTATAGATTAGAATATACCGTTCTAAGAAGAGTCTCTTATTTCTTATTGATGTCCTGTCATCATATTTGCGGTTCCCATCTTCAAACCACATTGTGACATTCCAAAGTTGTAAATAAATCCTGTGAGCTACATATATACACGTTTATAAGATGTCTATGAGGAAAATTTGAACTAATTTATATCTATATATTAAAAATAATGAAGGCGCGCGCGCATATCCTGACCAAAATAACATGTGCCTTGTAGATGTTTTTATTGTTAATTATTTAGATATTTTTGGTCTCAGTGGTACAGCCTGCTCCACGCTGACGAGCGACAACAGCGCAAAACGCGTTCGTGGATGGCTTTTCTTGATTTAGGAAGAAATTGGGTTGGCCAAATATCACGGAGCAAGTTAAATAAACGTTTAGTTTATTTTTGCTCAACTAGATGGCACTCTCTCACCTAAAAAGCACATGTGATTTTGGTCAGGATATGCCTTCTTTATTATTAATATCAACACCTGAACTTTTTATTTTTCTATTGTTTTATCATATATATATATATATATATTGTGGTATTTATTTTCTCTACAGAATAGCAATGAAGTAGTGTAGCTCTGTCAGTTTCCTGAAAATAATTATACAAGATATACTTGTAGATAAGATATAAGCAGTTCAATAATATTTTAATGCTGGTCATAAAAATAATTGGGAAAGAATATGAGAAATGTCTCACTATGAGGTTTCATATCTAAGGAAGGTTAAATAACTCCTTAGTGGTTTTTACGTAACGGAGAATGGACAAACCGTTAGAGCGACCTTCTCAAAGAAGGTCGCGTGCATCAGGTGAGCCAAGGAAGTCTTACAAGCTTATTGGGCGATAAACCATCTAATATATACATTTTAAACAAAGTAAATATATCAAAAGAAAAATAGTGTAATATATATAAATAAATATTGATAATTGAGAGATTTCGAATTAATTAAGCAAATAAAAATACCATAAAAATTGCGTGCTTCATAACAAAAACCCTCGTAAAAGATGGACGATTGGTCCATCGAAATATTGGATTAATAAATAATCTAATTACAATAAAAAAAAACCTTAGAGCGGCCAAGATCAAAAGAGAGATTATCAGAAATCAGAATAAGTCTTTTCAGCTCCATTCTAATATAGAAGAAAGTAATGACTTGTCTTCGAAGTTTGTAATACTTCTATAGCTGAATAAGCTTCCTATCAGGTCAATTCTAAATGGATTCGGAAGGTAAATAAAAATCGTCAACATCAGAAGAATAGACTGAAAATTTATTTTTACAGATTGAAATATCACTGATGTGTGTGTGTGTGTGTGTGGTGTGTGGTGTGGTGTGTGGTGGTGTGTGGTGGTGTGTGTGTGTGTGGTGTGTGGTGTGGTGTGTGGTGGTGTGTGGTGGTGTGTGTGTGTGTGGGTGGTGGTGGTGGTGTGTGTGTGTGTGTGTGTTTGGGTTTCCATTGGAAAACAGAAGTCAAGAACTTTACCATTTTTCATCACACTGCCCTAAAAAAATACAAATAAATATTTCGAGGTCAAAATATTTTATAATGTATTGATATTTAAGGGAGAATAAAACTTTTCATAAGAAAATCTTATTTGACTCGAAATTAGAATTTCATTATTTTGTCTATGATCTTTTATACGTATATCCTATAAATTATTCAAAAATACGTTTTATCTTGTAGATATATAAATAAAACTTGAGTATTAATCCGTAGCACATGCAAAGGAGAAAATCTGAACCGAAATAAAACTATTGATTAAAATAAATTTTACTTTTAAGATATAATTTAGGTTTTCTTTCTCAAAGAAAATAATGCTCATTCATAATAATATTCACATTATATAGAATATTATTTAAACCCTTCATTGTCCATTAAATATTCCCGATCAAAAAAAGTATCTGATTATATCTAGGTTTGAAATTGTCAGAAAAAGTTTTGATAATATAATTAGATTGATAAATATTCGAAAAATATACTCACACAGAAGGAATTTTAAAGAAAATAGCTTACACCTCGGATAATAAATGAAAATATAAAAATATTTTTAAAATTTCACACAAATAAATTTACTGGAAATGCGCTTCTTTTAAATATAATCAAATATTGTCTCTACAGACCTTACTGCAATGATATGAGTTATTGAAAGTCTGTAGAGACAATATTTGATGATATTTAAAAGAAGCGCATTGCCAGTAAATTTATTTGTGTAAAATTTTAACGATGGATGGCAATTAAACTAAATTTAAAAATACTTTTACAAAGAGTTTATATTATCATTAAATATAAGAACTATTTCAAAATATTTTTATCTTTATTTGTTATCTCACAAACACACACATACATACAGCTTTATCAAGACCACTTATACAGATTCACCACAGGAAGGAAGTATAGATAGAAGCATAGATTATTTGTGATCCAACTGTCTATTTTTCTGCAATTATATTTCAAGTATTAATTATAAAAATTGATAAATCTCCAATCCATTGACAAATAGAAATGTATAAATAATAATACACTTGAAATACATTATCCAATCATCCGACGAGTTTGACCGCCCATATTCTTCAAGGACCATTTCTCTTTGTGATATATAATCCTGTAAAAATGAATGGTCAGTATATTCTTTTGATTTCGACGATTTCCATTTACCTTCAAAATCCATATAAAATTGATCTGATAGCAAGTTCATTCAGCTATAGAATCCATTACAAACTTCAAGTTCAAGTCAATGCCTTCTTCTATATTTGGATGGTCTTATTCCTGCTTCTGCTTATATCGAATTCTACTTTTGCTGACTATATGGACAAATTATTCTCCATTCCCAAGAAATTTAATCTATTCTCTATAACCTTTTCTGGAAAATTGCTATTCCTAGAAAGCTGCGCTGAAACATATCAATAAAAGAGATTTGATCCAATGACTCGAGGTACCTACTTCTGGAATGTCCACTCTTCTTTATCGCTAGACAACAGACAGTAAAAAATAATGTAGATCTATATCAATTAGTGAATACTAGAGAGAATTGTCACACACACAGAGATTTAACTATTTATGTAAATATATTTATCATTATCTTTCTTACCTGATATGTCTATAACTTATATATAGATGGCGCGTTATTGCTTTGTATTAATTTATGTCTATAACTGTTTCTGTTTAAAAATGCAAATCGACGCAATTACCCCTAGTTGGGATATCGCGTTTTGTGTGTTGAAATAAAATGTAATAAATATCCAAGATAAGTTTAATATATTTTTATGAATTTCACATGAATTTCTCTATTTTACACATATTTAATAATATATGTACACAATGTCTTTGTGTCCATGTAATTTTCACTCACTAAATAGGTGTTAAAACATACTTTATATAGGCTGGTACTTTATTTTTTAGCACACACTGTATATACAATATAATATGATGCTGCTTGTGATTGTAAAACGACATTTGAAAACGAAAAAATATGTCCAGGGTAGCCTAGTGGACATGGCATCTGCCCGGTGGGCGGAACACTGTGGGTTCGTTTCCCATCCCTGCATTCTTTTATTTTTCCGTTTATCATTGCTCTTCACAATTCATTCTTTCATACCTTCATCCATAAGGTTAGAAATAATCGTTATTTCTCATTTAAATAAATTTCGATTTTTCGTTGAAAAGAAACACATGCGGGATAATTATCAAATGTCGTTTTACACACACTGTATATATTCAATATATATACTTTATACAAGATATATACTTTATATTTTCTATTATCCTATATATGTTTTTATTACTCACTAGTATATATTCCTATTCGTTTTAAGGTCTGTTCTAATTCAAATTTATCTACCACTCCCTGTGTATATAGTACAACCCCAAGAACAAATATAAAGAGAATTAGCATATATATATGTTATATAAAAATATTATTCTATTTAAAATTATATTTCATAAATCCAAATACTCTGTTAAATCGACCGCCAGAGGTCATAAAAACTCGTTGTTGTTCTTCCCCGATGGCTATGGCTCCCTCTAGGAAGAAGAAGAAGATTGCCGAGAATGCCGAGAAGCTCCTCGTAACCCTCGCCCAACTAGAGTTGGAGAATAACGAGGTGATGGAGGACTACGAGAAGGCAATACTGTATCCTCACCCTACCTCCCAACATTACCTGTCCCAAATCATTACGAATCTCATCAGTTCACGGACCGAGCAGATCAAGGCCCTCATTGCCGAGGTAGAGAACCTCTCTGGCACCCTCGCGTCCTTTAAGGAACTGGACGAAATCAAGCCACCGACAGCATGCCACAGCACTCAAACCAGCCCTTCTCCCTCCCGCAAGGAAACCAGCTCCCAGACCGACCCCACCAAGCCTGCCACTCCGGCTCCAACCAAAAGGAAGCAGCCTGAGGCTCCCTACCCACCCGCAAAAAGGACCAACTTCAAAGGTCCCGCAAAACCTGCGCCCTCCCGCGTCCCCCAAGCCTGCGGCCGCCCAAGTGGTCCTCCATGGGGAAAAATCGGCGGCCCACACAGTGGTCATCTCTGATGACCCACAGGCCGACCCAAGAGCAATGCTCAAAGCTGTCCGCGCTGCCCACACTCTACCCCAAGGCGTTTGGGCCTCCCTGCGAACCAAAGGGAAGCTTGTCCTCCACTCCAGCAACCCCGATACCATCCCAGCTGTCACCTCCTCCCTGGCCAACACGCTGGATGGCATGAAGGTCCGCCAACAGAAGGTGATCCTGCCTCGCATCTGCCTCTTCAAAGTGGATGAGGAAACATCCAACTCCACCATTGAAGAGACGCTGCTGGAAACTCCTGCTGTTAGCCAACTCCCTGGGCACAAGGTGGTGCGCGTGGCGCACCGTTCTGCAACCAGAAACGGGACCTGCACCGCCTTCATCGAGGTGGACCTCAACACCTTCAGAGCTCTGGGCAATCGCGGAAGGATCGTGGTGGATGGAGTGATCCTCAACTTCGAGGAGTCCATCCGCGCACGAGTCTGCTTTCGCTGTTGTGGCTTCGGCCACAACTCTGCCCAATGCACCAGAGATCCCGAGTGCTTCCACTGCGGTGAAGGCGGCCATGAAGGCCGTGCATGCCCCTCCGTTGCCGACCGGCGCACTTCCAAGTGCGCCAACTGCTGTGCCAAGGGCCTCCCAGACAAGCACGAGGCGAGAGCCTCAAGCTGCCCCACCTTGAAGCTTAGAGCCCTCAAGTTCTAGGCTTCCAGGACATCCTGCCTCCTTAACTGGCTTCCATCCAGGCCTCTCACCTATCAAGGCGCTGTTTCCCTCACCTCTCCAGCTTCCTCCCCCTCCCCCCTGCTATGACACCTCCACTACCAGATCCTAGGATCCCTTGCCTCCTGACATCGCGCTTGGGCTCAAAAATCATTACTTTTGGTTAGTAGCCCGTAAAACCATATTTTCTTAAGCCAGGCAGTACTTTTATCAAATTATGTTTTTTATACATATTCCTTAGCTCAATTAAAGCAACCTCTGATCAAAACCATTATTATTTTCATTTCAAAATTTTTAACCACGACTGCATTACCATAGCATAATTCCAACAATTCTAAAATATAACAGAAATCTCATTCATCTTTATTTATAACAATATATATATTTACATATTATAACTATAAGGAAAGTATATTTAACTTATTTTTGACAGTAGTCAATTTATATAAAAAAAATATTCATCATAATTATAATAAAAGTTAAATTTCCACACACACATGTACATGTTTAATATATAATTGATATTATTTTTCTATGTAAATTTCGATATCTAATATAGACATGATTTATAATATACACACAATCTTTATAATATAATTTGCATATATATATATTAAAGAAATAACGGAATATTAGAGTATCCTATATTTTTTAGTCATTTTAAAATAAATAGAATCTTATATAACAAATTTGAAGCTTATTTTAAATTCAAATGCGCTAATTTTTCCCCTCTAAATCTTCGAAGCTTTTTCATTCGAGGAGAGTAAAAAAAAATAAATTTATTCTATTTGAGGCAAAAAGGAAAAGAATTATAGGTTAGCATCTATAAAGAAGGGACATAACTTAAGATATGATTCCCTTTTAAAGCATGAACATTCCTTTGAAGATTTCCTAAATTTAATTTCAGATTTTAAAAATATGGCCTTTTATATAAAGAAAGAAAATGGCGCATTTTTGGCATTTTATTGAGTTTCAGAGAATTTAGGAGATAAAATATAAGATTAACCAATCAAAAAGGAAGGATAGAAGCCACTTTCTCCTCCTCCATGTTATTTATAAATTGAGGTCTTCAGTTTGTTTGTTTATCATTTAAAATCTAGCTTGGGGTTTGATAAAAATGTTTATTTATAATTATTTTAAAGTAAAATGTTTCTTTAAGCTTTCATGGATACGATTAAATTTGTGAATATTTCTAAAATAAATATATATAATGGTCCAGGAATACACACATAGAAACATTTACTTATAATTTGAAGAAAATTAAATTGCTTTTTTATTTTTATATTTAAATATCTATTTAATTATGAATAGCGCATCATCTGTTATAAGAAATATAAACTATTTTTGAGGCGTACTATTATTCTTTTTTTTTTTATTAAAACAATTTTCTTCTGATATTACGGTGAAAAATATGATTCTAAGTTTATTTTCCAACTTACTGCTTTGTTGAAGCTGTAAATGGACAGAACAACCATTCGATTTTATATGTCACTGGTTAAAATACTTTACTAGACGAATGACCCGGCTTCGCCCGAGAATTCCTCCGAATGCAATTTCCTTCATACTGAAATAACATCAATAATAAATGGTAGAAGTGCCATAGAATAGCAATACGGGTTTATAAAAAGCTTCATGAAAAATTTGGTACCAATTGGTTCAATAGTTTTTGAGTTTATCGCGAAACAGCCACCAGACATTGACCTTTATATATAATATAATAATATAAATGAGTTTTAAAAATTGTAAAAAAAAAAAATGCATCGGCCGGGAATCAAACCCGGGCCGCCTACGTGGCAGGCGAGCATTCAACCACTGAACCACCGATGCTTATAAGAAATGGCCATATTTGGGTATTTATTCCTTTCACAAAAGCAAACGATGACAGAATTGATTGTTTATGACTCTGATATTTGTATATATTAATACTGAGGTAAGTTGGCTGTCGTTTACTTTTTTGCGAAGAACGTCTATCCTTTTCATTTAATATAATAGAACTAAAGATATATTTGCATTTTTTATTTGCAAAGATGGCATATTACATTCTCCTAACTGTAGAATTTGGTATGTATTTCCTGAAAAATAACGAATGTAGTATTCTCTGTTGTGCAATAAAGCGTTTTATTGGAAGGTCGATAAGTGAATAGATTTCATTCAATAATGAACTATGTTTTTATAATGATAATAGAATTTATAAATCTATCTTTTAACCTGATCAATTTTGAATAGATTGTTCTGTTGCTATCTTGACTATTGATGGAATTTCCCCCTGGACGATGCCTATATGTTTGCAGTGAACTAACCAAGAAAATCCACGGTGGAATTGAGTATGTTGGCCAAACCTTCAGAAAACCTGATATAGATATTTCTTATTCTTGATATCTCCAGTAGTTGTGTTAGACATATTGGAAAGTCTTATTTTCAATTTCAGATATCTAATCCAGAACTGAGTGTTAATTTAAACACTGTAATGATGCACTGTACTTCGTATGCATTCCATGCGCAGAATATAGCTGAGAGCATATCTAGGTAAAAGTGGAATCTTGGTTATGGTATTTATAAGTAAGGCGAGTAGAACGTGTTTTAATTGAAAGAAAAGTGTGTAATGGTTTATTTCTTATATAACACAATATTGGTAACGATTATATTTTCAATTATTAAATTGGCGATGTAGCTTGGAAGGTTCAACTCTGATCAGCTAAGCGTGCTCTGTCTTATAGTATTAAAATAGAAATAGATACTGAATGATAAATATCCTCAAGATGCCACATATGTAGACCAAACTAATCGATTCTTAATCAAATTGGAGAACATAGCCGATACATCAATTCTAGTGAAAAAAATCTATATTTTGCCAGGATACATCAGAAACCCTCATAACTTCAATCTCACAAATACAATGCAATACCATCAGAATATCGGAAATGTAAACAGTCTACTACTAGAATTCTTCAACTCTACATTATTCAACAGGACACGTTCATATTCAACAGGAAAATAATTTTTCTAACAAATCCAATCTGACACAAAATTTATTAGCAGTAATTTAAAACAATTTCCATTCATATTTTTATTATTTAAATATAAATTCCTTTTCTATTTCTTACCTTATATTTGGCAGTTTTCCCCAATATACTCCACATATGCAAATTTATCGCAAAATCATTATATTTTATTTATTTATTATCATTTACAAAGCACGCGATATCCGTCTTGGATATTTGCATGCATATACAAGTTTGGGAGCTTTTACATTAATTATCCATTTAGTGTATAACCTCATAATGATAAAACGTTTTAAAAGAGCATTAGTTTGAGAGAATTCAAAATCTCATTATGAAAATACAAGTAATTTTGTGTACTCAAGTGTATTTTGGACAAGTATATTGTATATTTTCCGAATTAGTATGAAATTTTAATTTAGTATTTTGATATATATTTTTAATAATTCATAATTTCATAACAGAATAATATGGAATATTAAAAATTTCAACTTGATATTAAATTTTACAATTAACTTTTGGAAAATGAGAATTTTGCATACTAAATCCAGAAATATTGAAAAGTCTAAATCAATATTTTCACAATCTTGAGATTGTTTTAGGAATTATATCTTTAAAACTAGATATTAACACCAGTATGAAAATAAAGACAAACCTTTAGTAGAAGGTATACATCACGGTGCAATGTTTATATAAATTTAATATTTCTTATTTGTATATCTTTTAAATTTCTAGCAATGAAGAATATTGTAAGAAAAATATTGTATTAGATTCTAAATTTGGAATATTTCGAGCCATTATTGCTCGTTGGGTTAGATATTTAAATGCAAATTTAAAATTTGCCAAAATACTGATAACTATCATAATTATGACCCAATATTGTGCTATTACAATCTTCGAGATTTTGAAATCTGTTTGGTTGAACACATTGAAATCTTATGCAAATATTTTCTCTAAACATTCTGATTATCCATACATTATAATAAAGGTTAAAAGTTAATACAATGAAATCAATTTAAAGTAACATTTGTGTCGAGGAGATATATCCAGATATAAATCACCACAGAGATAAAACTTGTACTTGAGGAAGAGCTACGTTTATTTTATCAAGCAAGCTCTATTCTACAAGCTACATTATTCTACCATGACGAAGTCGACGACTGCCAGCACAGAAACCATCGACTTTTATAAATGTAAAAGATAAAACAAAATAATCCCATCCCTGGACACTATTTTTCCGTTTATCATTACTCTTCCCAATTCATCCTTTCATACTTCATCCCTAAGGTTAGAAATCGTTATTTCTCAAAATAAATTTCGATTTTTCATTTAAAAGAAACATGCGGGAGAATTATCAAAATGCTCTACAATCATAAGCCGCATTATATTGTATTATAAAAGAAAAATGTGAAATAAACTGTTTAAATAAAATATAAAAATACAAACTATATATTTACATAACCAACTAACATCTAACAATTTGCATATACCTCGAAAATGAACATTTACATACTGTTCTAAACCAGGATATTTCCATCAAAGACTTAAATAAGCAAAATTATTAACAGTCAAGTTTTCGGGAATATTTTTCATAGAAAATTTTAAAAAATAATGTTCGAAATATTTTTCATATTTTTAGACTATTTAAAGTTTATTCAGAGAAATAATTGACCAAACTTAAACTGGTGTCAACGAATTTTAATTTTCTATAGGATTAAAATAATTTACCGTAGTGTTGATTAAAAAGTAGTATATTAAAAAATAGGTTATAAACAAATTAAAAATTCGAGTAAAAATACAAAGATTAATTTGATATTAATTCTAAAATTGTATTGTTAACATGTTACATTTTAAATGTTATATATATTTAAAATTTGTTTTCAAAGAACTATAAACTATAGCCTGTATCTATTCTTCGGTTCAGATGAATTTTGGGGGTCTCCTCGAACACGGCGAGCAAGCTGAATATCCTTCGGCATGATGGTGACCCTCCTGGCGTGAATGGCACAGAGGTTGCTATCTTCCAACAATCCAACTAGATTAGCCTCACTTGCTTCTTGCAGGGCCATCAAAGCTGAACTCTGTAGCCTCAAGTTGCTCATGTATTCTTGGGCAATTTCACGAACCAATCTTTGGAATGGTAGTTTCCGTAGGAGCAATTCAGTAGATTTTTGATATTTTTGGATTTCACGGAGAGCAACAGTTCCAGGTCTATAACGATGAGGTTTCTTAATATAACCAGTAGCAGGAGCAATTTTCTTAACAGCTTTACTAATGAATTCCTTACGAGGATATTTTCCTCCCGCATCCTTACTTGCTGTTCTCTTGACGCGAGCCATAGCATATACCAAACTTTTAGAACGATCGAGTTCTTTTCTTGCCGAACTGAAAACTTCATTATGTAGAAAGAAATATATTTAAACACAGAGTAATAAGAACAGAATAAACATTTCATTGAGTTTTTCTAAATTTCAATATAATAATGAAAATATCAAATTTATATTTCTCTAGTTTATCTTTTTAAAGTGGTAATAAAAATTTTGGAATAAACAAATTTGAATTACAAATAAACCAATTTAATATGGTAATAAAACATATTTATATTGGGAATAGACACATATTTAAACCGGTATTAAATACAGAGTTGTAAAACGACACTTGAAGTTACACCGCATGAGTTTCTTTTCACGAAAAATCAAAATTATATTTCAAGGTGAAATATCGACTATTTCTAACCATTTTGGATGAGGTATGAAAGGATGAATTATGAAGAGTAATGACGAACGGAAAAATAAAAGTGTTCAGGGATGGTAATTTTATTTTTCCGTTCGTCATTACTCTTCATAATTCATCCTTTCATACCTCACATATCTTACAGGCCGCAGTGTATTATATTGAAATATAGTGTTATTAAAAAAAAGAAACATGCAAATTTTCAAATTGATAATTAAGGTTCTTCAAATAAAAGATACTTCGGCCAGTAAATCTTTTTATTATCTCGACGTTCGCTCCTGACGAGGACAAAAGATTTTTGTCGAAACGTCGAGAAAAAAAAAGATTTACTGGCCGAAGTATCTTTTATTTGAAGAACTATGAATTCCGGCCAGGCAACCTCTATCTTTACGATAAAAATTAAGGATAATTAAAATTGATTTTATAATACTTTTATAAAATGGTAGAGATACTCAGAGATATATATTTTATTGCTGTTGGAATGTATTGTTAGTTTTAGATGTCGAATGTTTTTGATTTGTTAAAATTTAAACCTTGGCAAATATATACATTTCCTATGATGGTGTTAAGACAGAACTACTAAGATCTACGAAAAATGAGAAATGGTGATGAGAAGCAAACAGCGATGAAAGAGTTGAGTGATGTTGAAACATAATATTTTCGCTTTACCATTCGTGTCAGAAATTGACATGGACCCAGAACAACAGCTTTGCACACACAAGATGAGGTACATTGCGACTGCTGTGATAGAGATGCATGGAGACATCTGAGGCTATTCTTTCATGTCCAATGACGACAACAACAATAACCATTTGTGTCAGAAAATTGACATGGACCCAGAACAGCAGCTTTACATACCCAACATAGATGCATGGAGACATCTGAGGTCATCTGTCGTGTCCAATGACGATAATAACAGCAACAATAATAACAATTTCTGTCAGAAAATTGACAAGGACCCAGAACAGCAGCTTTACACACCAAAGATAGAGAACATTGTGACTGCTCTGATAGAGATGCATGGAGACATTTGAGGCCCAACTGTCATCTGACGACAACAACAGCCATTTGTGTCAGATTGACAGGGAAATAGGTATCGCGTGTAAAAGAGTAGCTGATTTGAAGCGATCAATAAGAGTTCATACTAATTTGAACGTCCTTCCCCCTGGTTTTGCTGTATGATTTGTTGTCGTTGTTGCTTTTCCAATGAAGAACCTTAGATGTCTCCATGCAGCTCTATCACAGCAGCAGCAATGTCCACTATCTTGGGTGTGTAAAGCTGCTGCTCTGGGTCCATGTCAATTTTCTGCAAGGCTGCGGACATTGCTGGGCATGAGAATAGGTAGGTAGGTGTTAGTTCCACACCAGGACAGTTGTTACATGTCCTATAGGTTATTGTTTCATCTGGATATTGTCATTCCTTTGTAGTGTTTTGTTCTGAATCTGCTGTATGGGTAGTGTGTATGTATGGTAGGGGTGAAAGGTTAGACAAGGTGATGCCTGAATGTACTTGTTAGAAAAGTGATGATGAATATCATATGTACAAGAAAATACATCGTTAAATAGTTATCTGAAAGAAAAGTGGTATTTTATTCAGGTAAAACTGAAATATTTTAAATGTAATCCACTGAATATAAGGTCCCTTGATGTTTTTAGAGATTAAATTTTTCATTTATTGTACAAATCCATGACATCAGAGTTGATCTAAATAAACGATGAAGAGAAAGAAGTCAATTTGTGACAAGAAAAATTAGAGTTTTTCTATGAAACATTTGCGCACGTGGTTTAAAATGTAGAGATGTGTGTATGTATAACGTGAATTGTAAATATTGTTAAACCGAATTATTATTGACCTATCTATATAGTCTGTAAAGCTTCGCTTTATATTAAAAAGGCCATAAATTATATAATTACAAAGATTATAGCATACATAGACAGTAATGGTGAGAGAAAATCAGAAATAGACGAATGTAGAAAAATATCAAATATATTTATTATATTGTAGCAAGGGGGGTATCTATTATTTTATTAACAGAGTATCATTTTTTTATGTTTATATTTTGCTACTCTGTAAACTTCCCTTATTGTTTATCTTTTGTTTATCATTCATAGTTTGTTCTTGCCTTGAATAAATTGCTGTATTATCCTGAGGTTTGTATTTCCTAATTTTCCACGTGGCATTTTGGTGGAGATACTGGGTAAATTAGGGAAGACAAACTGAAGATCGCCGAGAGGACCTTGAAGTAATATCAGAGACTGTCTCATAGATTACACCGTCGTGTCAAAGCCAAGACTTTCCTTCAAGATGACGATGTCCCTATAGACGATACGACGACAAAGCCACTCTTCACGCCACAGGAAAAAGGACGCAAAGGTACTAGAGACAAAGTTCCAAGACTTCGATGGAATCCTTGGCAAAACACGTCAGATCTTTTTTAGTATCTGCAATATTTGCAAGCTGTGGGTCACAGCTCCATAGAGAAGGAGCTATATAGAAAAATATTTAAAATATTATTAACAGATTATCATTTTTCATGTTTATATTTTTCTACTCCGTAAGCACTCCTTATTGTTTATTATTCATAGTTTGTTTTTGCTTTAAATACATTGCTCTGACATCCTGAAGTTTGTCTTTCCTAATTTACCACGTGGCAATATTATTTAAAGTTTTTTTTGTTTTGTTTCATTTAACCATATATCATGAATGTGATAAAGTAGTTTCTCAATTTAATTCTCTCTCTTTAAGCATTATATCTTGGATTATTTTATTTAAATTAATTTATACAATACAGATTTTATTTGTGACTCTTATATGAGAGATATATTTCTAACTTTTTAAAATATGCCTCTCCAATTTAATAAATGGCTTAAGGCAATGCATCTAACACACACCCATACATACACAGAGCCTTTATTAAGATACCAGTCTTATAAAGATTCTTCTCTCTTATTGCTGGCTTGAACAAACACCATCATGTAGTGGAAGAGAAAACGATAAATCCAAGTTTTTACTCCTACTTACTCTCTGCAAAAGTTGCATAGGGACCGAAAAACCATTTTAATTGATATGACGCTGGTTAAAATACCTTTCACTGTGATGAGTTGGCTGTCGTTTACTTTTGAAAAGAACATATATATTTCTTCCATAATATACTGGCAGCCAAAGATGTAATGATATATTTCATTTTATATTTTTTCTTTGCCGAGAGATGGCATATTGTATTTATCCCTCACTGAATATTTTAGTATGAATATCCTTAAAAAATAAGTGTGCAATGCCCTTATGAAATGCCTTTATGATGAACTAAGCCCTCCCAATATAATTATTAATCGCAGTAAGGACAATAGAAGTTTATTTTATTGTGTAAAAGAAACATTCATGCTTTAGTGTTTTTCTTTCCTGTGAATACATTGTACCTTATTGCTTTGTATTAGAACTATGCATTTATTAAATGTCTTAAAACACACAATGCATTTCTTTAATCTTATTTATGAACAAATAACAGATTCATATCAAAGAATACACCGAAAGACTATCTTTTGACATTTCAAATATGATTATAGTAAGGAGCACTTTATAATGAAAATCTTAAGTTAATTTTTTCATAAATTAAGTTATTTTCTAAGATATACACTGTAAAATTCTCTCTTATATAAAAATCACCATAAAACTATATTTTCACTCTCTATCGAAGTTTATTTGTATATCAATATATTCGAAAATATTATTATATATCGAAAAACAATGCATTGATTTTCCTAAGAGCAAATAATATTTTACTCTATAAAATGTTGATATTTTAATCTAATATTTTCAGCAAAACATACTAAAAAATGTAATAAAATAACTGAAGTAAAGAATAAAAGGAGATACGAGGTAAGAGAAATTTTATGTGAAAATATATTCCACCAGTCTCAATTCTTCTATTTTTACTTGTAAGACTACTTTTCTTCTTTAGTTTGATACCATGGAGAAGGTATAAAACATGTGTCTCTCAACTATCTATTTTACTTTATTTTCAAAGCTCTATGTAAGTTTTTTTTTTATTTATTAATCAACCCCAGGCGTTATATTGAAATATTTGCGCCTTTTACAAAGAAAACAAACAAAACAACAAACAAATTTACATGTATTAATCGACAGAGTTTATAAAATGTATTTTAAACAAAATGATTGTTGAATAGAAATAAATCATTCAGATCAGAGAACAATCGATGTCTCACTTCTGCAAAGTCCTAACAGTCATAGATAGGTTTAGCTTTCCTCTTCACCTACCCTTGTTCTTTTGTAAATACCTATACAAATATAGAGCAGCCAAAAAAAGATATTTCAAGTTATTTATAAATATTACCTATATAATGAAAGGACTCTATTATTTTATTGTGTTTATTCTATAACAATGGGACATTTAAATACATATATATTATATAATCTAAAATGCAAATATTTTATTAAAAAAAAAAACATATATTTTATTTTCATTCATTGACTGTTCTGCATTTCTTTTTACCATAGATTTATAACATACCACTTTAATTTTTGTTGTAAGTATGTATAGTTGAATCTACCTATTTTTAATAAAATATAAATAAATAATAAATAAATAATACCTATTACATAATTCATTTTATAAATTCTATGTGTAATTTACTTCAAGTAATTCAAAATAAAAACTACTTGATGGGTAAATAATTATCTTTCCTATTTTTTACGACTGCACCTTCAATTCTGTATCTTTTTCAACAACAAAACAAAAATAATCATAACATATATATAAATAAACATATGTTGAAAAGAAATTATGGAGTCGTAGAGGGAGAGAAAGATCCTTTATTACCTAAAGGTATAAAACTATAAAAGGACAAAGATCAAATTATATTTACATCAGCAGCTCACGCCGGCCTGCCTTATTCACCTAACCGCTAGCCTACCAACAATCCAACAAGGCCGCGATATATAGACAGAGATGTCAATTAACATAGACAATAGTAAAGTTCAATGCAAATCACAAGAGTATTCTATCGTAGAAATATTCTGGAATTGTCACTTTTTTAAACAACATCTACTCTCTCTACAATATAATATAATGCTGCTTATGTTTGTAAAACGACATTTGAAAACTATCCCGCATGTGTCACTTTTCAACGAAAAATCAATATTTATTTCAAGGAGAAATAACGATTATTTCTAACCTTTGAGATGAGGTATGAAAAGCTGAATTGTGAAGAGTAATGATAAACAGAAAATCCCCCATCCCTGGACACTTTTATTTTTCCGTTTATCATTACTCTTCACAATTTACCCTTTCATACCTCATCCAAAAGGTTAGAAATAATCGTTATTTCTCCTTGAAATAAATTTTGATTTTTCGTTGAAAATAAACACATGCGGGATAGTTTTCAAATGTCGTTTACATATGCTCTCTCTTTTATAAAAAAAATCATGAAATGATCCACTTCGATATATGGAGTTCTGACTCTACTCCAAATGTTTGAGCTTTTGTCTCAATTAATGTACTGCATATATCTAATGTTTCAGTTCACAGATTGCTTCACTTTCTATAATCATGAATAAGCTTAAGAAAGTGAAAAATCTTTGATGTCGTCTATTTTTTTAAGGAAACAGAAGCAATTTTATTCACACTTAGTAATCTCGTGTCTTCAATAAAGATACTGTGGCATAAAATATCTTTCAGAGGTATTGTCTAAATCCCGATATACATGCTAAAAGTTACAGCTTCCTTAAAATTTATAGGAGATTTTTCTCTCTCTCTCTCTCTTGCTATATATTTTTTTCTTATGATACATATTATAAAATTTTATCTATAGAGATGAGATGTGTTAATACATTATAAAAACATATTTCCAAACAATAATGATGGAAAATTCTATGTTTTTTTTCCCTATTTTTGACGAAATGATCAATCTCTACAAATAAAATATACGTAATCTTTAGTGAACGTTCAACATGATAGCAGTTTGTGTTGATTAAAGGTAGCTTTATACCAACCCATAATATATATAGAGGAATTGTGTATATGGAAACGTATTTAAGCAATAGATATGTCTAGAAAGTAACCAGCCGATGTCCCAATTTATCTTTTTTTCCATCTTTGAGCCAATATCTTCTTTCATATACGAATATTCTAATATAATTACTTTATTTATAAGTAATTTGTTTCATTCTTCAAAATGGCACAACAACTAAAATCAAATACACGATAAATTCAATGTTAAGGAACTTAAAACATCAGAATTACCTTGTTGTATCTTTATTTAAACTTACAAAAACTCAAAAATTATGGTTGACCATGTTCCTGATGGCCAATCAATCAAACAAGACTACAGTCTAGGCCGAATGCAACAAGTTTATGATAATAGTAATGATTGGTTATTAGAGTAGATCGATATTGAGGGGGATAAAGTGATTAATTAGTAGAGGGAGGTAACTAGGCCTGTTATTGGTGGAAGTCATTACGTTTTTTTACATCTTAATAACTTCCGACTTTTTTAATTTCTCCACTTTCATTACAATGCTTCCCTGCGTTTTACGCTTGGTTGTCTTCATCGTGTCTTTCTTTTTATATATCCGCACTCTATATTATATATATCGCTTATTGATTACTTATATATAAATATTTATATATGTGAAAAACCTTTTAGAAATTACACATTGAATTTTATATCGACGTTTCGAAATTTAATTCTGGTCATTTAACGTGATTTGTGATCCATGTGATATTTGGAGAAATTCCATTTTCAAAAGAAAAAGAGAGATATTGTTTGTAATATAAATTACAAAAGTTTTCAATATTTTTATGATTCAACATATCCAAACATAAGAAGATTGATTTTCGAAAGGTTTTCAAATGAAAGAGCTTTATTGCTTATATAAATTATTAAAACAAGCTCTGTTTGTTTATTTCTCTTGTTGTAATATTGTTATTAAAAGCTAAATGTATTTGCATATTTTTAGTTAAATTAATCTAAGGATCTATAATATATATCAGCACCATTTGGAATACGTTTGCAAAAAGTTTCCATACAAATAATTCAACATCTAATCCAATAGTTTCTATATTACGTATATATACTGAGTCTGAATCTAAAATATACCAACATTTCTCTAGGAATAGGTTCGACACATAAAACAATTGAAAAATGTTCATTGATTATTATTCTGAAATTGAATCATTTTAGAGATAGATTAAAAGCTGAATAATTCACGGTGCTGTTATTCTGTAGATGACGTTTTCTTCATTTTTATCCACCATTCATAGTTCCTTTTGGGGAACATGGAAAGTGTTGTATAGGGTAAGATATTTCCTAATGTCTATGTGTTAGAACAACGCCTAACTGTCACCTGTTACATAATTACAAAAGGAATTATAAATAATAGACAAAACCACCTCTTTTATTTTTATACACCAGTCAAATGATTGATCTTATAATGAATATAACGAACAAAATACTTCAAATGAAACTATCGAGAGAAAATACCAAACATAACAAAAATATCTTGAAGATAGAGGCTGCCTGGTTGGCATTCATATTTCTGTAGAAATGGACAATCCCATTTTTATTTATTTCTCCTAACCAAGACAAAAGATTGTTGTTGAAACGTTGTGAAAATAAAACTTTAACTGGCCGAAGTGTTCATTTTTTACAGAAATAATAAAAATATAAATTAAGAGAATATATGATGTATGTTATAGAAAAAATATTTTATTTTAAATTATATTTTATAGATTCGAATATTCTGTTAAGGCTACTACCAGATGTCGCGACTTCCCTTTATATAACCTATTGTTGTTTCCTGATGGCCGGCTCAAACCTTTTGTAATTATGTAAATAAGTTTTTCATTTTTTTTATTTTTACGCCTTAAGTCAGGCATACCTTTCTCAAATTATGTTTTCTATATTCCTTAAGCTCAATTAAAGCTATTTCTAATCCTCACTATTTTTATTATACTTTCGAAATTTTAACCATGACTGCATTATCATATCATAATCATCAAGATAATCAAAAATCAACAGAAATCTCTGTTGATTGACCCGTGTGCATATCTACCCGAGTGATATATATTTAGATAAGATTTCTTTTTATAATTATTTGTTATTAGCATTATCTATTTGTTTGCATCAGCATAATTTAATCTAATCTTTGATAAAGGGCGCTGTTCGTGAGCTAAGTAGAATAATTTGAATATATAGTTTTAATAATTGATTTATATAATTTTTAAAATAGCCTATCGTTTTCCCCGTATTTTTATACCTATGTATGGAAATTTTGGTTTGAATTAGTGAACTACTGCGAATTTGTATACCGGACATACAAACAAACAAACAAACATACAAACATTGATTTTTATATATATAGATGTATATATATATTAGTATAATACAAATATATATTAGAATTTATTATGTAACATTATTATGTAACCTCTCTAACGTGCAATTGGTTAAATTGCTAATGATTATTAGTAGCCATTTCATACAGTAGATAGCATTAATTGTCAGATATGTCGTCAGCCATGATTGCTGTTGGCATAATGAATCCAAATGATAACTACCTAATTACATGTTACAATATGCTTGGTTTTTATTATACCGAGTACACGTGGTACAGGCCATGATAATCATGGTGGACGACTGCTTTTAATGTAAGTACACCACATGTCTACACATGTGAAAAGCAGTTTGACTTTGCACTTACAAATATCTTCTTCTTCTTTCTTATCTCCACTCAATCATACTAAGGTATCAAGCTTGTAAAGCTTGATATTTTTGATGGTGTCTGCCAGGGAAGAGTAGAGCTCATCAATGGATGAGTCAATACAGTCAATAATATATTACAAAACTATTTTAGAGGCGTAATATTCTTTTTAAAATAAAACAGTTTCTACTGTCCTTACTGCGATGGAAAAATTAAAGGGAGGGCCTGGCTCATCAGTGGTGAACCCTCCCAGCGGTTTCGCCAGTTTAATCTACCATACCGCTGTTATATTGCATTTTTGGAACTTCCTTTTATAGGTGACTGTTGTAAGACTCTTGTAATGGGTATTTTAGAAGAACTATGGACATAAGCTTTTAGGACAGCAGAATTAAATATAATTATAAATATATAATATGCTTCGAGCAATCGCTCTTCCGCAAATATCAAATTGTGTCTTTTATTTGAGCAATTATATTGCGATGTACTAGAGCGCCATCTGTTAACAAATTACAAAACTATTTTAGAGGCGTAATATTCTTTTTAAAATAAAACAGTTTCTACTGTCCTTACTGCGATGGAAAAATTAAAGGGAGGGCCTGGTTTGAATTAGTGAACTACTGCGAATTTGTATATATTTGTAAGGCGATTGCTCGAAGCATATTATATATTTATAATTATATTTAATTCTGCTGTCCTAAAAGCTTATGTCCATAGTTCTTCTAAAATACCCATTACAAGAGTCTTACAACAGTCACCTATAAAAGGAAGTTCCAAAAATGCAATATAACAGCGGTATGGTAGATTAAACTGGCGAAACCGCTGGGAGGGTTCACCACTGATGAGCCAGGCCCTCCCTTTAATTTTTCCATCGCAGTAAGGACAGTAGAAACTGTTTTATTTTAAAAAGAATATTACGCCTCTAAAATAGTTTTGTAATTTGTTAACAGATGGCGCTCTAGTACATCACAGTCAATAATATGTCTTGGGGTTGCAGGCTGAGAATTGCACTTAGTACATAGTGGGAAAACCCTGCAACCATTCTGGAAAGTCATTGTCCGTAGATGACCAGACTTAAGTCTGGAAATCAAAGACTGTTGTTTTCTTGGGAGGACAGAACCGGTTCTCGTCCTTCCTGCTCTGTACCAGTCATGTGCAGAATCAGATTTCCAGTCTTGCAGGCATTGACTTACAAATATGAAAATTCGAAACTGTTATAGACGCGTCTATAATAATTTCGAATTTTTATAACAGATGGCGCACAAATGCATCATAATATAACTTACAAATAAGGCAGAGCTCTGATTTGTTACTTCAAAAGTATTTGTTTCAATTTTTTTTCTCCCTCATCTGTGAAATATATTCATATGTGTGTACTATATATATATTATAACCTATATATTAAGTACTTACCATTTGAAGAGAATAAGAAATAACACCATATCAACATAATAAAGGATTTTCACAATAAAGAAGTTTTTTTTCTAAACTATTTATTCCAAATTATTGAGAAAAAAAAATAACTCCAATTATATTTTGAGTTATGAAGATTAATTATAATTATGTATAATTAATAGGTAATCCCATAATATTATGTTCAAATCAATAAGCTTGAGGGATAAGTCTCTTTTAAAAGAGACTTATCCCTCAAGCTTATTGATTTGAACATAATTATGTATAACCTTCATTAAATATGTTATTCAATTTCTACACACAATATTTCTATAAAAATCGAAAAATATTCTTTTTATATTTTATTGAATTCACTTCGTTATATATATTATTTCTGATTTTTTCTATTATTGTTAGTGTTTATGACTACATTAAAACATCTATTCAAAATCTAAACTGTAATAATTCTTTATTTCATTTACTATTACAAAAGAATGTATTTCAATGTGGCCTATATATAATTCTTTAATGGAAGTAACAGCCATTGTTATTCGCCATTTATAATTAATGCTTTCTACTGTTTAATGAACTTATGGTAATGAAGCCACAAATGCTGTCAGAAGCTGTCTGTGGTTAAAAGCTTTTCATTTATTCATCAGTATCTTCAGAGGCTCTTTGTCGCTTGGCTAAATCAATTTATGGTCACAACAGATTCAGACGTATCTGGCAGTAAAGATTTCTCATTATAAATTTACCTTTGTGTGAATAATATTATTACAGATTGTCTCTTTCTCTTTTTAATATTTGTTCAAGCGTTTAAGCACATTAATTCTACAATATTTAAGAATTTGATAGCAATTTTAGCTAATAAAGAAACGTCTAAGGATGAGTATCTTTTTTCTTCTTTTATAAACTCATCCTTAAACGTTTACTTTATTATCTAAAATCTTTAAGATTTCCACCAACAAATACATTTGAGTGTTTGATTTTTGCTTATGAATTTTAAATTTTATATATAAATTAAAGAATCCTGAAATATCATATAAAGTAATTTATAATACAATATAATGCGGCTTATGATTGTAGAACGACATTTGAAAATTATCCCGCATGCGTTTCTTTTGAACGAGAAATCGAAATTTATTTTAAGGAGAAATAACGATTATTTCTAACCTTAGGGATGAGGTATGAAAGGATGAATTTTGAAGAGTAATGATATCTATATCTAATATTAAACTTAAATATTGATAAATATTATATATTTGAGAGTATTATAATATTTTTTTTTTGTATATTGTAGCGTAGAAATCAAGCCTTGAAATATCCTAAGATGTAAAAGTATTTATTGATGACGTCACAGCGACGAGTCGACAATTATTAACAGGTCAGCCCAAAACTATTTACAGCTAGAGAATCTTAAGCAAGCAAGCAAAGAAATATTTTAAAGAAGATTTCACAAATACAGATTAATATATATATTTTTAATCTGTTGAATATATTTTCATTGAATAATATTAAATTAAATAATAAAATATTTCTTCGTCACATAGCCTCCTCCTATAGAGAGCATCGACCCGATGCTCAGCAGGAAACTTACGTCGTCAGTCTTAAGAACTAGTACTATGGCCAGGGATATTTTCAGGTGACTGCGGTGGATGTCTTCTTTCAGTTGAGATATCTTCTTCATGAGGACTTGGTAGGTCTATGTTTACGTCAAGGTAGCTTTTTCTCATTTCTACTGTGGTCGGTAAGGGGGGATTTTATAACTTTGCGGCCTCACCTCCAATGTGGTCTATCATCTAGTTTTAATGGCGGGGCGTCCAGCTAGATCTAGCAGGTGAGAAATGTTGTCTGTTTCGACCGCGATATGAAGTAGGGCTTCGGTAGCGAGTGAAAGTTTTCCTCGATGATTCGTCATTGGGGTCCTGAGATTCACCTCGAGAGTTGTAGGATACCATTGTGTCTTGCTTTCTTTGGAAATAGTCATTTCTCCTTTCCTCATTGGGTCTCTTCCTGTCACGGCAATAGCGGACGACGTGACCTGGGCGTCCGCAGTAGAAACAGATTGGCCTTCCCTCAGTTGTACGCCAATCATTGGTGTCGCGTCTTCCTCCTTGTTTTGGGTATCGAGGTTCAGGGTGCGGTCTTATAGTTTCGGCCTCATATCTAGTATTTAAAAACTGTCGGGGTTTTTCCTTCTGAGGGGGACTTCTCCTAGACTTTGAGATTGGTGCCAGGGTTCTTCCAATCTCCTCCTTTACAATTTCTTCGATTGTAGCATTTTTTGGTTCCTCCCGAGGAGAGCCTAATGCCCGCTGTACCTCCTCACGCACAATTTGCCTAATCATAGTTGACAGATCTTCTCCGTCATCCTGGTCACAAAGAGAGGCTACATTTGGTAGGCGCTCGTACCTGGTTGGGGTAACTCGCCTACAACGGAGCGCTTCGACACGGCGACATTCTGTAATGAATTGCTCGGTGCTCTGTACATCCCTCGGTAGGAGTGCTTGATAAAGCTCCTCAGCTATCCCCTTCATGAGGTGGGAGATTTTATATTCCTCGCTCATTTGAGGATCAACCTCTTTGCACAAGCACAGAAGATCCTGGATGTAACATTCGGTACTTTCACCTTTTAATTGTGCCCGTGTTTTAAGTTTCTTCTCCGCTTGCAATTTTGAATTTTCTTTTTTTTCGAACACATTCTCTAATTGAGATGCGAATTCCTTCCAAGTCTGTATGCTTTCTTCGTTGTTCTCAAACCATTTGAGAGCAGTTCCGGACAGATAAAAATAAACTTTAGTAAGACAAAGGGTTTCGTCCCAATGGTTGTACTTTGCCACACGTGCATACCCTTTTAACCATTTTTGGAGATCTTCACCATCCTCCCCGGAGAAAATGGAAGGGTTCCTTGGCAGATGTTGAACAACGTAGTTGCTTACCTGGGTACCTGCTTCCGTCTTTACATTCATAGAAGTTTCTTCTGGTTCAACAGAATCAATTTTTCTTTTATTTCTTAATGGGTATCGGTCCAGCTTCTTCACCAGTTGTAGCGTAGAAATCAAGCCTTGAAATATCCTAAGATGTAAAAGTATTTATTGATGACGTCACAGCGACGAGTCGACAATTATTAACAGGTCAGCCCAAAACTATTTACAGCTAGAGAATCTTAAGCAAGCAAGCAAAGAAATATTTTAAAGATGATTTCACAAATACAGATTAATATATATTTTTTTAATCTTTTGAATATATTTTCATTGAATAATATTAAATTAAATAATAAAATATTTCTTCGTCACAATATAATATATTTCTATTAAGATGTTAAAAGGATTCATATATTTACTTGAGAGAGAGAGAGATATTGACTGTGAAAAGGTTTTATCGACATCTAGTCAACAGTCAGAAAAATAATATAAACAAAATATAAAACAAAAACTTAATAATAAAAAATTAATTACATAAGACGAATCCCACTGATGGTCGTCTGGTTCAATGCCACATTCCGCCATGGACAGACGTGGATCTCCTCGAATATTGCCATGTCGAGGAATTCCTTCAGTCTTCTACCCGGGTGACAGACACTCAAGAATTTATTTATGATTTTCGTTCTTGGTGTATTTAAATTAATTGTAAATATTTATAAGAGATTATATTCAGCGTTTTAAACTACACTCACGAAAAAACCTTAAGGAATTTGTAACCTTTCAGAATGTATATTGGGATTCAGATAATACCTCTGAAAGATAATTGATACACAGTGACCTTTATTGAAGAAACATTAGATAACCAAGTGTGAATAGATTTGATTTTGTCTCCTTCAAAAACAAAAATATATATAGATGACCGTCGATATAAAATTTGAAAATTCCTTAAGTTTTGTCCATAAGAGGTATTTTAGCCTTTCTTGTGGCCTTTGATCTTTGCGTGTGCAAAAATAAATTATTGTTATAAGGTTGTCCTATAAGTTCGTTTAAACATATTATGATTTATTTTGCAAGTGTCTACGAAATTTTGGGATAACCTTGTATTATAATAAGACCAAGGCTCAATCTATAAATATTATAATGTACATTTGTTGTAACAATTAACGATGGATTCACTCTTGCAGATCTCAGTAGAAGCTGAATTATACAATTACTTATTCATGATAAAATTCTGAAAAAAGTTTTAAAATTACAAAATATTTTCTCACAATGAATTTTATTTAATTAAAAAACGCTAACTTTCAAGCGATACTCGCTCTTCAACGGAATTAATAAAGCATCGACTTTTACTCTGATGACTTGTAAGATATAGTCGATGTTTTATTAAGCCCGTTTAAGAGCGATTATCACTTGAAAGCTAGCTTTTTGTAATAAAAAGAAGCTCATTGTGAGAAAATGTTTTGTAATTTTGAAACAATTACTTATCATAAAGCACAACCCTGCCATATAGAATATTAAGCTTTAGCGGAGCGCCATCTGTATGTGAGATTGAAAACAAATAAGAGCGGAATTTCACATAAAATTTATAATTCTAAAGTGTGAGCCAGAGGTCGGTAAATAGCGGCTCACAGCCACATGCGGCTCTTTTGATGTAAAGCTGCGATTCTTTATATAGTTTTATACGTAAATATTATTTATGCGAGCACTATTTATTGTTGGTAAGAAAAAAAGGTGGCTTTTTGAAAACTTTGAAATTTAGTAAATTTCAATGTTTGACTCTTGCGACTTAAAGGTTTGACGACCCCTGGTGTTAGCTAATATTTGCGTGATAACTCGAGTGAAAAAAACAAGAGGCTAAAACGATTTATCAATAATTGATTATTAGATCTGATAATTTCTAAAAAATAAATGATTTTCAGTGCATATCAAATGTTAGATAACCATGTTAATCAAATATTCAAAATACTGATAAAGACTTAAGATAGACTTAAAGTATAGTTTTCAGATTTACGGAATATTCTGTAGACATTAGTTATCTCAAATGTATAGCAACATCACTTTGATGGTTTATAACAATGAGAATTATATAACTCTAATAGCTCTAAATAAAATTAACAAATATTCAGACTAAATGTTGATTTTTAAAATTATCAATATTGATCTTTTATAAGCAATTCTTATTTCATCTTCAAATTTGATCTCAATAATTGTTCGAACTTATTTTTTGATGCTAATTCCAAAATCAAGAGATTTGAAATTTTGAATTAACGACTAAAGAAAAATATTTGTAAATTCCAATTTATTTATCTGGAAATCTCTCTCTCTCTCTGATCATCAACAATCTCTTCTCAAAGGTAAAATCTGAATATTTGAAAACCTAAAATTATATTTGAAGATACAATGTGGTGCTCAGTAATCGGAGTTTAAATTTAATTTTTAAATAATTCTAATATTTCTTTAATCACACACACACACAAGCCTTTTTATTGGGGCATCCAGCCCTATACATGATTTCCCTCTACGGGATTTAGCAAAGGAAGCTATTTCAAAAGCAAAAAACTAGAATACAAGAAGTAATAAGGAAAAAGAAAAGAGAGAAGAAAGAAAAAACAAACAAAAAGAAATATAGCCATATATACAAAAAAATAAACATACAGAGCAAAAGGAACCATACATGATTAAATATTTAAATTAAAGTACCAATGTTTAGAGTATGTCAAGGTTAAGATATCATTGAGAGGGCTAGTGTGGAATCAGCCGCGTTCAATCTTCGCTTTCTTTCTCCAAGCAAACCACGAAATTCGGCGAATCCATTATTCTCCAACGGACATTGACTGCGGCCTTGTAGTATTTATATATATTTCTTTAATCATGATTAATACTTAGATATATGTACTAGAATAGAAAATGATATTTCAAAGGCATTACTTTTATTCATACTCATTGACAAAACTAGTGGAAGTTTCATATTTTGATGTAGTCGAATGCCTATTTTATTGAAAGAGACAAAGGCAATTTTGTTCACACTTGGTTATCTCGTGTGTTTTCAATAAAGGTACCTGTATATATAAAATATATTTCAGAGTTATTTTCTGAATCCCGATATACATTCAAAAAGGTACAACTTCTTCAAGTTTTGTCTATGAGTGTATTAGGTAAAATATACTTCGAATCATTTTTGCTAGAAATCATATTATTTTCTAATTACCTTCTAGTAGTAGTTAATACAATTGTATTAATTTTTATTTCCAACTACATACGCTTGAAATACAAGGTGGGATCAATAAATAAGGTGAATTATAATTTATTTTAAAAAATAAGAACGATATTAAAATTTAGGACTTGATTTATTCAAAATAATCACCTTGGCGTTCTATTCCACGTCTCCATCGTTCTGGAAACTTGTAAATACCCTCTTTATAGGCACTTTTAGGAAGCGTGTGAAAAATATCTTGCACCGCTTTCTGGACATCTTCATCCGAGTCAAATCGCTTTCCCTTTAACTCCTTCTTTAGTAGTCCAAAAAGGAAATAGTCAGGGGCTAGGTCTGGACTATATGCAGGATGTTCTAAAACTTCAAAACCTATTTTAATGATTATAGAAACAGTTTTACATGATGTATGTGGCCTTTGAAACCCGAATACGGTTACGGTTTTGGTCCAAATTAAGAAAATGTGGAATTCGTCCATTTTTGAACTCGTTAACCCATTTATAAATGTTTTTTTGAGACAAACAAGACTCACCATAGATATTTTTCATTCTTTGGCATATTTGAGATGTTTGAATACCTTCTGCATTCAAGAAACGAATAACTGCACGTTGTTCAAGCGTGGTGCAATCCTTCAAGGGAGCTTCCATTTTAGTTTATTTATAAGTCTCGCGCCGCGCGTGGGAAAAAAGACAAGAACACCTTAAATAGTCTCTCGATGTTATATTTTAATATTCTGTGGTTTAAATTATTTTTGCTTTTTTAATTTTTAAGAAATAAGATAATTCACCTTATTTATTGATCCCCCCTTGTATATTTAGAAAATGTTTATATATATTAGATATTTGCATCAAATGAATTCCTAAAGTGGATTTTAAGCACATACAAAAACAGCTTCTGTTTGTTACCAATATAATACATTTCAAACATCACACATATAAATATGTATGATGCATTAGCGCCTCATCTGTTATGAAAATTCGAAACTATTATAGACGCGTATGATTCTTTAAAAAAAATCAAACAATTCCTACTGCCCTTACTGCAATGGAAATATTAATGGGAGTGCCTGGCTAATCAGTGGTGAAACTTCCCAGCGGTTTAGCCAGTTTAATCTACCATACCGCTGTTATATTGCATTTTTCGGTTTTCCTTTTATGGTGATACTGATGCTATATTCTTGGAATGGGTATTTTTTTATGAACTAAAGACATTATTATTTTTTCCATTGCAGTAAGAGCAGTAGGAATCGTTAATTTTAAATAAGAATCATACACGTCTATAATAATTTCAAATTTTCATATCCATATTTAATTAACATATTCATAGAATATACTCTCTATGCCTCATATAAACTACACTAAAACATATCTTTTTTGCTTATCCCTAGTACACGTGGTATAGGCCATGATAATCATAGTGGGTAGAAGGCGACTGTTTTACTGTAAGTGCACCACATGTCTACACACGTGAAAAGCAGTTCGACTTTGCACTTACAAATAAATATGCCAGAGCCCCGTTTGGTTACTTGCACTCGCTAGTGGGGTTGGACTTTTCAAAGAATAGGGGGACATTGGATCATTTTTTTAAATCAGAAAAAAAGTGACCAATGCGGGAATCGAACCCGAGTCGTAGCGGTCGAAAACCAACGGTTTAGACCATCCTTCCACCGACCCCCCGACATGTTATTTTATAGAATAGATAGAATTTAGAAGAATTTATATATATATATATATATAAACTATTAAAAATAATAAATGATCATTATATATTATGTCATATTCACAACCAGAAGACACTCCATTTCCAAAACACATATATAATAATGGCACTTTATAAAGCTTTCAAAAAGCTTTAGAAAGAAAACATTTATCAAATATTCTTGGAATACTCCACTCCCTCTACTCAAATATATAAAAAATCTCAGATTATGAGATTTTATTTGCTGGAACATTTTTAAAATACGATTTTTATTCAAGATAGGAGAATTTTTATATATTTCTTCTAAAGTTTTATTTATTGTGTAGTTAAATATTTTCTATATCAGAGAATATTGTTTATTCTTATAAGCATATATTTTTAGAATATGGAAGATTTCTGAAATATTAACTTACAAATTACGTTGTTTTTATATATATATATGCTATTTTATTAAGATAGAATATTGAATATTTGATGGAATAGAAAATAATGTATCTGTAATATGGAATATACAACAGTGATATAAAATCAGTTTAATACAAATATTATAAACGTGTTTATAAAAGAGGTTTGTCATTTTGAAATAATTATGATATATAAGTGAGAAAAGGAGTTATAGAATATTTCTTTACTTAATTTCTATTAGTTCATATTGAAAACACAAGGTAATAAGACCAAATCAAAACAAATTAATACACAAATACACAATAACTTGTATATTTGGTTTTATTACTTTTATGTTTATAATATAAAATCCAGTTTTCTGTGTTTTATCTATTAATTCTTATTGATTTATTATATATACTGTTATTTATAACCAGAGAGATTGGTGCACTACGATTATAGGGTTTTGTCTTTAATTCGGTGACATTCAATGTCGCAGTTGATTTATTATTTTAGCACAGTTTTAATATTAATAATTTAGTATTATATCATACTAAAACTTGTATTTAATATATAACTAAGGAATATTGCTTTCTTTAAATATATATTCGGCTTTAATCCACCTTCTAGTTTACCTTAGTGAAGCTATTCATGTTATACAAAAAAAAAATACCAGGTAATAAGTTACCTTGTGTTTATAATCAATAATCCAAATTGTGCCTTATCACAAAAGAATACCATTTTGTATTTCTTGAAATAAAGATTATTGTGTGAGCTGAATATCTCTCTCATTTATTGGTGGAAATGGAACAAGCTATCTAGTTAACGTTTTTATTCAAGCTATATCGAGAGATAAAACACTTTTTCCAATAATAAAATTTTCGCTCTGACATAAAGACCGACTGTATCTATTTCAAAAATATTCATTCATAACCAAATTTATATTTTGATGGGGTTTTAATATCATAAATTATCAAAATATTGTATATTAGTTTTTCTCTTGTAATAGTATATATTTAATTAAAAAGGCATATATTGAATCAAAATATCATTTATTTTACCAATATTTCAGTTGGCTGAACGCCAACCTTTATCAAGGTGTTATAACATTTTAAAGTGTGTCAACATTGGTAAAATAAATGATATTTTGATCCAATATATGCCTTTTTAATTAAATATTTATTTATGGATTGCTCTATTTTCAAAATAGTATATATAAATAGTATATTCTAACAATATAAATAAAAGGTTGTCCTAAAAGTTCGTAAACACTTACAAAAAATTGAAATACTAATAATATTCGACATAATATTATTCGTCGTTACGTATAATGTCTTTGTATTATGTGTTAAGTAATTGTCAACATTCGAAACTATTATATACGCGTATGATTCTTTTGAAAATTAAACAATTTTACTGCCTTACTGCAATGGAAAAATTAATGGGATGGCCTGTAGCTCATCAGGGGTGAACTCTCTCAGCGGTTTCGCCAGTTTAATCTACCATACCGCTGTTTTATTGCATTTTTAGATCTTCCTTTTATATATATATTAATTTTTTATATATTATCTTATTTTATATTGTTATTTATCATACTTATAAACATTAATATTGTAGGTTTTAGATATTTTAAATTTGATAGCAGTTGTACATACTCATGAATTGATACGTGAGCATCTCAAAACAATCTTGTTCCCCGAAGATGTTTGGTGAGTTGCCATACGAAATTTTGGAAAATAAAACTTTATGATCATAAATAAGGATTTTAAAATAATTTAATATATGGATTGCTCTATTTTCGAACATATTAATATATATGTCACAATTAATAAACGTTATCTTATGTATCACCTAACCCTAACTTGCAAAATATCCCATTTCAACCACTTTTCTTGTTTTTTTAATATATTTAAATGTGTTCCTAAAACTTATAAAAAGCCCTTTCATACCTCTATTGAATTGTAAATAATCTAACCTTTTCAATTTGTAACAAAAGAATGAACAAAAGTTCAAATAGAAGGTGAGAAACAGGGTTGCACAACCATCACTAGATTCTTTTCCCCCATCCGAGTGTCGTATCAGCCATTTACGTCGTATCACCATCTCATTGGTCGAGGTTATCATGTGATCTGTACACTATAAAAAAGACCTCGAGGTCAGTCCAGAGGGTTCACAGTTCAGCGGGGCCCAAAGTCCAGTCCCGACTTCACGCTGGTGAGTCTTTCATCTTCAGGACTTTTCGCCAACTTTCCCGTCAAATCTCGTAAACACCTGAACTCACCCGTGGTTTAAGAACCACCTTATGCTAATCGTTTTGGTCTGGGATCTTCCAGTTTTCTGATATCCATCGTGTATTTGTCTTCTTTAACAAAGGCGAAACCACCTGGCCATCGCCTGTAAAAACCAGGTGGTAGATTTCGTAAGGCCGAATAGTTGAAAGGAATATATTTCTACCTTATTAGTTAATTGAAGAAATTACGACTTATATATACACCAAAGCTGTAGTGATCTCTTTAATCCACTAATAATGGAAAATATATATACCCCTCCCAACCAGACGACTTTTCGAGATATTCCACCTGGTGTTTTTGCAGTTGATGGCCAAGCGGCTTCTCATTTGTTGAAAATGACAAGGCACACGATTGATTTCGGAAACAGGAAATTCACAAGCTCAAACGATGAAAATAAGGTTGTTCTTAAACCACGGGTGATTTTCAGGTGTACACAAGGTTTGAAGAAAGGTTAACGAGAGGTCCTGAAGATGAGAGACTCATCAGTGTGAAGTCGGGACTGGAGTTTGAGTCCTGTTGATCTTTGCTTAACTGTGTAAACTGTGAACCCTGTGAACTCTGGATTCGAGGCCCTTTTATAGGAGACAAATCACATGATGACCTCTACCAAACAGATGGTGATACGACATAACAAAATGGCTGAAGACAACTTTGGATGGGGCAGAGGCATCTAGTGATGGTTGTGGAAATAGTGGGGTTGGAAATGCGTGGTGTCGCTGGAGACCCGCTGGCGATTCTCCACCAAACTCTGCAGCGCTGGCAGAGGCGCCATGTTCATTGTACATATTATTATGTATATATATAATTATCTTTTTTAAATAGTGCAGACTGTGCACTTTTGTATGTATTGACAAGATGTCAACAAAATTATTATAATTGTCAAAAATGTCCAGTGTTGGTTGTGCACTACGTGTTTCTCACCTAAGTCATTAACCCGAATTACCTACTATCTTTGTCAGAAATCTGCATTTTTCAAAAACTTTTATTCATTCTTTTGTTAACTTACAATTACATTGAATGTAGTAAAGGTATTTTTATAAGATAGGTAAACATTTAAATTATATACAAACAGTAAAAAAGTGGTTAAGATGGGAATTTCCCAGGTTAGGGCTAGGTGATACAAAAAATAACTTTTATAAATTGTAATATATATATATTTATTTATAAAGATAAAGAAGGCATCTCCTGACCACGAGCACATGTGCTTTTTAGATGGCAGAGCGCCATTTATTGGAGCAAAAATAAACTAAACGTTTATATAGCTTGCTCCGTGATATTTGGCCAACCAAATTTCTTGATAAATCAAGAAAAGCCATCCACGAACGCGTTTCGCGCTGTTGGCGCTCGTCAGCGTGGAGTAGGCTGTAACCACTGCGACCAAAATGTTTTTTGGTCCCAGAGGCTTCCCGAGAAATCAAGAAATGGGTATTTAAGCACAAATTTGCGTAAAGACGTTTAACACATGAAAAAAAAAATAGAAAAAAAATAAAAGATAAGTGGGTGAGGTGTTGATAATAAAAATAAAGAAGGCATCTCCTGACCACGAGCACATGTCATTTTTAATAAAATATTTATTTTCCAATATTTCGGTTGACTGAATGCCAAACCTTTATCAAGGCATTACATTTTTGTATAAACAAATATATATAAATTTATAAAATAATTAGAATAAATTTAAGATATAGGTTTTTTATATTGTTTTTTTTTTTTCATGTGTTAAGCGTTTTTACGCAAATTTGGCCTTAAATACCCATTTCTTGATTTCGCGGGAAGCCTCTGGGACCAAAAATATTTTGGTCGCATTGGTTATAGCCTACTCCACGCTGACGAGCGCCAACAGCGCGAAACGCGTTCGTGGTTGGCTTTTCTTGATTTATCAAGAAATTGGGTTGGCCAAATATCACGGAGCAAGCTAAATAAACGTTTAGTTATATATAAATTAAAATTATTGAAAAATAGCGTAGCTTCGGTATATACACGTCATATGCTGGGTATAAGAAAGTTATAAGCGAAGAGAAAGGTTTATAGACAATAACAAAGACAGAAGTATATATATGATAATAATTTTATAATAATTACTATATTTATATATATACTGTATATCAAAATTGGGATTTCCTGACTGCTCACATGACATTTATAGATACCAGAGCGCCATCTAATGGAGCAAAAAATAACTAAACGTTGATATAGCTTGTTCCAAATATATTCAACCAACCCAAATTTAGTACACGACGTTTTTCCCCCATGGAACTTGAGGTATACTCATGGACAAAGTCTAAGAGAGTTTCATATTTTGACTTTGCCTGTCATTTATTTTTTGAAAAAGAAAGAAGTAATTTAGTTCAAACTTGATTATCTCGTATGTCTTCATTAAAGATGACTATTTATCAAATATATTTTAAAGTTATTTTCTGAATCCCGTTATACATGCTCTAATAGATACAACTTCCTTAAGTTTTGTCCACAACTTTATAAATAATAGCGCTCTCATTGGATCTATACATCTTTAACCCTGGAACCACACTAATGAAGGTTTTTTATTTTTAAAATTACAAAATATTTCCTCACAATGAGTTTCTTTTTATTTCAAATTGCTAGCTTTCAAGCGATAATCGCTCTTCAACGGGCTTAATAAAAAATCGACTATATCTAACAAGAAATATTTACAAATATAAACGCGCGCAGAGTGAATATTTGCAACTGAAATTTCAAAATTGAAATGCCAGTTTGTATTTATAAATATTTCTTGTTATATATAGTTGATTTTTTAAAGCCCGTTGAAGAGCGATTATCGGTATAAAGCTAGCGATTTTAAATAAAAATAAACTCCTTGTGAGGAAATATTTTGTAATTTTAAAAGTTTCACACAATATCATCATGAATGAAGGTTTTTTTATGTTAAAGAAGGTTAAAGGTTTAAAAAAGAGTATATGCAACACACAACTATGGTTTAAATATATATTTAATAATAACTTGAAATAATAATAATTTTAACTGGTAAAATATTTATTCGAATAATGTTCAAAATAAAACAAATTCTAATATTAAAAGGTATATATTAGAAGGAAGTGTGCCTCATTAAAGATGAATTAGCACCCAACTTTTTGTCAAATAAATAAAGTTATTTCATTCGAAAATTCCACGCTCAATAATTTATTTATATAAACAGGTGACCTTTTAGTATGTTGACACTATGTAGCAGTATTATTATACATATTACCTATTTATTTATACATGTACTTATAGATAAAACCTAAGAAAATTTCATATTTTGAGCATAAACCACTCCTTATACGCTTATATAACGGCGAATTTCTCATATATGTAAATTATCTCTCTCAAATGTTCTCATTAAAAACATAATAAATATATAATAAAATATCATAATATAAATAAAAAGATATATATATATTAAAAGGTACAATCTCCTTTAGTTTTGTCAAAGAGTGTATACTATCATTTAAATTTATATAAATTACATAAATTATGTATTTATTTATTTTATTTCAATTTAAAGCGCTATGTCCCCCTATGGACACTTACGCTGTCATACATGTATGTCTTTACATTTGTCTATACATATTTACAATAATTGTATGGAACGCTTCACGATTTTGCGTGTCATCCTTGCGCAAGGACCATGCATATACAATAATTGTAGGCCATGAATAGAATAGTCATATGATGTTAACAATGTGTAAGAGAGAAAAGAAAAAACGAGAAAAGGCCTGTGTACAAAATGAAGAAGTCTCTGGTTATAAATATATAAATTATGTATGATAATATGTTTATAAGTAAATGAAAGTGTGAAATTTGTAAAAATAAACTAGAAAAAATATTTTATTAATATTATACCATTTTTATATACATCCCACATACAAATGTAAATAAAAATGGGGACACTTGTTAGACAACTAAAAATCAATATTCGTTCTTACAAACCATCTCTTTTAATAAAAATATAAGAATATTTATATTTTAATATGACTTAAATCTTAAAGGTTATAAATATTTAATTAATTTTAATATCTTATAAGAATTAAATAAGAGAAAATACAATAATAAATACGGAAACAGACGACTAAAATACCTTGCCACTAGAGGGAGTTGGTGGTGTTGCCTAGAGTCTGTTGATCGGTGGATTTCTGCAGCTTGGACCCCACCAGTTGATCGGTGCATCAACTACTTTGTCTTCTGGCTCGAAATTCATTTTTGGTAAGTAATAAACATTTTATAAGATAATTCTATATATTACTTATCGTCTGTTATTCATTTTATTCTATAATAATTTGATATACATTTAAATACAATAGCGTATTTAATAATACGTTATATAAAACGGTTAATATTACAATATATAAGAATATAATCTGCGTATTTATTATTTTAAAATTATATTTTGATTCAAATATTAATGGTAAGTGTAAATTTAGATTTTTAAGTGTATTATATATAAAAGTTATAAGTCTATTCATTCTCTCTTCTCTTAGAAATGAGAGAAATCAATAATATTATGTTTATATAATTTAAAAAAAAAAAGAGTTTAAAAATGGGCATATAAATATTTTTCAATCCTATTATTATCTCTCTATTATCTGTAAATAAATATTTATATAATAATAAATAATAAAATTCTTAGCAATAAAATATATAAGCCTTATGTTAAAGCACAATTTGGATTATAGATTATAGCTACAAAATAATAAGACTTAATCCAAATAAATTAACATAATATTAATATTTATATTAGAGTAGCAGCCTTGGGTTCTTGTCTTCAGCAGTTTTAGTTGTGCTTCTTTTATCAATTTTACAGAAAGTCCGAATTCTTGAAAATAGAAATTTGAACAAGAAACTTGACCCTAGAAGCATTATTTATTTTATAATACTATTAATATATTTGGATTACGTATAAAGATTTACTTTTGTCTGAATTTTCCAAAACTGACGTTGTGGCCCATTCTTCATGATCACTAGTAAAGGTTTTTGTTGTTGTTGATGTTTCTTAGCCCTTGTGTAAAGATTACACGAATTCCATGAGTTCATGCTCCTCGAGCTGTTTTATGATGAGCAGCGGCCTCTCCCAAAGGTCCTGTTTAGTACATCTAATGCAAGCCAAAATGTATTCTGGAGCTACAGGTGCAGTGGAGGTTTTTACCTAGGGTAATGTACTATTGCTATTGCATGTATATGTGGAATTGTAAATGTTCTTATTTTTCGTTTTCCTCGTTTTCCCACTGTTGCAGGCGCTCCTGGCACTCGCGTTGGTAGTAAACTCAGAACTCCGTGGTGCTCTTCTATCGTAATATGCCGAAATATTACCGACCGGCTTGGAAACAAGTTTAAACTTTCTGTCCGACCATAATTCGACCATCGTTCTTATGTACAATTAGAGAGAAAGGCGCTTTTTTGGTACATGGATTTCATTCTTCCACAACAATTCTTATTTCAGTTTAAAAAGTTGATACCTTATTTAATAAATAAATATTATCCCCAAATAGGTTTTTTTTAATGTTAATTATATATTTTCACAATAAAATAAGTTTCTACATAATTTATAAATTATTTTTATTCGTTTTTAATATATATTAATTATTTTGAAAAAAGATTTGGCAATCCATAATTAAAATTATATTATATTATCTAAAGTAATTATCTTTACAAGTTTGTATAATTATAATTATTTTATTATTATTATATATAATTAATATATTTTTAAAATATGCATATATTGGATTTCTAATTATTTTATTGTTCCAATATTCTAATATTATTAGCTGTATATATACTGAATGTAATATTTAATTCAAAGATACAATTCTTTCATTGGCCTTGTAGAACGAGAGTGGTGTACGCGTACTAGCATGTTCTAGTGAAAAACACAAACATCCTCGATAAAGAGAGGCGATTTGCCCCTCGAAATATAGGAACAATAAAATAATTAGAAATCCAATATATGCAACTTTTTTAAATATATTAATTTTATATAATAATAATAATAAAATAATGATATATATACAAACTTGTAAAGATAATTAGTATTAGAATAAAATGCTAAAACGGCTTCTTTCTATTTCGTTTTAAAATTTGAATATTTCTAAACAATGAGCGCTTACTTCAATATTAAATCGTAAAGTTAAACACAACACAAACGAAAATAGAAAAATAAATGCTTATTTTGTTTCTTTAAAGATATTGAATTTCTATTTAAACTTAGAATTGATTTTTGTATTGAATTATTTAAAACTTAATTAGAAATTGTTTTCTTTAATTAGAGAACAAAATTAAATAAAAGATAAGTAAATATAGAAAATATTATTATTTTTTGTGTCTTTTGTATAGCCTTTAGCATAATATCATCATTGTGTTCAAAGAGGATATCTATTAAATTTCTTAATAGAGTTTTGTTTAGGCGATATTTTGAAATAATTAATATACAAATATTTCCTCTATATTGAAATTTATATCTTCTGTGAATATTATTTTTATATATTTATATAAGGCCTATATAAAAGGTGCGTTCATTAATTTCCAGGACTGGTTAAAAATGTTTTATTTGTTTTATTTTTTTCAAAGATACAGAGCAGTCCTGAAAATTAATGAACGCACCTTGTATATACAATAAAATAAGGCCTAATACTAATAAATTAACATACTATTAATTTATTTGGATTAGGTCTTATTATCTTGTATCTATATTCTATGTTCCAAATTTTGTTTTATCATAAGGCCTATATATTTTAATGCTATTTATAAATATTTAGAAATTGAATAGATTATGAGGGAAATATTCATTCTATAAATATTTGAACTTGAAATATAGATTCAAATAATTTTATAATTGAATTAAATATAAAATATTTGCAGAGTTTGTTTTATTCAGAATTATTTCACGCGGTAGCGCTTCATCAGGCCACTGGCTCCGCAAAGGCATGCACATACTCATAGTAGAGATTCACAAACATACGTTTTTAAAAATCAAATATAAAAATTGTTCTCGGTTATAGAGGGTTAGGGGGACAGTTTTAATGGGGGTGGGATTATCTGTGTTGAATATGCTGAAACTGTTGGGGAACAACGGAGATAATCCCACCCCCATTGAAACTGTCCTCCTAACCCTCTATAACTGAAAACTATTTTTATATTTGATTTTTTGAAAACGTATTTCTGAGAATCTCTATTATATGTATTTTGCACGCCTTTGCGGAGCCAGTGGCCTAATGAAGTGCAACCGAGTGAAATCTTGCCTCCCAATTTCAGAATAAAGAAACTGTGCAAATATATTTATATTGATTCAGTTATAATATTATTTGCATCTATATTTCAAGCACAAATAGAGTGAATATTTTTCTTATCATCTATTCGGATCCTAAATATTTATAGATATTTATACCGCTCGAAAGCTTAGCTCCCAATTTCTGAACAAAGAAATTCTGCAAATATTTAAAATTTATTTAATTCTCTCTCTCTCTCTCTCAATTATTACTCTATGAATATGTTTATATCGTTACACGGTTTATAGTTTAGATTATAAATGGAATAGAGAGAGAGGTATATAACTTAGAAACTAAATTTAGATACAGAGATGTATTTTTTGGTAAGAGAAATTCTGTCAAATTTTGATCTTGAAAATATAACGAAGGATTCTGCTGTGTTTTTCCCCCCGAGGGCAATGTTTGCCGAACGAATATTATTTCATCACATGTTACAGCCTTCTCCACGCTGACGAGCGCCAACAGCGCGAAACGCGTTCGTGGATGGCTTTTCTTGATTTATCAAGAAATTGGGTTGGCCAAATATCTCGGAGCAAGCTAAATAAACGTTTAGTTTATTTTTGCTCCACTAGATGGCGCTTTGCCATCTAAAAATCACATGTGCTCGTGGTCAGGAGATGCCTTCTTTATTTTTAATGTTATTTATTATAATTATATTGCTATTATTTTGAATATTTATAGTCATTATGAATGGAATTGAAAAATAGATTTTTAATGTAACGAAAAAGGCATCTTTCCCTTTAATTATGAATCAGAAGGATGTACTGTACAACATCCTAGTAATCTTTACTAGTGATTATAAAGAATGATCCTTAACACTGTGGTATATTGGACCGAATTTATAACCTCTCTCGTAGAATATTGTATGAAATCGAATCTGTCCTTGTACTGATGAGAGCCAAAGCTCAACCATAGTATACAGGTTGAAATTTTGTCTGATTTTGCCAAAAATGGTGTTTTAGCTCATTCTCCACATCGTCACTAGTAAGATATTCTACTTAGGTGCTGTACAGTATATTTTTTTAATATACAATTAAAAGGAAAGTGCCTCTCTTGGTATTTGGATTTCAACCTCCCGCAAATATATGTTGTACACATATTTTAGTAAATAAAAACATTTATTATACGCTCAATAAAAAGAATATTTCATTGGGATCATCCTGATATTTCTCTTAAGATAGTCTCCTATCTTATAGGAGCCCGTCTCCCTTCTATCCACTAGAAGAGTTAGGAGAATCAGATAGGAAACACCTACATATATTTCAAAATATGATTTTGTAGAAGAAAGATATTCATTTTCAAATATGACACGTCTCTGTTTAAAAATGCATAACACTGCATTTTGCTAATCATCCCATTATAAACGCACTGTTGTTTATAAGTATGCGCTATAAAATTAGCTTTAGAAACTTCACCTATATAGGTTATCTCTTGACTGAAATATCCAAAGTTGATGTTGTGGTACATTCTTAATCATCAACGGTGCGTTTTGTACTGGAGTTAATAAGTAAAATGCGTTGATTTTTATTCTATAAAATAATCCCTTATTATAACACTAGACGAATGGCCCGGGCAACGCCCGGGTTTTACCCGAGTGCGAATATATTTTAAAAACGTTGTCTTGGGTGGTCGCTATAGACAGGGTGGTCTGTATAGACAGGTGTATGTATCACACAGCCGATAACAGGGTTGTCTAGAGTGGCCGCTATAGACAGGGTGGTCTGTATAGACAGGTGTATGTATCACACAGCCGATAACAGGGTTGTCTAGAGTGGCCGCTATAGACAGGGTGGTCTGTATAGACAGGTGTATGTATCACACAGCCGATAACAGGGTTGTCTAGAGTGGCCGCTATAGTCAGGGTGGTCTGTATAGACAGGTGTATGTATCACACAGCCGATAACAGGGTTGTCTAGAGTGGTCGCTATAGACAGGGTGGTCTGTATAGACAGGTGTATGTATCACACTGCTGATAACAGGGTTGCCTAAGGTGACCGCTATAGACAGGGTGGTCTGTATAGACAGGTGAATGTAACACACTAATGATAACAGGGTTGCCTAAGGTGACCGCTTTAGACAGGGTGGTCTGTATAGACAGGTGGATGTATCACACAGCTGATAACAGGGTTGTCTAGAGTGGCCGCTATAGACAGGTATATGTATCACACAGCTGATACCAGGGTTGTCTAGAGGGGGGCAGGGAGGTCACGTGTTCGCCGGCGGCAGCCAATGGGCGCGCATTCTATCCGTGAACAGTGACGGTGAGCTTCAGAATAAGGCAATTATATAAGTAGATATCATATCAATTTTTTCCTGTAGAAGGGCGTCCGTGCCATAAAGCTAGAGAATAATAAAAAAATGTTTTCGAAAAGACACTTTTCTCTGGAGGAATGATTAATTTTACTCAATGTTGATTTTTATGTAGTTTTTGAAAAGGGAGAGGAGAGATGTCCTATTTAAAAATATATACTAATAAACAAAACATAAGAAAGTTGTACTTTTAGCATGTACACTTATGGACAAAACTGAAGGAAATTGAAAATCTTCGATTGTCGCCGGTAATCTTTTTTTATTTTTTATTTAAAGGAGACAGAAGAAATTTTGTTCATACTTGTTTATCTCGCGTGTCTTCACTAAAGGCTATTGAGTATCAAATATCTCTCAGAGTTATTGTATGAATCCCGATATGAATGCTGAAAGATTCCACTTTTTTAAGTTGTGTTCATGAGTGTATTCATTCTTTTACGGGATAGGTGACCTTTAGTTTTATAGTTGCTTTCTATATATATATATACAGTGAGAGGTGTAGACATGTAGTTCACTTTCAGTAAAACGCATTTGCTGATCATATTTACTAGGAATAATCGAAGAAAAACTTTGATTCATATATTTTTTTATAAAAATAAGGAAAATAATGAGCCAAAGAGTCTATGAAAAAGAAGATATTTAATCCTTAAATCTTAAAATACAAAGAAAGTATTGAAATAAAAGAGTGAAATATAGGTACACCATTAAGATGTAGATATTCCAGAATATTAAAATGTACAACGTCCTAAATTAAACATAGGGCGACAACATATTTGAATATTTAACTGAAATATTCATCAACCTCGTTAACACACATACATTATTAAATGAATACAATTTTCAGTTTCCAATCCAAATTCTCATGAATAATATTTTTATAGGAAGATTTTAATCATTTACACTTAAATTTAGAAAGAAATATATCACATCATTTTACTATAAAAAGAAACAAGTCGGCGGACAAGTGGATAACACCCTCGATTCCCGACAGTCATGAACCAGGATTTAATTCCGTGTTAACATTTTGTTTAATATGTGAATAACCTTCACATATTATTCACCGTTTCAATTATCATAAACTGGGTTGCTTTTGTTGAGCGGTACCTAATAAAGTGATTTTGAACCGGAACATCATTTTACTCTTTTATTTTAATAATTTATTTTTAATAGATAACACTATTTTTATATTTTAAGGATATTAATTTTAATTTTTTGTTCATAAATTTATATTTACACACATACTCTCTCTCTCTACATACACACATATACACACGCACACACACATATATGTATATATATATATATATATATATACACACTTTTTATAATTGCCTGCTTTTAAGCATACGTGCAACTGAGCGTTTTGATCGCTTATTTTTATTCCAGAAACTACATACAAATTGTTAATCTTTCAAATTTCAGAAATGTATTCATAAACATTCTATCACTAAATTGAAAGAATATTTAATAGTGTTTTTTTTTAAACATTTTAATTAAATATTGAGAAAAACTTTGGAGGGTTGAAGGTTATTATTAAAATCTTTTTATATATAGGGGAACCATACAACTATACAAAGATCAGTCAGAATTTTAATTACATTTTCATTTGAAAAAACAGAACTTTAAGAATTGAAATGGAGATTCAGGTAATATAGTGATGAATCAATACATCTTATTAGTTAATGAAAAATAAAAGTTTTTTTCAAAAGGTAGGAAGCAACCCCAGACCATTCACTCTCATGCATGGGAGTCACCAAGCACGACTTGTACAACAACTTACAACTAATCCTAAACAAGATACACGTAAATAGTCTCCATGAAATTGTGTAAGGACACAAAAAAAAATAATAAAATGTTTTCAAAATATAGGAATCAGACTGAAAGATTGTGCGCCCAGGGTACAATCACTGATACATTCCTGAACTGAAGCCAGCGAAACTATGTAACAAAACAATCATACTAAATTTGATTATTTTATTCCTTCGAAAAGGTAAAGTATTGCAAGGGTTCTTTGCAATAAATAATAAAGTAAACTGCTTTCAAGGATAAGTTTCTTGTTTTATTTATATATTCTTCTCTAATTTTAAAAATTTTGTTTAACAAACAGAAATAATGTAATATCTTTTTTATCTCAATATATAATAAGTATTTGAAATATGTATATAAAATTGTATTTATTATTAAGTTTTTAAGGTAATACTCCTGTTGAAGGACTGACAAGTCCGAAAGCTTGAAAATAAAAAGTTGAACAAGAAACTTAACCCTAAAAGCATTTATTTTATAATATTCTTCTCTAGTTTTAGGGTATCACAAATCCTTCTATAGAAGTATATATACTCCTATATTACATGAGAAAGAATCTCCAGACATCACCTTGAAGAAGTAATCAAAGTTAACGGCGACAAGTTTATATTTTGATAAAAGAAAACAGTCGGCAAAAACTTAGATTCTTTCTTCAATACTCCTATATAATGATAATTAAAATAAAGGTCGCCTCCCTTGTCAAAATAGGTTTCAAAATTAGACATCGTCTATTGACCGTCGTTCCTAACTAAACACCTTTTTGGTAGATTGCGAAGATTTTATTCGATCTATTATGGATATCATGAAATAATTTCCATCCTCTATACTGACACGAGCCATTAGCCTGAAACTATAATTTCCAGGTGGATGCTTCTCAATTTTTCAAAGCTGGTGTTGTGGCTTTGTCACCGACCTGATCCTGTTAGTTCGCGGCGATGGTCAATTGATGGCGTCTTTCTCGGGTAAGGCGACCATTAATTTTCATAAATATTTCTATGTATTTGAATCTCAGTTTAAAGGATAAATATGCCAAATATATGTATACAATACATTGTCTCTCACTAGAGGTAATTCAAACTTTAGATAGCAATGTATAATATATATTTAAGTTATTTTTAATTTTGTGAGGGTTCGGTGGAAGGATGGTCTAAACCGTTGATTTTTGAGCGCTACGACCCGGGTTCATTTCCCGCATTGGGCACTTTTTTTCTGATTAAAAAAAAGATTCAATGGCCCCCGAGTGCAAGTAACCAAACGGGGCTCTGGCTACATTTGTAAGTGCAAAGTCGAACTGCTTTTCACATGTGTAGACATGTGGTGCACTTACAGTAAAAGCAGTCGTCTACTTCTACCCACCATGATTATCATGGCCTGTACTACGTGTACATACAACAATATATATAGTCTCTCACTAGAGGTAATTCAAACTTTAGATAGTAATATATAAGATATATTTAAGTTATTTGATCAAAAACCTTCGGCAGTCAATATCTTCATTTATAAGAACATCCGCACATTAGATATCTTATTTTCATTGTGGATATTAGAAAGAGAGAGATAAATAAATCTTCAGAATGAGTAATTGCAATTTCTCTTAACCATTCACTTTCAAAAAAAAAAAAAGAGCCGAAATATACAATTAAGTAAAAAGGAAAGAATTCATGATGGCCGACTCATATATCCACCCTTAAATATAAACTGAAAATGTTATGAAACGTTTTTAAAATTCATATTTCAATATTTAATTAAAAAGGCATATATTGGATCAAAATATAATTTATTTACCAATATTTCAGTTGGCTGAACGCGAACCTTTTTCAAGGTATAACAACATATCCATGTCGAAAACAAACTCAGCGTCAATTAAATATATATTTATGTATTGATCTATTTTGATAAAATATATATATTTGATTTATTTAAAAATAACGTGTTGAATAAAAAAGAAACTCTTATTGATTACTATTCATTTAATGAAGTTCATGAGGGCCTTCCATTAATTTTCCATTGCTGTAAGGGCAGTAGAAATTATTTAATTTTTAAAAGTATCATAAGCGTCGTCTATAATAGTTTCGAGTTTTCATTACAGATGGCGCGCTAATGCATAATTCTATATACAGTTACGAGCGTCATTCTTCATCTCCTAATCATCTCTGTCACCGTTTGCTTTTTTTTTTTGGAATGGCGCCCTCCTATTGGTTGGCTACGATCACGCACCTTTGCCCCCCCCCCACCATGCCTCCCCCACTCTGTTTCGTTTTGTAACTATTGTGTTGGAGCGGGTCGCTCCTTAAATAAATGCATATATTAGATAATAACCAAATGGAATCCTCTCTTTCTTTTTCCCAGCATGAGACGCCTACGGAAGCCAACAGTACATAGACAGATAAAGCACATAGGCTATAGTTATTAACTAATATATGCATTTATTTAAAGCGCCAATTTATAATTGTAACAAATAGTAATTGAATAAAAACATTCAATCGGGTAAAACACGGGCGTTGCAAGGGTCATTCGGCTAGTTATATATATAGTTGTCGTAAGTACACGTGGTACATGCCATGATAATCCTTGTATTTACCGGCTGCCTTTTTTTCTTGTTGTTTCTTATCTCCTTGTGTAATGATTAGCCTTTTATTGTAACTACACCACATGTCTACACTTGTGGAAATCTGTTCTTGGTTTGCACTTACAGATATGCCATTACCTGGTCTTGTTATTGGTACTCATTGGTCGGATTGAACTCGTACAAGAATCTCGAGTGCCATTGAAGGAAATAGTGCTCAATACGGGATTTAATCCTGGGTCGTGGATGTCTTAAACGACGTGGTTTACACACCTTTCCACCAGCCTCCTTCATTATTTAATATTGATAACACATTTTTATTTTATTTTTTTAAATAGACACTTCGACCAGTTAAAGTTTTATTTTCTCAATGTTTCAATAAAAATATTTTTTGTCTTCGTCAGGAGAAATAAATAAAAATAAAGAAATTTGTAAGGCGTGTTATTTTTTAAAAAAGAAATATGAATTCCGGGCCAGGCAGCCTCTATCTTCATGTTTTAAATTGATTTTAAATAAATTTATAAAAATAAAAACAAAACAGCTTTTAAGAATAAGTTTCTTGCTTTATTTTATTATTCTTTTCAATCTTCCGGCTATCACAAAGCCTTCTACAGAAGTATAAGATTCTATACTGTGCGATCATTTACTCCTGCAGAAAGGTTTGTGAAACCCGACAGCTTGATAATAATATTAAATAAAGCAACAAACACATACTTGGAATTATATAAAAGGGCGTACCTGGATCTGTAAAGAAAAAAAAAAACAATTTTTTTCTCAAAATATTTTGAGAGATTGCTCCCTCTTTATCAATTTATTGCATTTAAAGAAGGAGCAATCTCTCGAAATATTTTTGAGAAAAAAATTGTTTTTTTTTTCTTTACAGATCCAGGTACGTCCTTTTATATAATCTTAATTAATGGATCGCCTTTTGACTCAAACATACTTGGAAGCTGTTTTGTTTATTTTATTATATATATTCAAAAAGATATAAACTTTTCAAATTTCTGCACTGCTGGGATACAAAAATTCATTTGATAAATAAATTGCGGAGATAACACGTGGAGACGGATACATTATATATTACCATTGATTAATACTTTTTTATAAAAAGGACACCTTATCTAGAAAGATATTTAAAACGTGTTCATCCGAGATGTCTACTATATGTTTTACAAGGGAAGATTAATGTCAGTGAGGTAATCTTTAGCTTCAATATGGTTAGTATTTGTAAGAAATATATTGTTTGATAAATAAGTAAAGAAAGAAAGATAGAGGATTAGACCATTTTCTATACAGATTTAACAATTATTATTTATTTTCTAAAGAGGAAAGAGATAGAGAGAGTCAACAGAACTCTAATAAAAAATATTTAAACTAACAAAAAGGAATTCTATACGAGAATCAATTATACAGGGTAAAACAAGAAATTATTTACATTTAATTTTTACCTCACTATGACCTTAATGTAATTACATATAAACGCAGATATGCAAATTAATGACAGACAAAAAGTGTCAATATATTTCAATAAATAAGATTAATCTTCATACACATATATATTCTAGGAATGTTTATTTTTCAAAAATAAAAATAATTAAATACAATATATATATTACCATTTTATAAGTTGAAGACTTTTTAAAAGAAATATTTCGATTATTTGCAACAAAGTTTCTTTATTAAATAAAAAAATCAAAATTGAAAGTTTTTGATTATTAGAAAAGGGACTTATTGAACGAAATATTTCTATAAGTATATATCTTTCTTTACTGATTTTCTCTTTAAATAGATGTCTAAAAGAGTTCTTATAAGCGAAAACTTGTCACATAATTATAAATATATATATTTAACTAAAAAGGCATATTGTTGGATCCTATAGTTAATAATTTCCTTAAATTCAATTTTATATATGAAAATTAAGCCAAAATCTTCTAAATTCAATTGTACAATATAAATCTTTAATATGTAAATTTTAAAGCAATCAACATGTATGTAAATTTCCAGTTTGGTTAATTAATAGTGCTTTTTTTGTTTTCTCTCTCTCTCTACCACTAGTATCAAAATCTAAGTAAAATTCATGTATTCAAAAATCATGTGGTAGCTACTCCTAACTCTAAAACCAAAAGACAATAAAATAATTCAAGACAAGTGGCAAAGTGCTTCTTAGTATCTTTTACTGAACATTCAAGCCACAAATAATATGGTCCCTCATCGAGCCGGATACTTTAAAAAATTAAGGTAAGCCATTTGAAAACTTAAAATTCTTAAAATAAAGTCATGCCCAAATCAGAAGTTAAAATTCGGCACAAATTCAACTTTATTATTCAGGAAATAAAGGATCTGGAATCAAAGAATAAAGCTATTGTAGAATCCAAAAACATACATAGATTAAAGCTATTCCAACAAGAAGTTAATGAAAGGAAAATTAGCCTAAATCAAGTTATCAACACATTATTAGAATCAGAGTTAGATGAGACACAATATGAGGATTATTCAAAGGCCAAAGATGATATTTTTAATATGTTGGTGTCTATTGAAGAAGCTTTATCTTTGATTGAAACCAAAGAAAATACTCATAGCGATAAACAACTGCCCGACTCTAATGTCAATTTACCTAAGATAAATTTACCCATTTTCAATGGTGATTCAGCCAATTGGCTTAGTTTTAGAGAAATATTTAACTCCATCATTAATTCAAATCAAACACTAACTGAAATACAAAAATTTCAATATCTAAATGCATCAGTTAAGGGTCCTGCGGAAAAGTTGATTCGGGGTTTTCCCATTTCTGACAAAAACTACCAGCAAGCATGGGATACCTTATGCAATAGATTTAATAACAGAAGAGAATTGGCTTTTTCACAAATCAACAAAATATTCTCCATAAGGCCATTAAAATCTATTTCAACTGGTTCTCTCTATGAAATCCTTGATGTTTGCAATGAAGGCATTAGAAATCTCTCAGTGCTAGGACTTGAGAAAAACACATTAACAGATCTAATCCTGATCAATTTTTTGAAAAAAGAATCGGTGAAGCCCTCAGGAAAGAATGGGAATTAACCCTTCAAAATGAAGAATATCCAACATTTGAAAACTTTGTGAATTTTTTAGAAAAACATGCTAGAAGCCTGCAAGGTATGAGAATTCCTTTGTTCCAGGAACAAAAAACCTCTAGCAAAAATATGATGGCTCACGGCCTTTATGTCAACAAAGGTCAAAATTGTATTTTATGTCATCAAATTCATAAACTAAATGACTGCCAGAGATTCATAAATCTTCCCTTGCCTAAAAAATGGGAATTAGTTAAAAAACATAAACTTTGTCAAAATTGCCTTAGAGCAAATCATGAGATAGCCAAATGTCTCATCACATCAAGATGTAAAAACTGCAAGCAGAACCATCATACTCTTCTGCATGAATACAACTCTGAACCATCCATTCCACAACCAACAACCTCTCAAGAGATGTTGATTTCAACAAATACCATCTGTAATGCGATGCCTTTGGAAACGGAAACAAATATTCTACTGTCAACAGCCCTTATTAAAGTCAAGGCGAAGGATGGCTCATTTGTGCTATGTAGAGCATTAGTGGACAATGGGTCCCAAATAAGCCTAATTTCAGAACAATGTTGCCACAAGTTGGGACTTGAAAAAAGGAAAAATTCTTATACACTAAAAGGTGTAGGTGACATTGTTGTCAACAGGACAACATCGCAGGTTGAAATAGAGTTCACCCCACATCATAATGATCAATTATTTTCTGCCAGAGCATTTGTGGTTGGGAGGGTAACTGCAGACCTTCCAAACTTCCAAATTCAGTCAGCAGACTTTCCTCATTTAGAAAATTTGCTCTTGGCAGACCCAGAATTCTATGTCACCAAGCCCATAGACCTAATTTTGGGTGCAGATACTTTTGTAGAAATAATTCTAGGTCATAAAACAGATTTAAAGCACCATCCTATAGCACTTAATACCAAGTTAGGCTGGCTTGTTTCTGGGAGAATCCATTCAACTATTAAGTCGTATACTTCGGTAATCAATCACTGTACCACTGAACTTGATTCCAGCATAAGAAAATTCTGGGAAATTGAAGATGTCCCAATTTCAAAGGCCCAGTTGGGTACAAAGAATGCCTGTGAGATATTATTCAAGTCAAACCTCAAAAGAGACATTGAGGGCAGATATTCAGTCAATCTCCCTTTTAAATCAACACCCAATTTAGGTGATTCAAGATCTCAAGCATTGGAAAAAGGGCTACAGGAAATTCCAAGTAAATCTGAAGATAATTCAAGTGAATATGAAGAAAATCTAAGTAGATCCGAAGATAATCCAAGTAAATCTGAAGAAATTCCAAGTAAATCTAAAAAGTCACGTATCTCCAAGTTAACTCCACAAATTACTTCTAAACAAAACCAATTACTTCCTTCTGAATCAAGTCAACCATCCACTCCAGAACAACCTCTCGCTTCTCAGTCAAGTGAACCACTCTCATCTAAGAAAGAAACTTCGATTATTCCTAAGATAAAGCCACCACCCTATTATAGGCGAAAACGTCAACTTCCTGCTGAGAAAACTTCATGGGATGAACCAATTGAATCAGATATAAAGTCAAATTGGAATAAATTCCAAACGCAACTATCGTGCCTAAAGGAAATCAAAATACCAAGATACCTGAACAGTTCATCTTCTGAAATAGAAGAATTACAACTACATGGATTTTGTGATGCATCCCTTAATGCTTATTCAGCAGTTTTTTACTTGAAAACTAGATTCAAAATTCAAAAGATCAAAATCAATCTGATAACCTCAAAAACTAAGGTTGCACCATTAAAGACCATTACAATTCCAAGACTTGAACTAAGTGCAGCATTGCTTTTGGCTCAACTGAATCAAGTCATTCTTGAATCATTTCCTTTTCAACCTGACAAAACCTTTTTGTGGACTGATTCACAAATCTGCATAGATTGGATAAGATCAGATGCCAGCAGATGGAAGGCCTTTGTTTCGAACAGAGTGTCGTCAATTCAAAATTTGACTCAAATCACTGATTGGTTCCATGTATCCAGTCAAGATAATCCAGCTGATTGCGCATCAAGAGGAATCATGCCTCAAGACTTGGTCAATCATAGAATTTGGTGGCGGGGTCCTATTTGGCTTCAAGAAAATAATGTTCGATATATTCCTTCTTCACCAACCCAAGTAAATCTCAATATCATTCAAGAAGAAGTCGGTGAGGGTCAAGTGTTGGATCAAACAACCTTAATTCAAAATTCAGAAACTATGTTAAATCTAGAATTCATTGTAAGGTATTCCACAATGACCAAATTGATCCGAATCACAGCTTGGTGTTGGAGATTCTACTACAATTGCCTCCTCTTTGATCTAATTCGTCAGAAAGGACCTTTGACAACAAGAGAATTAACAAAGGCAATTCAAGTCTTAGTTAAATCAATCCAGCAAGTTGAATTCTGCACGGAAATAAAATTACTGAAGTCAAACAAGCAACTACCTCTGTCCAACAAGCTAACTTCTCTAAATCCCTTCTTAGACACTCAAGGACTTCTAAGAGTTGGAGGTAGACTCAAGTATTCCTATTTAAATGAAAATCAAAAATTCCCTCTCTTACAACCAAAATCCCCACACCAGGAATCACTTATCAAAAATCTCTTAACTGAGAATGCCGACATTCCTGAGGCTATTGATGAGAATCAAGAAGATTCTTCAATTTTAGAAACCACTTTTGTCATTGAAGACGAAGAGTCTAACAAAGATATCGGGACTCCAAAGATTGAAATCTCCGAAGTTTCGGTTATTGATAAATCGGAAGGCAAATATTCGAAAGAACCAGTGGTCAGTGTAGAAGCTCTGGATAAGAAAGAACTGTGCCATGATGACTCAGCTCACCTCAATGTAGTTGAAGCTGATCTTAATCGACCTAAAGAGGCTACCAGTGGCATAATCAATGTTTATACAGAAGCTAATGAATCGTCAAGCAAAGAGAAAGTTGTACCTGTTGAAATTGTGGATACATCAACAAAGGATTATCTACAGAGCGGTGAAAAGGCTAAATTATCCCGCTGGAAACCCATCGATTCCCTATGCTTAGAAGACGTCAAGGAATCTGAAGACGACAATGAAAATTACAGTTCATCGGCATATATAGAATGGCCAAAAATCATGAAGAAAGAAGTCTTAAGACCCGAAGCTTTAGAAAAGGCAGTCAATCTGGAAGATTTTGAGAAGGCGGCAGAAAGTCGACAACTCTCCAAAGAACATTTAGAGGAATCAACCGAACGAGGCTCATGCATAAAAGCTGAATCAAAAACTTGGGAAGATCCTATTGAATCCGACTTAGCAGTCGCAGAGTCTGATAATCCAGCAGTTCCCGAAAGAGAACTGGCCAACGAATCTGAAAATCTCATCCAAGATTCACCTCAATCGGATACTCAAGGATGGAAGCTGATTAAAAAACTAAAAAACTCATTCTGGTCAAGATGGTCCAAGGAATATCTGAGCAACCTCCAAGGCCGTGGTAAATGGCGAATCAAACAAGACAATATCCAAATAGGTCAACTAGTCTACCTCAAAGAGGCTCAAATATCTCCACTTCGCTGGCCTCTGGCTAGGATTCAGGAGATATTTCCAGGAGAGGACAAGAATGTCAGGGTAGTCCAGATAAAGACTTCAAAAGGAGTCTTCAAAAGATCCATTACCAAGCTGATTCCATTACCTTTCAAACTATGAGAATTGTAATCTTAGCTACATAGTCGGAATCAATTAGTCCAGCATCTATACTATTGGAACTCTTTTTTTATTTTTATTTATTTTTTTTATTTTTTATTTTCTGGTCATCTCTTCCCAGCCGGGGGAGTATGTTGGATCCTATAGTTAATAATTTCCTTAAATTCAATTTTATATATGAAAATTAAGCCAAAATCTTCTAAATTCAATTGTACAATATAAATCTTTAATATGTAAATTTTAAAGCAATCAACATGTATGTAAATTTCCAGTTTGGTTAATTAATAGTGCTTTTTTGTTTTCTCTCTCTCTCTACCACTAGTATCAAAATCTAAGTAAAATTCATGTATTCAAAAATCATGTGGTAGCTACTCCTAACTCTAAAACCAAAATACAATAAAATAATTCAAGACAAGTGGCAAAGTGCTTCTTAGTATCTTTTACTGAACATTCAAGCCACAAGGCGTAGAGCGTCATAACCAAACCTGGTTGATATCGATTTGAAAATAGAGCCTTCCATAAATAATTCCTTGATTAAAAAGGCATATATTGGATCAAATATCATTTATTTAATTAAATATTTATTTATGAATTGCTCTATTTTCAAAACGATATCAACCAGGTTTGGTTATGAAGCTTTACGCCTTGCAAGAAGGTAAAATAAATGATAATTTGATCCAATATATGCCTTTTTAAATAAATATTTATTTATAGATTGCTCTATATATATATGTTGTGATATTTAGAAAAAAAAATATTTTTAAGAAGTCTTCTTACCTTAATGTAATCGTTTAGATGAAAAGTTGCACAAAATATTTTTTTTTTCATTATATAAAGTATATATATATATATATATATATATATATATATATATATATATATATATATATATTAACTCTGTTGAAAGAGATCGAATTACACAATAAAATATATCACATTTAATGAATTTGTTAAGTCGATTCCACATTATTGTGAATGAAAAATTGAGGACAATTATTTACATATACGTATTATGCTATTACGAGCTAAATAAGTTAACGCATATATATATATGAGAAAACAATAGAAAAAATTAAAGATAAGTGGGTCAGGTGTTGATATTAAAAATAAAGAAGGCATCTCCTGACCACGAGCACAAGTGCTTTTTAGATGGCAGAGCGCCATCTAGTGGAGCAAAAATAAACTAAACCTTTATTTAGCTTGCTCCGTGATATTTGGCCAACCCAATTTCTTGACAAATCAAGAAAAGCCATCCACGAACGCGTTTCGCGCTGTTGGCGCTCGTCAGCGTGTAGAAGGCTGTACCCACTGCGACCAAAAATATGTTTGTTCCCAATGGCATTAAATAGCATTTCAAAATTATAGTTAACATTTTGAAAATAATTAATAGCGAATAAAATAAAATATAATATATAGATTATTCCTAGATTTTACACTTCTTTTTATTTTATTTCTCGAGCTTTCGGGCTAACATCGCCTTCAACACGAAGATCCTGAAGTACAACTTCACGCCTTTATATTTCAGGATCTCAAGGTTGAAGGGCATGTTAGAACGAAAGCTCGAGAAAGAAACGAAACCCTTGATTCCTTATCGATTGATCCAAAAATATAGAATATATGAAGTGAGCATTATTCTACTAAAACTAGTGATTTGTTGAAGAAGTTTAGGAAGTTTTTTTCTCTACAGGACGTCCACATAGAAAACCTATGGGTCTAGACAATCAGTTACGTAGGCGGCACATATGTAAACACGGTGTGCGCAATTAGATTATTGGGACCATCACTCCTTTAATGGGACTCCGGCTCTAAGCAAATTAGGAGGACAGAGCCAATGGATCTTCCCGAGAGATCAGCAATCTTCATTCCTCAATCTTCTTTCTGGTCCATGTGATCCATATTTATTGGAATTCCGTCTCTGACTCTATCTAAACCTACGACATCCTCTCTAACATCATATTTCTTCAGTACAAAATCCGTTTAGCGTCAAAATCATTCCAGATCATCACATTTTCTAGTACAATAAAACCGGCTTGACTTTAACGCCAATAGCTCTTCAGCAAGGTCCTAGGAGCCATGAAACAATTCAAAAGTTATCTAAGACAAGGAAATGCATCAATATCTACATATATCACTGATATTTATATGACCAAACAAAGGTTAAAACTTAGGAATATGATAATTTACAATTTTTTTTCCGTTTATTCAAAGGCTATTTCACTTATGAGAATTATATATGGCTATATTATTATGATTCGAATATATATATATTCCGGTTTAATGATACTAAAGTAGAATAAAACATGATCACTTTTTACTTTGAATAACAAATCAACGATATAAACCTTTATCTTCATCAATTCCATGAATTCATATCAGTAAATGTGTAATACACCTAGTATTGATCTTTCAATATATATATTTGAATATTTTTCCCCAAACACTTTCTTCTATTCTTATATCAAAAGATACTTCTTCATAAGGATCCGTGTTATTTAAACAATATAAAAAACTTCTAGATATAAACCAGAGAGAACGCCGTTCCAGATATGTTTTATTAAAATATAGATTTTTAAAACTAACAAAAAAGGCAATATTTCAACCAGATTTTATATCTCAACATATAATTTGCCAAATCTATTCACAGAATCGTACAGGAAAATGAATATTTAGCAAAATTCATTCATGTCTACCATATCTCAATATATTTCTAAAATAAATTTCCTATTTACATATTTTTGAAACCTAAGTAATATTACTGATTATAAAATATATTTTACAATTTTTATAAATAAGTTTCTCTTTAATTTGGACAAAACATTTTTATTAAGAATTTTCAATGATATAGCAATTATATCTATTATAAAACGATAAAAGTTTCAAAGCTTTTATCGATGTGTTATTCAGAAAAAAAAGGCACATCCAAACTTAGAAGAAACATTTTATTGCGGGGTGGAGTGAGTTATGGCAGGTTTGACAGAACTCTCTGGCCTCTAATAACAAACATTTTGGCCCTTTACTTCGGAAATCGATGTGGCACCATTTACATAATGCACGTGGAAGGAGAATTTTAAAAGATATATTTTATCTTTGCCGTAAAATCCGGTTTCAAATTCTTAAATGCAATATATTACTTTGTTTTGGTGTAGTTAGAATTTTATTATATTCAAATATTCGCCCCTTAATGCTATTTGCTTTATATTTTATATTTCCCATACGTTAGCCAATAGTAATGGAATGTCTTAAGTTTGAATTTTCAAACCCGATTCCTTTTTGCCTCTCTTTTTGGCTGAATTTTTCCAATATGTGATGTTTTGTAATTCATTCACGTTTTAACGTTCTAATTTTAAAAATATAATTTTAGAAATTTTTAAGTTGTGTGAACAAAACAAATATAATATTCGATTTAAATATATTTTCGGTAATTGATTATTGGGCATATGCATAAAATTATTCAAGATTTTCATTCTTTAAACATATTTTTATGATAATGTTATTTTTTCCTGTGTAATATGAACGATATGAATCCATTTTAACATATAATTTTGATAAGATATCAAAGCCAAGAATTGTTCTGTAACCCATATATTATAATATATCACAATATTTGAACTATCTATCTAAACCTTGCTTATTTCATCAACCACTTTAAGAAAAATTATGTTAGTTTTTCCATAATAACGACAATAACATTGAAGAAAATTTATACCAGAGCTGTAGTTAATTGCATTTTTACATTGTGATTACTATAACTGTATAAATCTCATAAACAGGTTCCACGCAACCGGTTTAAGAATAGTACTTGGCTATATTTGGTATGATCGCTTAATAAACGAAATTATACTAGTTGAAATCAAAACTTGTCTATCTATCGAAAATAAGGGTTTCTACTTCTTCTTAGATATCATCCTGCACTTTGCCTTAACTTGTTGTCTTCTACTCTCTACCAGCGGTGTATAGAAAGTGAAAGAACAACAATCCAACCCTGGTGAACTCCTCTCAATACTAAAACGTACAGTATACATAGTATATCTTACATCTCTTATCACTTATTCAAGTTATCCATAGGATCGTGCAAGACAGAAATACTTAGAAGATCATCATTCATGTCAATCAGTTCTTTAGATTTTTCTATAAAATATTCCTATTTTCAAATAGTCTATCTAATAAATTAGTTTAATATCAATTGAGATATTCTAATTTGATCAATATTTCGATATGAGAGTCCATTTCTTGAGTTTGTTTGGTATAAAATTTGCTGGTTAAATTGTGAATACTGGATAGAGAATGTTGTTTCATTTTTGAACTATCTAAATGAGTAGATATCGAGTTTATAATTCTAAGTGATCAATTTGTAATCAATAGAGAGATTGATCACGTCTTCCTTTATGTCGTGAACACTGAATATTATTTGTAGATTACGATATCCAATTAGCAACTAATTAATTTAAAGTATCGAAAAGTCTTCGCTCATTTATTTTGGTAAGAAATCTTAATTAGTAAATTATCTGATTTTGTAGTAGATTGACTTAATAGGTCACATTTCACTCTAGTTAAACGATATTCTACATTTATACTCAGTAGATTTATGTATATGTAATGAAAGATGAGAATTCCAGTAGCTTTTGTAGAGATCCTGTCGACTACTGAAATAATGTTGAAGTCCTGGTAGCTCTTGTTGTACTGTGTTGACCAAGAGGAACAGTCAGGATGTAGAGTTTTCCAGTACCTCTCTGCACCTTGGAAGACCTTTAAAAGTTCTCACAAAATACAGGCAGTCGTGGTCGAGACAGAGTGGAAAAGCTTGGGGATATCCACACAAAAAAAACGAAGACACAGTTGCACTAAGAAAGTTCCGTAACAGATAAAAGCTGAGCTAGAAGCGCAAGATGGAGATAGACGAATTATTCCTAACTACATGTTGGATGAGATCGACATAACATACGACCGACGCGGCTTGCGCTAAGGGTGAACTAAACTAAACTGAACTGAACTATCAAGTCCCTGTAAAAATGATGTATTTATAGGTTAAAAGACGGGGGGGGGGACCTTATGTGACAGGGGCGTTTGAGAAAGGGCGCCTTTTCCTGTCCAGGTGTGAGAGGGGTCTCTGCATTCCACCACATGTGACAGTGTGGGTGGCCTGTCGTGGGAATTGTGAATCTACCTGATTTATGACTCCCATCTTTAGACTCTGTTGTTTTGGCAATACTATATATTCGATCTCTGCCCTAGCTCAACTCTTAAATCTATTACAGATTTTATTTATTTATCCACTTTGTACAAATTACATTACATAGGGTGATGCAATGACACAGATTAATCATGCGCATAATTATTTATAGATGTGTCTCTATATACAACATGACAATCTTATTATAAGTTATATACACAGTATGGGGTTGTTGTTTTAAATTACCATAGATGGGCCCCGGGAGTGAAAGGGTTTATCCGGGTTTAGGCGGGTAAAGCCTCTCTAACACAGGTAAGTAATTAAAATTTCTTTTAATTAATTTAAACTGTGAGGGTTAAAAAGGCTATAACAAGATGATATTTGTTGGATATATAAAAGTGAAATAAAAATGACATTTTGTTTGATTAACAAAAAAGATGATTAAAATAAAATGATGTTCTAAGAGATTGTTGGCGGGCGTTGGAAAGGGTTAGGGGTTAAAGAATAAGCAATTGTGAGATTTACACATGCAATCAAATACTTAGGTCCAGGTGCAAAGCGAGGATATGGACTTGAGCGTCTTCCTAGGCAATGTTTCACCTGTGATCCTGTATAGGGTAACAGTGCTTTGTCACAATTGTAGTGTTATTGGGTTGAAAAGTTGTTGAAGAATATGTAATTGTTAGAAGTGCCCATGTAAACCAAATACTCAGATCCAGGTGCAAAGCGAGGATATAGACTTGAGCTGTCTTCCTTGGCAATGTTTCACTTGCGATCCTATATAAGGGTTACAGTGTTTTGTCACAATTTTAGGATTATTGGGTTAAAAGTTGTTGAAGAAAAGTTGCTTATTAATATGATTGAGAAAGGAGTGAAATAGAGCCATGCGATAAGTAGAATTGTAGCGACAGTAGGTGATCTGACTTGACTCGAAATCAAAGGTTGAATGTGGTCCGCTAGAGCTGAAAAAAAAAAAGTTGAAAGTTGAAAAAAGTGAACGCTTTGTGTATGCGTTGGTGATTTGCTCTGCGGATGAAATGAAATAAACTCTTGAAGCTTGTTCAGACCAGAAGTTTGGATTTGTAAGTCTGGGGAACTGTGTTCTCAAAGAGTTTGTTGAATTACGAAATCAAAAAATAAATTGTCAAGCAGTGCTGTCGTTTTTCTACGTTGATGTGACGCAAAGACTGCAAAGATAGTGATGAAAAATATAGGGAATTGGTTAAAGAATATGATTGTTGAAAACGATTGTTGTAGATGCCCGATAGTGGATGATAAACATTGTCAGATAATAAAGGTATTTAAGCAAATATAAAAAATATAGTGAATAAAAATATAGAAATATGATTGCGGGTACAAAAAGTGTAAGTGGATAAAGTTAAACCTGTAATATATAAAATATATAATAAATAATAAAATAAAATAATTTTTGAAACAATTAGATGTTTCGCAATACTAAAATAATATCATGAAAAATAAAGGTAAATTTGATTAAAGGTTTTTTTTTTTTAAATTGGATTAAAAAAATTGTTTATATAATTGAAAGGTAAGAATAAGAATAATTATTCAAGATTTTATACAAAATTTATAATATAATTGAAGGTTATTAATGATTGGATAAATTTTAAGTAGTGTAAAATTGAACAAAAATTGTCTCTTTTGACGAAAAGTTACAGTTGTGGTGTGTTACTAGATTATATCCCTTTGGTCACATCGGTGTTTCTATGACTCTGAAACTGGGAATATGTGAAATGATCTTTTCGTTTGTCCTCAATGCTGGTATGTAGAGAATGATTTCTCTTTCGCGTTAAAAAAGTCTATATAAGACTTAACCAAATTGTTTTAATTGGTGTTATCAATTAACATGTAAAATGTTTAAAGTATGTTGTGTTGTGATATCTCGTTGGTGAGATTTGTGAGATTCTCGAGGAAATCTAAATGAGTAGTGTGACACATGTGTTCAAAATGACGTCATGAAGCTAGCGGTCAAAAAGATCTGCCTTGAGGGGGAAGAGAGGGCATGTCCAAAGATATTCTCAAAAGATAGTAGTGACCAAGGGAGTGGCGTCAAAAAGGGCGTCCCCCCCCTTTTTTTTTTCACGGAAATTCTATTTTTGGGGTGGTCACACATGTGGGATGGCTTGCTATGTTTGAGATTCACTCGAAACTGATTTTCTCCTTTTGTTGAGTCGGCCATTTACTGTTATAATTGAAAGATATGATTTTCTCGGTGTTCGCAGTTGTTGTGTTTCGAAGTTAGTTTAGAAAAAATATTATTCAGTGTTGTCAGGTTTAGATGTGTGGTGAAAGTTCGACTTTCAACGTGGACACGATTTGAGTTGAGATGTGGTGTCACAGGCGTGAAGGCGTCTTTGGCCTGAGAAGTGAAAAAATTTTGTGGTGTGGCACTGTGACACGAAGTGAGAAATGTGAATGAAAAGGTGTCACGTGAAGTCTTAGTTTGGTACAAATCTAACCTGTTTCACCATGAATAACAAATTTAATAAAGTCATGGGTGGTTGTTGTATGAAACACATCGAGAGAATATTTGACTGCTAGTGGATGTGGCATGCTTAATGTGAAATTATTTTATTGTGGCGACGATATAGAGCTAAGTGGAGGCTTGTGTGGCTCAAGATTTGGATTTGTGTGTTAAGTCGCGCACTAAAAATTGTTGCCAATTGGATAAAGTGATGTGTGAGTGTTTGTAACGTTTGTTGAGAGAGATTTGTATAACGAATCAAAAGTTTTACGAAGGAGCATCTTTGAGAGAGAGAGAGATTTGTTGTTGATTAAATATGCATGTAAAAGGAAAGATGAGGGAGTGTATTTATCCTCGAATATTAACGATTGTAATAGTTTTGGAAGGCTGTGACTTAATTTAGCTACTGGCGGTGAAGTGGAGTGAATCTTTATTTTTAACTTGTTTTGGGCAAGATAGTTGTTTTCCCTAGTGGTGTTTTTGAAGATATTGTATCTTCCGATTTTTGCAATTAAAAAAATGTGTTTCACCTATGTTAATTTATATTTAAAATTTGAATATATTTTTTAAATCGTTAATTATGGTAGTTAAAATGATTCTTGTAAAAGGGTAATGTCGTGAGAGTTACAAATAATTTGAATTGGGCGCTTACTTAAAATGGTGAACATTACCAAAATTTTAAGAATTGATAAAGATATTGGTCTTTTGGTATAAAGATAACTAATAAGTAAAACAAAAATAAGTTGAGAATTATGATGAATCAGATTTTTAAAAAATAATAATAATGATTTTTTTTTCAAGTTGTAGATTTGGATAGTACCAATGTAGATAAATTTAAGAACGACATATAAGATTAGTAAATTGATAAAAATGCGTGATCACCGAATTTTTTTTTTTAAGTAAAATTGAGAGTAATAACTTGAAATTTATAATCTGATTAAAAATTAAAGTAAATTTGATCAATGAAAATGTGAAAGTTTTAAAAATTGAATTAAAAAATGGTATAAAAAAAGGTAAAAAATTGATTTTAAAATGCTTAAAGTGAAAATATAAATACAAAATTTATAGGGAATCAAGTTTTGAACTTGAGGATAAAGTTAAGGTAGGTTTTTTTAAAAACTTACAGTTGTGTGAAAGTTCAGTCAGGAAACTTGGTCTTGGCTTGTATTCCTGCTGACGTTGAAGACGCTCCATGTAGATCTTGTAGAAGCTTGTTACTTCTGGAAAGTTGTTTGTAGCTTGTTGCCTTGAGCATTGTCTCGACGATGTCAAGTCGAAGGTGTGGAACTTGTAACAGGGTTTGGGCCACATCGCTGCTCGGTTTCCATGTCTTGCGGGAAGTTCGGCTGTCGTTGGCGCGGTCAGCTTGCTCCCGACGTTGGCGATCGGTTAGCGGGTATGCGGAAGTCCGTTGGGGCGGCGTTTCTTCCGTAAATATCGTCTTTTTGGGGAAGAGATTGCTTTGTCGTTTCGTTGGAATGGTCGGTTTGTTCCTCCATCTTTGCACTTTCTCGCTTCTATCTGGACTATCTAGCTTTCTTCGTTTGGTATCCTTCGTTTTGGTAATCCTGTCGACTCATGTAATGAAAGATGAGAATTCCAGTAGCTTTTGTAGAGATCCTGTCGACTACTGAAATAATGTTGAAGTCCTGGTAGCTCTTGTTGTACTGTGTTGACCAAGAGGAACAGTCAGGATGTAGAGTTTTCCAGTACCTCTCTGCACCTTGGAAGACCTTTAAAAGTTCTCACAAAATACAGGCAGTCGTGGTCGAGGCAGAGTGGAAAAGCTTGGGGATATCCACACAAAAAAACGAAGACACAGTTGCACTAAGAAAGTTCCGTAACAGATAAAAGCTGAGCTAGAAGCGCAAGATGGAGATAGACGAATTATTCCTAACTACATGTTGGATGAGATCGACATAACATACGACCGACGCGGCTTGCGCTAAGGGTGAACTAAACTAAACTGAACTGAACTATCAAGTCCCTGTAAAAATGATGTATTTATAGGTTAAAAGACGGGGGGGGGGGGGGACCTTATGTGACAGGGGCGTTTGAGAAAGGGCGCCTTTTCCTGTCCAGGTGTGAGAGGGGTCTCTGCATTCCACCACATGTGACAGTGTGGGTGGCCTGTCGTGGGAATTGTGAATCTACCTGATTTATGACTCCCATCTTTAGACTCTGTTGTTTTGGCAATACTATATATTCGATCTCTGCCCTAGCTCAACTCTTAAATCTATTACAGATTTTATTTATTTATCCACTTTGTACAAATTACATTACATAGGGTGATGCAATGACACAGATTAATCATGCGCATAATTATTTATTGATGTGTCTCTATATACAACATGACAATTTTATTATAAGTTATATACACAGTATGGGGTTGTTGTTTTAAATTACCATATATATATATATTATAAATAAAATATTTTCTATTGAAATTTGATTATTAGATTATATAGAATTATTAATTGATGCTGATCATTTTGAGAATAGAGATATTGTTGAGCTTTTGCTTGATCTTGGAATCCATGAGTATGTGATATTTTTCTGCAGTCGTGGCAATAATTATATAAAATTAGTTATCAAAAATAGATTTAATTGAGCTAAAGGAATATATAAAAAAAACATAATTTGATAAAAGTAATGCCTGGCTTAAGGCGTAAGAATCTAAAAAATGAAAAACGTATTTACATAATATACAAAAGATTTGAACCAGCCATCGGGAAAAAACAACAATGATTTTTTATAGGGGAAGCGTGACCTCTGGCGGTGGATTTAGTAGAGTATTTGAATCTATGAAATATAATTTTAAATAAAATAATATTTTAATATAACATATATATATTTGTCATAATATATATATTTTTGGATTTAATAAAGTCAAATTACAGGCAACCTAAACGGAGGCGGTCGGGTAAAATGGGCCAATTTGACATATCAGTGATATTCCAAGGGGCGACCACTTGGTGCCTGTTAGCTGACACTTCTAGACTTTTAAGACATTCGGGGATTGAATGCTACACGAGCGGCCACCTGCCTGTGTCAACCCATCTCTCTCTGGTTGCCTAGGTTCTTCTCTCAACTTTTGACGTGTTCATTTCCCCCCCCCACCTTTTATACCACATATATATATAAGTTTGGCCTTAAATACCCATTTCTTGGTTTTTCAAGAAGCCTCTGGGGCCAAAAAATATTTTTGGTCGCAGTGGTACAACCTACTCCACGCTGACGAGCGCCAAAAAGCGCGAAACGCGTTCGTGTATGGCTTTTCTTGATTTATCAAGAAATTGGGTTGGCCAAATATCAGGGAACAGGCTAAATCAATGTTTAGTTGATTTCTGTTCCACTAGATGGCGTTCTGCCTTCTGTAAAGCACATGTGCTCCTGGTCAGGATATGCCATTTTTATTTTTATTTCAACACCTGATCTTTTTATCTTTTTTTTCTTTCATTTTTTAATATATATATATACATACGAATTTTAAACCCAATAAAAATGTATATTTATCTGGTAACAAATAAAGATATCAATAGATCTATCAGGAGTATCGATATAGATTGGTTTGTATCTGTTTCGTGACCATTATAGTGATAGGAGTACATAAATTTTCAGAACCATTACCTTACCTGTCAAACTACTGTCGTCTCTTTGCAAAGCAGGAGTTCAACACAAACTTGAATTTTGTCAATCTGAAATTTCTAACTTTGAAAAGGGCGACAGTGGATAACGCGACAGGTCAGATAAACAAATTGTGAGGTTTGATAATTTGCTATCTCTTAGTGAACATTTCACAATCTATATAAATCTGGGATTCTCATTGTTTCGTGTAGGTTTTCATTGTGTTTGTGTTATGTTTGAGTTTATTGTGTATTTTTCGGTTTTTATAGAATTTTCATCGCCTCTTCTAATTATTACAATTTCAACTGAAAGCAAAATATTCAAATCATTTTCAAAATTCACATTATACTTCAATTCGTTTTTAACTACAAGAGTCTATAATCCTTTATTACATATTGGAGACTATTTTGATTAATCATAAGATAAAGGTTTTGGGCGTTTTTTACATATTAATATTAAGAGGTAGAATGCGACATTGAACGCGAAGACGCCCAGTGGGATTCGTCTGATACAAATAATTTGTAATTATTTTGTTTATATACTTTTCTATATATATATGTCATTAAAAAAAACGTATTCTAGTTACGTTACCAATTCATGCAGTCGTGGATTGTAAATTGAATGATAACTTTTTTCCCAAAAATATTTATTATTTTGATTATTTTTTAAAATCAAACAGTTTTTGCATACATACAACTAACAATCTTATTATCTATTTACAAAAAAAAAAGCAAATTAGGTTATATTCCTTTTGTTAAGGATTCCTTTTCATTTTAAAATTTAACTCTGTGTTTTTATTATGTCATATATAAAATCATAATCCTATATAATCTTATATATACGATTATTAAAAGTATATTCAATCTCAATCTCTCTCTCTGTATTGGATACATATGAATGTGTGTTTGTGTATTTCTGCTCTGTGTGCTTCAACACTTCGGTAACCTCCCTTCGACTGCACACTACACATCACAGACTATGAGGATATTAAATTCAATCAACAGATTGAAGGTTTACATATTTTATAACTCAGAATCTTTCTCTCAATGTTTGTTCTTTCATATAAATTAGTAATTGATTGGATCAAAGTGAATTTCTATGCCATTCCCATGTTTGTCTTTCTTCATTTTTCTACTTGGTATTATATATATGATATTTATCTTTATTTTAACCTTGTTTTTTAATAAAATAGAGATATAAAGGCTATATAAAATGAAAGAAGCGCTAACTTCCTCCACAATTCCTTCTAAAAGCATTCCTCTAATGGCAATTTCTAAAGATTGCCTCTACTGTAAGTGTATGCCGTCGTTATCTAGGCAGTCTAATGATTCTAGATCAATATCCAGCGTGGAGAGATGATCAGATCCTACCTAAATTCCATTACGTCCATTGTTCTATCACTGAGGCCTTTAGCGAAGAACCGTTGCCTGTTAGAAAAAAAGGTTTGAAAGCTTTTATTTTGAATACTGAAAGCTATGTTATAAAGTTATATTTTATTCAAATGAGTTCGAATACAAATTATGAATATTTGAATTGTTTAAAACTATTTCTCTCTTTTTAAAATAAAATTCTGATGACCTCGAGCTGTTAGAAAATGCTGCCACTAAAGGATTAGTTTTACCTCAGTGCCGGCATTCATTTTTTGACATAGGTTCTCTATTGAATAAATATTATATATTTATATATGAAAAAAACAATAAAAATAAAATAAAATATTTTTAATATTTATATATTTTTACGCGTCAAAAGCGCAGTCATTTACAATTATGTAACACAATTTATATTTCCCAATTATTCATCAAATACAGTTACAATATAATGTTATTAAATTAGGAAAATAAATGTGGAATCAATGATCACACTCGAGTGCGTGTAGGTTTCTGAGGAAAAGCTCAATATCGAACACTGGCGTGTAAATGGTCCCTGAAAAAGAGCTTGAATTCAAACGCTGGCGTGTAAGTGGCCCTTAAGGAAAGGCTCACGGATGTTCGATAGCGAAAAGGATAGAGAGCTCTATTATAAGTTGAATCAACTCAAATTCCAATTGGAAAGTACCATTTTGATTATTTCAAGGATTAACATATACCAGAAATTTAACAAGCTGTAGATTAGGAATAATATGTTTGAAAGAATATTAGAGCTTCAATTATGGAATTTTATGGTCATATTATCAGAAGAGAAAGGAAATACATGGAGTAAGCAATTATTCCAAATATTACTGAAGTGAGGTAAGAGAGAGAAAGAAAGATGGACTGATTCTCAATTTGACAAATCACCGGACTGACCCTGGAAGAAATAATAACGCTTGTTGAGAGAAAAAGAGAGAGTAGGCGAGATGGAGAGAGATCATCAGTGAGGTCACCATCTACAACAAAAGGGAAGACAAATAAACTAATACTTTCACGTTAATAAGAAACACTGATCAAATAGAATATTAAACAAACTTTGAATAAGCCCGTGAATGAAGAATCAGTTCAAAATTAGCTCCATTAAGTTTAGGCTCGAAAGAACAAACGAAATTATTCTATTTTCAGTTATATATAGTTAATATTCAACGACCAATGCAACGAGAAGAGTAATTATTGTAATTACCTATTTAATAAGATGCATAAGTATTTTTTAAAAAGCAAATGTTCATATTTCAATAAGTTCGATTATTACTTGGCGAATTATCAAACAATATATAAATACGACAAGTAAAGACGAGGGTTAAGTCAAAAGTGTCTTGACTGCTATAATTAAACATAAAATTTAAAAGTTAAATTCCAACTAAATTACAAAATTAAGACTATTATCTTATTTCAAACGTTTATAATAATCGTTTATAAAACATTGACAGACGTATTCTAATTTCTGATTTTTAAGAAAACTTTCTTCCTTTCTTATACAGTGACTTTCTAAACTTTGGCTCAAAATTCAAACCTGTATTTTCATACCTTGCGGTAAGAAAAATAAAGAAAAAAAATCTATCGGGATGAAAAAGTTTTATTTCTTTGAAAAATATAGTTTAAATTTTTCGTAGTAAAAATAACTTTTGTAAATGCTTCTATTCCTCTTTCACAATATATTGTCTTTTAAATCGCAATTTTGTTTATATATAAATTGTTTTTTTTTCCAGATAGTTGTCAGAAAATATTACAGCTTGCATAATATAAAAGGTCTTATAAATTTGTGTGTGTTTATATATAAAACTTTTACCAATTATATTTAGGCAACTATATTTGTATATACTGAAAAGACGCTTCTACCTTCAATATCAACGCATCTCAACGCATATACGCATATTGATTCCATACGCTATAACACCAGTTTTTGGGAAAAAACAAAATCCTGTATACTATGGTATCAAGCTAGGGTCCTAATCGGTTAGAGGCGCACGCGTTCTTCGATTTCATAATATTAATAAAGAAAGGATATTATACCGATTGATTTTGCCAAAAAAAGTGTTTTCCAGATAAAATGCCAAGACCTATTTTTAACCAGAATAAATAGTAGAATGAAGATTTTCATGTGATAAAATTGCAAATAATTCAATAAATAATCCTTTATATCATTATAAATATATCAGACTTCCAGGGATACATTTTTCTTTTCAAAATATTTCATCTCAAGCTTTCGGGCACGAACGCTCTACCACAGGAGAAAACACTTCATGTATCATGTATGATGTATCATGTATCACTACATGTATCATGTATGATGTATCATGTATCACTACATGTATCATGTATGGTGTATCACTACATGTATCATGTATGATGTATTATGTATCACTACATGTATCATGTATGATGTATCATGTATCACTACATGTATCATGTATGATGTATCATGTATGATGTATCACTACATGTATCATGTATGATGTATCATGTATCGCTACATGTATCATGTATGATGTATCACTACATGTATCATGTATGATGTATCATGTATCATGTATCACTACATGTATCATGTATGATGTATCACTACATGTATCATGTATGATGTATCACTACATGTATCATGTATGATGTATCATGTATGATGTATCACTACATGTATCATGTATGATGTATCATGTATCACTACATGTATCATGTATGATGTATCATGTATCACTACATGTATCATGTATCACTACATGTATCATGTATGATGTATCACTACATGTATCATGTATGATGTATCACTACATGTATCATGTATCACTACATGTATCATGTATGATGTATCACTACATGTATCATGTATGATGTATCACTACATGTATCATGTATGATGTATCATGTATCACTACATGTATCATGTATGATGTATCACTACATGTATCATGTATGATGTATCACTACATGTATCATGTATGATGTATCATGTATCACTACATGTATCATGTATGATGTATCACTACATGTATCATGTATGATGTATCATGTATCACTACATGTATCATGTATGATGTATCATGTATCACTACATGTATCATGTATGATGTATCATGTATCACTACATGTATCATGTATGATGTATCATGTATCACTACATGTATCATGTATGATGTATCATGTATCACTACATGTATCATGTATGATGTATCATGTATCACTAAATGTATCATGTATGATGTATCATGTATGATGTATCATGTATGATGTATCATGTATGATGTATCATGTATCACTACATGTATCATGTATGATGTATCATGTATGATGTATTATGTTTTCACCTGTAGAAGGGTGTTCGTGCCCGCGAAAGTTGGAGATTAAATATTTTGAAAAGAAACTTTTTCATGGAAGTCTGATAATTTTACCATAAATTGTACATATCTTGTTTTTAAAATCCTTGAAACAAAAGGAATTGGGGGCTTTTTTGGCAAATGAATACAATAGAAATAAGTAAAACATAGAAATATCACCTCAGGTCTCAATAAACAGCGATGCCTAGTCAAAAACAGAGTTTTTTTCCAGCAGCAAATACATGGAAACGATTTATTTTTGCTACACAAAAACATAAATCGAAGATATAACCATTGAGAATTTAAGAATATAGATAAATATATATCAATTTTTAAAAACAAAAAGCAATATATCTATGATAAATAATATTTATATTGTTACGTCACACAGCTATATCGAGGATAATCAAATAAGTACCTGGGATCGGTAAGAATTTATGTTCGTGAATACTTTTTATTTGCCTTCATGCATTATAAAGAAAAAAAGCAAGTAACAAGCATCCTCAACAACCTTCGTCAACAACAGGGAGCACGACTTCACTGTTGGCCAAATGGGCTTCTCCCTGATTGGTCCGTACGCCCCCCCTGTCCACACAGGTGGTGGACGGATTTAGCTTTCTTTGGACGTCGTCGTAATAATATGTAAACTTCTATATAAATTTTATGATTTATTGTACACCACAAACCGTTAAAGAGTATATATCCTCGACAACCTGTCAAAGGTATCAAATAAGAAACTACAGGAAATTTCAATGTATGACTTTAGTATTCTCTTTCTATATATACAGTTAGACCTGTCTATAGCGTCCCCTCTAAATAGCGCCTCCTTCTCTATAGCGCCCGATTTTAAATACGTAGTACGATGCGATTTACATTAAAAATGACCTGTCTATAGCACCCCCCTCTCTATAGCACACTATTTTGATGAGTCCCAAGAGGGGGCGCTATAGACAGGTTTAACTGTATATATATATATATATATATATGTAATATAATCCAAAGTTATTATACTGCAATATTTGCTGTATTACACTGTTGTAGAATCCTGTCGACTTATTGTAATATAATCCAAAGTTATTATACTGCAATATTTGCTGTATTACACTGTTGTAGAATCCTGTCGACTTATTGTAATATAATCCAAAGTTATTATACTGCAATATTTGCTGTATTACACTGTTGTAGAATCCTGTCGACTTATTGTAATATAATCCAAAGTTATTACACTGCAATATTTGATGTATTACACTGTTGTAGAATCCTGTCGATTTAACCGTTCTGTGACAATATCGTTGCGGAATTTCTTGTTGTTCGATGAGAATGGTGAGATTTGATTGAAACGCAGTCGTTGAGTGGCAAGTGAAGCACACAGTTAGGAATAATCAGGACACATGATGGGGTTTGAAAATAAAAGGCAACTGGTTTGGGGGAAAGAAAGCTTGAGAAGGCGGAGCGAGTTTTGATTGTCAATTATCTGATCACATGATGGTGATTGTACTTAGCTACGGGATGAGCAGAGGGAGAGAGGTCCGGAGCCGATGTCACCTCCTTGGGAGCCAAAGCACTTCTGATCTGAACTCGGTGGGAGCCAAGTCGCTACTGTAGGTGTTGTTCCTATGAGAGCCAAATCGTTACTGACAATTCTTGTCTTTCGATTTAACACCACGAGTTGTCTTCCTTCCCATTGGTCGAAGGATGGAACGTGCCCGTTTTTCTATTGGTTGACCTACTTAGTTCTTGCTTCCTAATTGGACCGGCGGCTTTCTTTGGTGAAAGATATGCCCGGCCTGATAGGAAGTATCAGATGTTAGTTCGACTCTATTTACTTCCGCGGCTATCAAATACGTCCGGTTTTGCCCGGAAATATTGGGCGTCTCTCAAACTTTTATAACTTCTGGTAACCAGATACGTCCTGTCTTGTCCGGAAATATTGGTTTAAACTTAGCTCGCAGGGTTTCCGGGGTCAGAAGGTTAACTGTGACGTTATTAATAATTATGTTCTCTTCTAGATCTACCTCCTATGTCTTTTTGTTACTTTCTTTCCTCCAGTTACCTTATTCTTTATTAAATCTTTGAAAATCATACATTGTACATGCATAGTGGGTCGGGGGGCATACAATTATATACAAATTATGACATATATAGCTTAGAGGGCCTCTATATTTTCCATTCAAATATATTTACCTACAATTATACCTTCGAATATATTGATATATGAAGTAAACGAAAAATTGCGTTACAAATTTCAAAAATAAAACTACAACCTTTCGCAATGAGTTTCTTTTATTATATTATATTATAATCTTAGATAATAAAAGAAATTCATTGCGAAAGGTTGTAGTTTTATTTTTGAAATATTGATATATCAAATAAGGAGCGATAATAACTTATTTTAAAGAAAGAATAATTTTTATTACAATATTATTAATCTTATTAGAAGTGCTTTATTATCATAAAAGTGTTATTATATTATTTATATTTGATACCTTTTTACTATATTATTAATACTGTTATAATAATAATAAATAATAAAATATATTTTTGTTAATGCAGTTGTGTGTGTATTGTGCTATCAATCATTCACTTGGGAAAATTCTGGGACGGAACCCTGAGTCATTGAAATGCTAAGATCTTTGAAATATCATTTCTGAGACACAAGTTGTTATTTAAAACATCCTAGTACATATTAGGTTAGACATTTCCTTCTGATAAATACAAAGATCTTCTTTGAAATTTAATTTCTGAGATACAAATAGATACGAAAAATGAAATTATTTTATTTATATCTCGATTAGAAATACCTTTTAATTGAAGAAATAGTTTGTTGAATTGGTTTACGAAATCGACGTATTGTTCTCTTTATAAAATGCAGTTTTTGTTAGATTCTCTGATAGTAGTTACTAGCCGACCAATATAATTCAATTCCATTTCCATTGTCCTTCCTGCTAGTTTAATACAAAGAATTCAATTGTATTTCCCGGGAATTTTAATTGCTG
>CP092864.1:28775442-28935102 GCA_030710605.1 Cordylochernes scorpioides | reverse complement strand
GATCTTGTATAATTATAAAATAGGATAATAAATAGACCATATTTCTTCTTATATCTTTGGTTAACCAGTAAAAGAGCGAATTTGTTCAAATGTTCGCTTGGTTTCACAATAAAAATATACTTATTGTTCAAATTTTTATTAAATTATTTTTATTTACAATATATTCTTATATTAAAAATAAAGAAGGCATCTCCTGACCACGAGCACATGTGCTTTTTAGATGGCAGAGCGCCATCTAGTGGAGCAAAAATAAACTAAACATTTATTTAGCTTGCTCCGAGATATTTGGCCAACCCAACCCCCACTGACGAGCGCCAACAGCGCGAAACGCGTTCGTGGATGGCTTTTCTTGATTCATCAATAAATTGGGTTGGCCAAATATCACGGAACAAGCTGAATAAACGTTTTGTTTATTTTTGCTCCACTAGATGGCGCTCTGCCATCTAAAAAGCACATGTGCTCGTGGTCAGGAGATGCCTTCTTTATTTTTAATATCATCACTTGACCCATTTATCTTTTATTTTTTCTATTGTTTTTTCATAATTTTATATGTAATACGTTTTCTCGTACAAATTATTTATTAATAGTACATCGTAACATTATTGTACTAATAAGTGTGTTACACAAAGCTAAGTTGTAAATATTTTTGAAATTTGAAGCTAATATGTATTTTGACCAGTATTTTGTTTTCACAAATAGTTGAAAATATAAAATATTTCCTGAAGCTTTTTATAATAAACGTTCTTCCCCTGACTTATAATTTAATAAAATCAATAAAGAATCCAGCGAGTGCAGGTAACCAAACGTGGCTCTAGCACATTTGTAAGTGCAAAGTCGAACTGCTTTTCACATGTGTAGACATGTGGTGCACTTACAGTAAAAAGCAGTCGCCTACTTCTACCCACCATGATTATCATGGCCTGTACCACGTGTACTAGGGATAAGCAAATATATATATGTTATATAAAAATATTATTTTATTTTAAATTATAATATTATAGATTCAAATACTCTGCTAAATCGACCGCCAGAGGTCATGCTTCCCCTATAAAAGCTCGTTGTTGTTCTTCCCCCATGGCCGGCTCAAAACTTTTGTACATTATGTAAATAATCTTTTGTTTTCCTTATTCTACTCGCCTTAAGCCAGGCATTACTTTTATCAAATTATGTTCTTCTATATATATTCCTTTAGTTCAATTAAATTACTGATCAAAATTATTTTTATTATCATACTTCCAAGATTTAAACACGACTGCATTACTTTACCATAATCCTCAACATGATCAAAAATTCAAGCAGAAAATATCAAATCTCATTCATTTGTTTTTATAATATATAAATAAAGAATCCAGAACTAAGTTTATTGTATAATTTTATTTCTCTAGATTTCGGGCTAACATGTCCTTTAACAGGAGCAACTAGGAGTATAACTTCTTAATAACTATACATACCGAAAATTAATTGTGTAAGAAACTTAGCTTTAACTTTTTATTGGTTTTATTAAATTAGAGTGTTATAGTTGTATGATTATTGTTTTTTTCCCATGAATTTAAAAATTATTCTATAGTTTTCTTTATATATGATCTCTTTCTGCAGCGAAATGGTTTCGCCCCAATTTTATCTGTAAATAGATTAACTATTGTGTATTTGCATTACATAACAGAAATAATTTGAATAGTATTGTCGGTAGAATTATTCTCTCTCTCAACTGATAAAAGTGATTATAAAACACTTAATTTACATAATATTTGAAAAAAATATATAATTATGTTCAAAGAGAAGATTTGCTGAAAGGAATGTTGTAATAAAGTTTTGAATTTACATTCAATATACATTTCCAAACATATTATTTCATTCAAATTTCCTTATGTGTGTTTTATTAAAAGATATATGTCATAATTTGTATAGTTAATGACAAGAGATATAATTTATTTTCCGTCAAACTAAGTATGTAAATATGTTACGCTTGTGTTAAAATGTAAATATGTAAATTCATCCATGTATAAAAGCTGGACAAAAATTAAAGGTGGCAGACATCGCGGGTGCGCTGTTCGATAGGCATAACGACTGCGCCTCTTCATTTAGCTACGACATATACATAGTGTGATCAATAATTTCCAGGAATGTTAAATATTTAAAGAAATACAAAAGTATAATAAAGTTTCATTTAAAATTTCTCAAAATAATCACCGTCACTATCTATACACTTGTTCCAATTTTTTTTTTTCAGATATCAAAACACCTCTGAAAATCCTCATCTTTCAGGCTTTTCAAAATATTTTTTTTTTATTCTCCTTTATTTCAGGTATTGAGTCAAATCGACGTCCTTTTGAGACTTTTTAAATTTTAGGGTAAAGGAAAAAGTCGTTGGGAGCAAGTTCAGGAGAATAGGGTGGCTGGGGTAGTAAAGCAATTCCGTGTTTAGCCAAATAGAGTTGTACAGTAACGGCCATATGTGGCCGTGCGTTGTTATGATGCAAGAGCCAATTTTTCTGATGCCATTTTTCGGGTCGTTTCTGGCGCACAAGCTCTTTTAAACGTCGCAATTACATCAAGGTAGTAATGTTGAATAATGGTCTGACACTCGGGCACGAATTCATAGTGTACCAATCCCTTTACATCAAAAAAGTGACAAGAAGACACCTAAGCTTCGATTTGATCATCCTCACTTTCTTGAATCTTAGTTCTCCAGGCTCTAGCCACTGGCTTGATTGCCTCTTAGTCTCAGGATCATATCCGTACACCCATGTTTCATCTCCCGCGATAACACTTTTGAGCCAATAGGATCAGAATGAAACATATTGACCATGTTTTTCACGTTTCTTTGCGATTTCTCTTTCTGCTCATTCGTTAAGAGGTGTGGCACAAATTTACCCGGGGATCGTTTAAGATGCAGATCATTCTTTATGATGGTTTGGCATCTTCCATAAAAGATATTCAAGTCTTCTGATAGCTATATAATAGTTATTCTTGGGTTTTCTTTTATCAAAGACTTGATTTGGAGTGCATTTTCGGGGTTACTTTTCGATAAAGGTCTGCCAGTGTGTAGATCATTCTTGACGCTTGTTCGACCAGCTTTAAATCGTGCAAACCATTCAAATGTCCTCGATTGTGATAGGGTATCTTCTTTAAAAACCTGATTCAACATTTAAAATGATTCTGAAGCTGTTTTCGCTAATTTAAAGCAAAACTCTATGCAGACTCGCTGTCTTTCCATACAGTCCATACTGAAGTTAGAAAATGTTCTGATATACTCGAGCTTATAAATTCGAAATACCGTGAGCGTGTGCGTCTGTGTGATCAATTTATTTTTCTACGTGTTGATAAATGTTTTATCTATAAGGTCCTTATAAAATTATTTCATTATTTCGAATATTTTACGTGATCCAATCTCATTCCTGGATTATTGATCACACCTTTTTGAAAAATATTTTTTCACTAAATAATTGTCTGAAATATGTAATAGAATATTAAAATGTTATACATTTTAAAAGAGTATACACAATCAACAAGAAAGTATTTTGAAATACACATTAAATACAGAATATAAATCATTCTGTTTTGAAAATAATTATTTGTTAACTATTTCTTATCACAACGAAATTTCAATTAAAACAAACGACAAGATAATAAAAGCGCTGTCTCAAATATTCACTAAACAAACAAATAATGAATTATTCGAAGGAAAAGACAAAAAAGAAAACAATTTCTTAGAGGAAATATAATAAAAATATTACGAGGCGTTAGGTAATCTGTGAAGGAATATCAATAAAAATTATCTGGACTACAATATCCCATGAAAGAGGTCTCTTATCAGAAATCACACGAAGGTTCAAGAGCTGAGCTCTGATTGGCTAGCTTGGGGCAACAGCCGACCAATAAAAAAGCTTCCCTTGGGTTCTCATAAACCTAGCAATAAAGCTGAAAGTTCAAGTAAGGGTTTTCTTCTAATGGGCCAAGTTTGTAGTTTTCTTCGATCCATCCATTCGTTCAATTTTTATTATATTTTGACTAAAGATTAAAGATGTTTACAACTTATATCCATGCCTATATTTATATTTTAATTTTCACACCCACAAATATATTTATTATTATAAATCGAGCACCCCCCCCATTATATATATATACAGATGGAAATCCGTGAGGATATTTATCCAAAGAGCCAATGGTCGACTCTCCCGTCAAAATAGACGTCAAAACTAGACGCCATCTATTAAAGGTCGCCGCAAACCATGGTCTCTAGATGGACGGTTTTCAGTTTGCCAAAGCTTGTGTCGTGGCTTTGTCACCGACCCGAGGCCGCTAGTTTGCGGCGACGGTCAATAGATTGCGTCTAGTTTTGACGTCTATTTTGACGGGAGAGGCAACCATTGTCTGTATATATATAATTTTGGTATTAAAATATTTTTGGTTTCAGTGGTACCAGACTTTTCCACACTGACGAGCGTCAACAGCGCGAAACGCGTTCGTGGATGGCTTTTCTTAATTTATCAAGAAATTGGGTTGGCCAAATATCACGGAGCAAATTAAATAAACGTTTAGTTTATTTTTTCTCCACTAGATGGCGTTATGCCATCTATAAAGCACATGTACTTTTGGTCAGGATATGCCTTCATTATTTTTAATATATATAATTAGAAACTTATCTCTAATAAATATTTCTGACTTCATATGTCAATATATATCGTCAATACAAAGCAATAACGCGCCACCTATACATATAAAATGAAAGAATTTAAAAGCACGAATGTTTTTTTTATACTTAATACAAACTTCTACTGCCCTTACTGCGATGAAAAAATATGTATTGGGAGGGTTTGGCTCATCAGTGGTGAGCCCTCTCAGCGGTTTCGCCAATTTAACCCACCAGACCGCTTCTCAGAACTCTAATATTGTATTGAACGATTCTACTTATATACGCAGCACTGAAGGGTGGAATCTCCTATCACCCATAATGCAGAAAAGCTTCTAAATATCGCGGATGATGAGCCCACACGAGTTGAAGAGTTGAATCTTAGAAAAGGATTTAGTAACAGCCTCGTCGAAAAATTGAAATATTTATATATATCTGAAATAAATTATTTGAATCCAAAAGGGGAAGCTAAACGCCTAAATATATAGATAGTAAAAATATATTTTGGATTGAATATAAATATTTATTTATCACATATCTTGCAATTTTTTCGTATATACAAAATAAAATCAGTTGTTGTAACTTGACAAAGGTTGTATGTATATGTATGTGTATGTAAAGGATGTATGTATATTAAAAACAATTTAGTAATATCCTGACCGCTAACATGAGCGGTTTAATTTTTGCGTATTCACGCAAGTTTGGCCTTAAATACCCATTTCTTGATATATATGTCATAATTTGTATAGTTAATGCCAAGAGATATAATTTATTTCCGTCAAACTAAGTATGTAAATATGTTACGCTTGTGTTAAAATGTATATATGTAAATTCATCCATGTATAAAAGCTGGACAAAAAATAAAGGTGGCAGACATCGCGGGTGCGCTGTTCGCTAGGCATAACGGCTGTGCCTCTTCATTTAGCTACGACATGTATACAGTATATTAAAAATAAAAAGGCATATCCTGACCAGTAGCACATGTGCTTTTCAGAAGGCAGAGTGCCATCTGGTGGAACAGAAATCAACTATTCATTGATTTAACCTGTTCCCTGATATTTGTCCAACCCAATTTCTTGATAATTCAAGAAAAGCCATCCACAAACGCGTTATATATATATATATTATTTAAAAATGCCTATTTTGGATCATAAAGTTTTTATTTCCGATATTTCGTGTGGCAACTCGCCAAACTTCTTCGGGGAACAAGAGTGTTTTGAATAGCTCGCGTATCAATTCACGAGTATGTACAACTGCTATAAATTTTTTTTAAAATATCTAAAATCTACAATATGCATGTTTATAAATATAATTATTGATAATAAAATGATATATACAATATTAATATATAGAGGATAAATAAATATATACATTTAAAATAAAAAATTGAAAATCAGCAATTTGTTATATATATATAAATGTATAGAAGTGCTATATGGTTTTAAATTGTAAATATAATTGAGGAATGTCTATTTTTCGATTGATACTGTTTTTATCTTCTATTGAGGTCCAGCTTTCTAGAAAAAGTCTTGAATGCTTGTCCTTGATATTTTGATATACTATTTCAGTTGAGTCAAAATTTGGTATGTGGTCCTGTTTCAGTGCGTGATCTACTAAAAGGGAAAGAGGGCTATAATTTTGAAGGGCTGTCCTGTGTTGATTGGTTCTTTCTTCTAGAGTTTTCCCTGTCTCTCCTATGTATGTAGCTGGGCAAGATCGGCACGGATTCTGTAAATGAGGTTGGATTTTTGACTGTTGTTTGTGTTATGTTTGGTATCGGGATGGCGGAGAAGTGTTTTTAAGTTGGATGGTGTCTGGTATATCGTCTTGATGTTGTACTTCTTGAGGGCTCTACTGATTCTTTCGATGCCGTAGCTGTACGGAAGTGTGCAATATGATTTATGAGATTGGCTATTGGAAGGAGGGCTGAATGTTGATCTGTAGAATTGTCTTTTGATAAATTCTGTGGGATAACTATTGCTTTGTAATTCATTCATTAGTATTATTTTTTCTTGTTGTACTTTTTCTAGATTATTAGAGCAATGAGTAGATATTCTTTTTGATAGGGTTTTTATGGCAGATATTTTATGGTTAATAGGGCCGAATGAGCTGAAATTCAAGTAACCACCTGTGTGAGTTGGCTTGCGGTAAATGCCTGTTTCTATTTTAGAGCTGTTTCTGGTGAGAATTATATCTAAGAATGATAAAGAGTTTTTTTCTTCTATTTCATGTGTAAATGTGGGAAATGGTTTTATATTGTTCAAGAAATTCAGAATGCTTATTGTATTGTTGTTTTCGGTTATGCAAAGAATATCGTCAATATATCTTTTCCAGGATGTTATTTTTAGCTGCTTATTATCTATTATTAATTGGTCAATATTATTCATGAAAATGTTTGCCAGAGCTGAAGATATTGGGTTGCCCATCGGGAGGCCTTTGATCTGTTTGTAGTATTGATTCTTGTAATTAAAGTAGTTGAATGATAGGCACAGTTTGAGTAAGTCTATGAGGGCTTCCTTTGGTATAGACAATGGTAGGTTGGGGTGGGCATTCAAGAATTCTGAAATTTCTGTAATAGCTTCATCATGTGGGATTGAAGTATATAGTGATTCAACATCAAAGGAGACCAGGCGACTGTTTTCTGTTATTTGAGTTCTTGAAATTATTTCTATTGCTGCTGTGGAGATATTCTTTGCATAACCGAAAACAACAATACAATAAGAATTCTGAATTTCTTGAACAATATAAAACCATTTCTCACATTTACACATGAAATAGAAGAAAAAAACTCTTTATCATTCTTAGATATAATTCTCACCAGAAACAGCTCTAAAATAGAAACAGGCATTTACCGCAAGCCAACTCACACAGGTGGTTACTTGAATTTCAGCTCATTCGGCCCTATTAACCATAAAATATCTGTCATAAAAACCCTATCAAAAAGAATATCTACTCATTGATCTAATAATCTAGAAAAAGTACAACAAGAAAAAATAATACTAATGAATGAATTACAAAGCAATAGTTATCCCACAGAATTTATCAAAAGACAATTCTACAGATCAACATTCAGCCCTCCTTCCAATAGCCAATCTCATAAATCATATTGCACACTTCCGTACAGCTACGGCATCGAAAGAATCAGTAGAGCCCTCAAGAAGTACAACATCAAGACGATATACCAGACACCATCCAACTTAAAAACACTTCTCCGCCATCCCGATACCAAACATAACACAAACAACAGTCAAAAATCCAACCTCATTTACAGAATCCCGTGCCGATCTTGCCCAGCTACATACATAGGAGAGACAGGGAAAACTCTAGAAGAAAGAACCAATCAACACAGGACAGCCCTTCAAAATTATAGCCCTCTTTCCCTTTTAGTAGATCACGCACTGAAACAGGACCACATACCAAATTTTGACTCAACTGAAATAGTATATCAAAATATCAAGGACAAGCATTCAAGACTTTTTCTAGAAAGCTGGACCTCAATAGAAGATAAAAACAGTATCAATCGAAAAATAGACATTCCTCAATTATATTTACAATTTAAAACCATATAGCACTTCTATACATTTATATATATATAACAAATTGCTGATTTTCAATTTTTTATTTTAAATGTATATATTTATTTATCCTCTATATATTAATATTGTATATATCATTTTATTATCAATAATTATATTTATAAACATGCATATTGTAGATTTTAGATATTTTAAAAATTTTTTATAGCAGTTGTACATACTCGTGAATTGATACGCGAGCTATTCAAAACACTCTTGTTCCCCGAAGAAGTTTGGCGAGTTGCCACACGAAATATCGGAAATAAAAACTTTATGATCCAAAATAGGCATTTTTAAATAATATAATATATGGATTGCTCTATTTTCAAACATATATATATATATATATATATATATATATATAGAAGCGATATAGAGTGTCGATTTTCGACAGTCGAGATCCCGAATACAATTTCATATTCAAGGCACTTTTCAAAAATAAAATTGCATCAATGACCTCTGATTATTTCAAAATTCAAACCCTACCAGTGAGTTCCAGTAAACAAACTCTGAAACTAAGTTTTCTCTAAAAAGTGTGAAATTCGGACTGCTTTCTACATATCTATAGTCAGGTGGTTCACTCAGAGTGAAAGCAGTTGTCTACTACACACCATGATTATCCTGATGCAATTAGGATAAATTACACCACCACATATATGGTGCTAAGAGTTTAAATTAATAAAAAATATATACGTAATAAAATAATGATCCAAATTATACAAGTAATAAACAAACAAATCAATGTTCCAAAATTTCCTATTGGGCAATCGAAGAGAAAGACCTGACAGATATGTCTCAAGGGAGCAGGTGATTTCCATAATCTACAAATTTATTCCTTCTTTGGAAAGTCATATTTTTATAAATCTTGTGATGGAATCTGTGGTGGGCATGCTTAATGACGATTTTGTTTTTGATTTGCACTCTTTCTAAATGATTCGGAAAAGTTTCATAGGAGCTCTCTTCTTTTAATGCCTTATCGTTTTTATCGTTAAAATAATTATTCAATTGTATTTTAGTGTTTTCACTTATTTATTTTGTAGCTTTGAAAATTTTGAAAACAAAAAAATCATATAGTTTTTTTATTGTTAAAATAATTATTCTCTCTAACCTCTCTCTTATTGTATTTTAGTGTCTTTGTCGCTTTGCAACATTTTGAAAGACAAAAATTCCACAGTTTTGTATCGTTTAAATAATTATTATATTGTATTCTAGAGTGTGTCTCTTCCTATATCTATATTGTCACTTTGAAAAATTTGGAAAGAAAATATTTCTATATATAATATATTTAATTGTATTTCAGTGTCTTCACTTATTTATATTGTCGTATTGATAATTGGGAGAAAGACTGAAATGATCATAAACAATTAAGCCATATTTACATAAAAAAAAAAACAGAAAAAAAAACTAAAAAGCCAAATATCTAAATTTATATTCTTTTGATAAACAATATTTTGTTTCAATATTTATTTATGTGTTTTACAGTAGAATGCATCCTATTGATATACAATTTTAATATATATATAATAGTAGGAAAATGTATACATTATATATGAAGGAATTTATATATCTTTCAATATAAGATAATATCAAAATAAATATATAAAACACTAGAATAAAATATTAAGGCAATTGTAAAATCTTTGTTTACGTAATATAATTAGCAAACGTATTATAAGATTTATTTATTGGGGTATTAGATATATTTATTTACTTACAGGATTGTTGTTAGTATTAGATAGCGTTAGTTCTTTTATTTACATTCTATCTCGAACTCAACTGTGTTGCCGAGTATGATATTAACTATATTACATCTCTCCTTTTTTATAAATCCATTATTTATGGTGGCTTCACCTGGCGACCGCTTCTTGTGAACTTCCGCTCCTCTCTGGTCTCCTCCTCTCCAGCTGGATTATCAGTTTCCGACTGCAGCTCCATCCTGTCAGAACCTTTAGGCTGAGTTTCTTGATCTTGCTCCATAGTTGAACAAGCACTTCCACTGGGTTCTTGCTCAAGGATGCTTTCATGGTCTCTTTGGGATTGGTTAGTTGTAATATGTGATTGGTTTCTTCTGTAGAGTCCTTTGTTGTTCTGGACTGTATAGGACCTTGGACCATCTTCTCGAACTATTGTGGCTGGTTTCCAGTTTCTTCTGTTTTCTCTTAGATAAACTTCTTGTCCGATCTTGAAAGTTGGTTCGTCTCTTGATCCTTTGTCATAGTAGAATTTCTGCTTGTTTCTGGATCTTCTTAGCTTTAAAGTGACATCTTTTTGGATGCAAGGTCTTAACAATTCTTTGCTGATTGGCAAGATTGTCTTTGTTCTTCTTGAAAGTAGTCTTTGTGCTGGTGATCCCATGTCTTCTCTTGGAGTATTTCTATAGTTGAGTAATGCAATCTGGATATCATCTCCACTTTGTTTGCATTTTCTAAGAATGTTCTTTGCTATTTGCACAGCTCTTTCAGCCAGTCCATTTGATTTAGGGTAATGTGGACTTCAAGTCTTGTGATTAAACTTCCATTTGTTGCTGAATTCATTAAACTCTCTTGAAGCATAATTTCTTCCATTATCTGTCTCCAGAACTTTAGGAATTCCATGTATGCTAAAGTTTCTTTTGAGAAATCCAATGGTATCTTTTGAATTTATAGTGTTAATAGGTTCAAAGTTTATGAAATCAGAATAACTGTCTATAATCACAATGTATTCATTCCCTTCAAATTGAAAGATATCTGATGCGGCGATTTCCCATGGGAGCTCAGGAATTTCTTTTAGCATTAGGGGTTGTTTTTGTTTGACTCTTTGTGTAGCTATGCAGGTCTTGCAATTTTCTACCATGTCAGAGATATATTTGGACATTCCTGCCCAATAAATGGAATTTTGGCTCTTTTGGTACAACCAGTAATGCCTAGGTGGCCTTCATGTATCTGTTTGAGAACTTGTTTTTTGATTGATTCTGGTATTATTATTTTGGTTCCCCTCAGAACTAGGTGTTCATGAATGGAAAGTTCATCTTTTATATTCCAATATCTTCTGCAAGATAGAGGAACTAGTGACTTTTGGTCTGGCCATCCTTGGATTATTGTTTCTTTTAGTTCTTGAAATTCTGCATCTTCCTTTGTAGCTTTCATGATGTTGGTTGTTGATCTATTGTCAAATGCAGTAATTAAAAGGATTTCTATTGGATTTTCTTCTAGAATCTCATATGATTTGCAATCTCGACTCAGTAAGTCTGCAATCAAGAGCTTCTTTCCACTCTTGTATTTAATATTTGGTCCATATTGATTAATTTATATAAATATTTTTTGAAGTCTTGGTGGCATTTTATCCATTGGTTTTTGTAAATGGATTCTAACGGTCGATGGTCTGTTTCTATTAAAAGAGATTTACCATATATATAGGTATGGAATTTCTTACAACCAAATTTAATTGCCAGAGCTTCTTTTTCTATTTGAGGGTAATGCCTCTGAGCATCATTTAATGCAGAAGAAGCATACGCAATTGGTCGATCTTCTTGGAGTAAGACTGCTCCAATGGCATGTTGGCTTACATCGACCGAAAGTACCACATCTTTGTTAGGATCATAATACTTTAGGGTTGGCGCTTGTTTTAGTAAGTCTTTTATTCTTTCCGTATCCTTGTCCCTCAAGCTGTCCCATTGCCATTCTGTGTTTTTCTTCAGAAGCAATCTCATTCTGTATGTTATCTCTGAGAGATTTGGTATGAATTTATGTAAGTATTGAACCATTCCCAAAAGTCTTTGTAGTTATTTTTTGTTTGATGGTGACTTGATATTGTCAATGGCTTTGACTTTTTCTTCATCTGTTTTTATTCCATCACTGGTGAAGATATGTCCCAAGTACTTTATTTTTGTTTTTTCAAATTCACACTTGTCCTTATTGAGTCTTGCTCCAGTTTCCTGAAAAGTAGTCATGACTATTTTAGTTCTTTCTCTCAGTGTTTGGATGTCTTGAGCATGGATGAGTATGTCGTCCATTGAGTTTTCTACACCAGGTATATCCTCTACAATCTTGGATATGGTATTCTGGAAAATCTCCGGGGCAGTTTTAATTCCAAATGGGACTCTAAGGAAAGCATAACGCCCCCAAGGTGTGCTGAAGGTCATGTAAGGTTGTGTTTCCGCAGCGACCTTCAATTTCCAAAAGCCTTTTAAGAAGTCAAGCTTTGTGAAGTATTTTGAATTTTTGATATTGGAAGCTATGTCCTCTATCGTTCTTAGTGGGTAGTGTCTTCTTAGCAGGATCTTGTTTAAATCTGATGGATCAATGCAAATTCTATATTTCCCGCCTTGTTTCACAACCACCATGTGGCTTGAGACAGGTGTCGGTTCTTCCATTCTTTTTATCACCTTACTTTTCTCCATTAAGTCTAGTTGTTTCTTGACCTCATATTTTATTTTGAGGGGTATTCTCCTGGGTGGTTTTATTTCCAACTTGTGGTCCCCTTTTGTGAATTCTGCTCTGTATTCAAAATTCTTTAAGCAACCATCTCCGTTGAACAGCTGGTGAAACTCTTGTTCTACCGGTTTTATTTCATTTAATCTCTTGAGTAGTCCTAGCATAAAGCAAGATTCACTGCCCAGTATTGGTGTGGTCCCTGTTTTGGTGACAATGAACTTAATGTCTGCCTTGATGTTGTTTATTATGCATGAGGCAATAATTTCTCCTTCCACCTTAATTCTGTGGCCTGAGAATGATTTTAAACTTTTCACTGAACTTCTGTTAAGTTTTTAATTTATTTTCTTGAAAATGTTCCAAGGCAAGACATTGCACTGAGCTCCAGTGTCCAATTTTATTTTGAAAAGTTCAGTGTTGTTTATTTGGATTTTTTTCCATTGATTCACTAGTGAATTCCGACAATGGATTAATTTGAAGACTAAATTCATCATTTTCTGTTCCTTCTTCTTCTAAGGTATTGATTTTCTTTTTATACCTGAAATTTGATCTGCAACATTTTGCAAAATGATTTGCTTTTTTACATCTTTTGCAAATTTTTCCATATGCAGGACATCTTCTAATTGGATGTGTGCCGCCACATTTTTTGCAATTGTCTATTAATTTTGGAACTTCTTCCATTGTTACATTCTGTTTTGGCCTGAAGTTATTTTTAATGACTGATACTTCTTGATCCGAACGCTGTTGCATGACCTTTATTTCTTTGTTTGTCCTTTCTGCAGCCATACATATTTGTATTGCCTTATCCAGGTCCAAATTAGGATCACTTAGAAGCTTTTCTCTTGTGTGGTCATCATGAATACCAACAACAACCCTGTCTTTGATTAGTTCATCTTCCAAACTTTCAAACTTGCACTTTGATGCTTGTAGGCGCAATCTTGTGATAAATTCTGTAATTGTTTCAACCATGCTTTGTTGTAATTTATTAAAGTTATAACGTTCCATGGTATAATTCTTTTTTGACAAAAAGTATTTGGTGAAACGTTTTTTGACTTCTTCAACTTTTTGGGCATCGCTTCCTATTATTGTCATTAACAACGCGACTTGAACTTCTGGTTCTTTCTTTTTCATCTCCGTAGCAGTTTCATACCAAGAATATTGTTGAAGCCAATCTTCCCACCTTTCTCTATTAGGATCAAAATGTTTTGGTGCCTCCATGGTTAGTTATTTAAATATTATTCTCAAAGCTATTTATTTTCGCTTATTTTTAAGTTTGGAACTTTTGTTAACCCTTTCAGTTTAGAACTAGGGTTAGCGAAATACGCTACTTTTATTTATTTTAAATTTTAAACTTCTGACACCATGTAAAATCTTTGTTTACGTAATATAATTAGCAAACGTATTATAAGATTTATTTATTGGGGTATTAGATATATTTATTTACTTACAGGATTGTTGTTAGTATTAGCTAGCGTTAGTTCTTTTATTTACATTTTATATCGAACTCAACTGTGTTGCCGAGTACGATATTAACTATATTACAGCAATAATAATATTTATTACATATCCAATATCAAATTTAAGCGAATTTTGTTCGAATAAATAATAATATAAAAATTGAAATACTTTCAAAACAAAAATTATTAAGATTATTTTCAAAAGAATATTTATAATTCGATAAATTAATCTTCAAAAAATTATTATAAGCTAAGATTCAACTAGCTTTTTACATCTTAATATATTAGTTATTTAAATTTTCCATCAAATATTATATAAAAATATAAATTATAGAAGGAGGCGTTTATATAAAAATATATATATCAAAAGACTTTAATTATATGCTTTCTATATCATATTTTATCGTCAAATATAGAGAACCATGTTTATGTGAGCAATAGGTACCCAGAAATTAGAGTAAAAAGAAAAATCAAGTAAAACGTTTCTTTTAAATTTGCAAACATTTTTATTTTAATAAATTTAATTTGAAAACACATGCCAATAACAAAAGTTTTCAATTATTTTGTATAAAAATTATTAAGAGATTGTAAATAGAATATCAGCCCGTTGAAGAGCAGTATATTTGCTCGAAAGCTTGCAAATTCAAAATTAAAAGAAACCTTTTACCTGATTTTTATTTTTTCTATTTTAGAGAACCAAGAGACAAGTTCAATGTGTAAAATGAATTAAATATTAGAGAGAATTTATAATTAATATTGAAAATGAACAAATATTTAACGCTGTTTATTCTTTATTGTAATTATAAAGATTTTTTTTCGGAATATTTTGCCTAAAAGTACAATATAGCTTATCTCCTGAATGTAATATAGCTTAAATACAATGTAGCTTATCTTGAATAAAATGTAACTTATCTTAATACTTTCCGAATAAGGAATAAATTTATAGATTATGGAAATCACATGCTCCTTTGAGACATATCTGTCAGGTCTTTCTCTTCGACCAAAATGCCACATGGAAAATTAGGGAAGACAAACTTCAGGATGGGTCAGCAATTTATTTAAGGCAAGAACAAACTATGAAGAATAAACAAAAGATAAGCCACGAGGGAAATTTACAGAGTTGCAAAATATAAGCATAAAAAATGAACACTCTGTTAATAAAATTAATAAATACTTTGCTACATAGCTCCTTCCCTATGGGAGCTGTGACCCACAGCTAGCAAATTTCGTAGTTCCTGACATGGATCTGACGTGATTCTGCCAAGGATTCCACCGAAGTCTTGATGGTTCTAGGAAATCTTGGAACATTGATATGTTTACTTATTACTTGTATAATTTGGGTCATTATTTTTATTACGTATATATTTTTAATAATTTAATTTAATCTCTTTGGCACCATATATGTGGTCGTGGTATTTATTCACGTAAATTTAAGTTAGAAAGGTTGAAAAGGTTTCAAAATTTGGCTAATTGAATAATTATAGACTAATGAGTGTTTTTCTCAAATGAATGGACCACGAAACGGCTACAATTGGCTTGGTGTAAATACAACGAGACTCATGAGATGAATATTAACTTTCTGATTTAATTAAACAAGATTAATTAGTTTAAAAGGAATAATTTCGAGGTTATTTCCTAATTAAAATACATTAAGATAATTATTATTAAATTTAAGAAGTATATATACATATTGTACAAATTGTATTCCTGTATTTCAAACTCCATGTTGTCCAAGAAACAAATTCGAATTAAAGAAACTTGGGTATTGATAAATTTAATTTTATAGACAAGTCCAATGTGTAAAATAGATTAAATATTAGAGAGAGAATTTATAATTAATATTGAAAATGAACAAATATTTAACGCTGTTTATTCTTTATTGATATTATAAAGAGTTTTTTCGTATATTTGGTTGAAAGTACAATATAGCTTATCTCCTGAATACAATATAGATTATCTTAAATACAATATAGCTGATCCTGAATATATACATTGTAGCTTATCTTGAATATATAAAATGTGTAGCTTATCCTGAATATATACAATATATAACTTATCCTGAATACAATGTAGCTTATCCTGAATACAATGTAGCTTATTTTAATACAATGTAGCTTATCTTGTAAACAATGTAGCCTTTCTGGAAAACAATATAGCTTATCCTGAATACAAGAAAGCTTATCCTAAATACAATGTAGCTTATCCTGAATACAATATAGCTTCTTCTGAATACAATGTAGCTTTTCCTGATTGCAATAAAGCTTATCTTGAAAACAATATAGCTATCCTGAATACAATTTTGGGACATTTAGGATTATTATTCGGAAAAAAAGACACAAAGTTATTTATTCACCAAGTTATATCAGGTAAAATGGGAGATACCACACGCGGTGAATTCTCCTTTAGACAAATTTTAATGTGAAGTTCTTCATCAACGCAAAATATTCATGATTAATAGGAAAACTGATAATATTAAAGATAAATGGAAACTATTCTAAAGAATTCTCACATCTATTTTTTTTTCCAAAATATCAAATTTTTTATTGATTTAATACAAAGATTAAAATATAGGAAAGGTCTGACTTATCGGTGCTGAATCCTCTCAGTGGTTTTCTCAGTTTAGTTAAACTCAATGTTCTAATTTTGAATTGCTTGTTTTGTTTATATAGACAACGCTATAGTTGAACTCCCAGTAAATATATTAAACTATGGATAAAATTACATTTCCAAATATAGGCATTCAACATCATAGGAAGGCCCCCTGAACTCCAGTCCTGGATCTTCGAGACAGGCCTGTGAGAAGACGATCTGGCCATCCTCGCATCGGCGAAATCAAGAATCAACCGATACTTCATCCAGGTCGGACTGGGCCAGACCATCGAGGACCCCGTCATCACCTGGAGGAGGACGCTATCACGGTGGGAAAGAACACCTGGCTGATTGTATATAGTTCCCTCGATATTTTTCATTTTTAAATTGACTAAGAAGTCAATGAAAGTGTTCTAATTGTCATTTCCAAATATAGATAAAGCGCTAATATAGATTATTCAATATTATAAAGAGAGAGAATAGTTTTCCAAATTATCTATCTTGAAATATGTACACAGATTTACAATTCACTACTAATTCATCGTGTAAATAATTAAAGATATATATGTAAATATTTCTAATATAACACAATAGTCTGATAGACTTTGTGCTTCTGTAATAATAAAATAAAATAAAATCTATCTTGAAAAAGAAACGCCAAATAGATAGAGAAGATCCCATTCAACACTTTTCATTTGAATTTCACAAGAGCTTCTCAAATTTTATTTCTCTTTATACCAAAGTTCTAAAAGGTATGTTTTATTATTGAAAATACAAAAAATTATTTAAGAGTAAATGTTAATTTTCAAAACACCGAAAGACACATCTCAAACATAATTAAAATATATTTAGAGTTAATTATAACCGGCAAATTAACAAGGATATTAAGAACTCTAATTAAATTTTCTACTCTTTCTCTCTCTTCCGTTTCAATTCGTAAAATAAAATGCCGGTTTCTCTCTAAAAGAATAAATTGTTTAAAGAAGGAAAGAAAGATGAGGAGACCAAGTTGGTTGAAATCAACCAATCTTATAAATAAAAATTGCATTAATTTTTTTTTATCTATTCTAAAATTTCAAATTCAATTTGTGTAGATGCCATACCATTTAATTAAATTTATTCGACAACTAATTAAAATAGGATTTAATATTTAATTTTTTTTTCAAATATTTAATTGATTACCCAATATTTAGACGTTTTAGTTTGAAGAAATACAAATTTTACCTTTTTCTGTTAAAGAATATATGGAAACAGACGTAATATACTGGTTCCTCTTGATTTGTACATGGATGAAATTTATCCATGTTTATACCAACAGTGATTTGTAAACCTTTGTTGATGCTTTTAGAACACTCTCGGTTAGAGATATACATAAATACTATGATGCACTAGCACGCCATCTGTTATGAAAATTCAAAACTATTTTAGACGCATATGATTCTTTTTGAAATTAAACAATTTCTATTGTCCTTACTGCAATAGAAAAATTAATGGAAGGGCCTGGCTCATCAGTGGTGAACCCTGCCAGCGGTTTCGCCAGTTTAATGCAATATAAGAGAGATATGGTAGATTAAACTGGCGAAACCACTGGGAGGGTTCACCACTGATGAGACAGGCCCTCCCATTAATTTTTTCATTGCAGTAAGGGCAGTAGAAATTGTTTAATTTCAAAAAGAATCTTATGCGTCTAAAATAATATTTAGAATTTTCATATACATAAATGATATAGATTTCAAATTTAAAATCAATAATAAAAATGCGAATTATTTTTATTGTGAAACTATTTTTATCTTTTAACTCCTATAAAACTCTTTTAAATTGAAATAATTTAAAGAGAGAGAGAGACAGAATCGAACATAATATCAACCGTCTTCCCTATTTACCTCCACACATATTTTTTCTTTATTTTATTGTCTTTTATTGATTGATATGAGGTTAAAGGCATTTTTGGATATCATATTCAACTCTAGGAGAAGATAAAGGTATTACTGAAAGGATGTATGAAAGGTAAACTGGGAAGTAGCAAGCCAAGAATGGAATTCTTGGACAATCACGGGAGATGAACATACGATGGCATCTGTAGAGTTGCTGGTATTTGAAATTAGAAATAAAGCTTCATTTTTCGGTACCAACGAACAGTCCTCCCTAAAATTAACAACAAATTTATATAACATTGGCAATTCAAATCAATATATGCAAATAAAACTAACAAAATATGAAAATTTGAATAATGTAAATTACAACATAAATACAATTAAACTACGCTACAATGCCCCCTATGAGAATATAGGAATACTATCAGCCAATTATTTTCGCCCTAATTTCCACAACACACAATTTGTAACCAACCATGGTAATTTCGGGAGTTTTCTGGAAGGAATCCGCGCATCGGAGGATCCGGGCTGTTTTTGTGGATGCCGCATTCAAGATTCTACTCATCTTTTACTTAAGTGCCCAGCATTTCAAGACTACAGACTCAATAACGGTATTCTCTGTACCGATCCAAGAGAACTGATATCCAGCAGGGATTCATACATTGAATTCAATAGATTTTGTAAATTTATATCAAAGTTTTTAAATAATCTCAAGTGTTATAGGTATAATTGTAACTGTATGTGCTGTATATATGATATTTCCCCTTTTTTCTTTATTTTGAGGTGTGTTTAAATTAAATTACCTATGTATATAGTATGCTTGTTTGAAACCAATTTCAAGAATATGGTAAATGCCTTGAGCATATGTTTTTGGATATATAAATAGATTCTCTCTCTCTCTCTCTCTTGTATTGCTTTCCTTTGGGCGCCAGTGTCCTTGGCGGGACATCGCGCTTTGTATTTACAGTTGAATAAAGTTGAATCATCCATCAAACAATGGATAGAGTAGAAAAAAAGAACGATTATATTTATATTAAACAAATTTTACATATTTCTCAATATGTATGCAATAGTCCTTATTGTAGAACTATTCGGCATAGCTCTCTTGAAAAGCTGTTGTTCGCGAAAGAAGAAAAAAAGAACATTGGGTGAGCCTTACTATTTTTAAATTTATAGCGTCATAAAAAAAAAGTAAAAATAAAGTACCTATTCACAGGTTGATAAGCGGATTACATTCACGTCAGGTACCTATATTTTCAGTCATAGAAACTTCCTGGAAGGGAAAAGTAGAGGAAAACTATTTACAGAACAAACAAGTACACAACAAGTTACAAGTAAAACTTGTACAATTCAGGGGCTTTAACTAGACTTTAAATTCTAAATAGTCTTTAATAAAAGTGACCAACTATAAATTGTGCAGAGAATTTAAAAAATATATATTTTTCAAAATGTGACATATATATATAAAATAAATATATATTCCTTTTGGAAAATATATATGTATGTTATATTGAAATATTATTTTATTTAAAAAGTTATATTCCATAGATTCAAATACTCTGTTTATATCTACCACCAGATGTCAGGACTTCCCCTATAAAAAATCATTGTTGTTGTTTCCCGATAGTCCAGAGTAGCCTAGTGGACATGGCATCTGCCCGGTAAGCGAAACACTGTGGGTTCGATTCCCATCCCTGGACACTTTTATTAAAGTCCCCAGATTGACTTGAGCGGGCGATGTACGAGTAAGTGTAACCCGTCCACATTTTGAGACGGATGTTGTTGTTTCCCGATGGCCAGCTCAAACCGTTTGTACATTATGTAAATAATCTTTTGTTTTCCTTGTTCTACTCGCCTTAAGTCAGGCAGTACTTTTATCAAATTATGTTTTTATATATTCCTTAAGCTCAATTAAACCTATTTTTCATCTTTACTATTTTATTGTACCCTCAGGATTTTAACCCCAACTGCATTAACATAGCATAATCTTCAAGATAATCAAAAATCACACAGAAATCTCTTTTTATAATATGTATATATATTATATAAAGAAAAAAAGAGATTAGATGCTGTTTGAATTTAGATCATGTTGAGGATTATTGTAATGGTGATGCAGTCGTGGTTGAATAATCTTGATAGAATAATAATAAAAATGGTTTTGATCAGAGATTGTTTTATTTGAGCTTTAGGATTATATAATAAACATAATTTGGTAAAAGGTAATGCCTGTCTTAAGGCGAGTAGAATAAGGAAACAAAAGAATATTTACATAATGTACAAAAGTTTTGGGTCGACCAACGGGGAAGAACAACAATGAGTACTTATAGGGAAAAGCGTGACCTCTGGCGGTCGACTAAAACAGAGTATTTATATCTACGAAATTATAATTTTTTTAAATAATATCTTAATATAACATATATATTTTTTTTTTCAGATCCATATATAAGAGATATAATAAGAGATAACAATGAGGGTTTAAAATTTTTTCTCTCTTTTTTTATTAAACCTTTTTCAACAATGACAACAAATGACTCACTAAGGACATGAAATATATTTTCAAATATAAGGTGGTTGGTTGGCGAGTGGTCTAAAGCGTTTGTTTCCGACAGCCACGACCGGGGATCTACGCCGAAATGGGTACTTTTTATAATAAAAGTGTTCCATTGGCCACCGAGTCTTGAAAAAGTCCAACCCCAACAATGAATGCAAGTAACCAAACGGTACTCTGATCACTTGTGAGTTCAAAACCGAACTGATTTTCACATATGTAGACGTGTCGTGCACCTCTACTCACCATGATTATCCAAGGCCTATAACCACGTGTACTATGGATAATAAAAAAATACATTCTTATATTTATCGTTACTAGTAAAATTTTCATGAAAATGCAGAAGTTTCAAGTTGTCTAAACATATAAATAAATTTTATATATTGTCCTACACTTCAAATACAAAATCATTTCAATGCTTATTTCCGTTAATGATTCCTCACATGTGTGGGCAACAATTCCAATATAAATATAAAGAGACAAAGGTCTCTTGGCCATCAATAGATGGCGTCTAGTTTTGACGGGAGAGGCGACCTTTGTCTCCTTAGATCAATATCTCCCCGGCAAAATTTCCATCTATATATAATGTTATAATTATTTTATGTTTTGTGTTGAAAAAGAGGTGCAGTCGTGAAAAAGTGAAGATAATTATTAACCTTTCAAGTAGTTTTTATTTTGAATTACTTGAAGTAAATTTACACATAAAATTATTTATCACAGCAATATAGAATTTATAGAATTAATTCTATAAGCGTGATTATTAAAAAAATAGGTTGGGTTAACTATACATATTTACAACAATAATTAAAGTGTTATGTTCTGAATCTATGGTCAAAAATGTAGAACAGTCAATGAATGAAAATGAAATATATGTTTTTGAAATAATAAAATATTTGCATTTTAGATTATATAATATATATATAATGATAAATCACAATAGAATTAGAGATAGAGAGAATGTGTGTTAAAATATTTACATAGAATGCAACAAATGATTATTTAACACTGCCTCCCCAAACGGTTATGCTAAATTATTCAGATGCGTTTCAACACATGTATAACTTTTTATATATTAAAACTAACTGACAAATTAGAATTTGATGATAAAGGAAAATTATTGTTGAGTCATTATACTATTTTTCTATAGTTAAACATGATATACTGAGATTTCTAATACTAATTTTTAGAAAATATAGAATTTTAACATTTTTCAAGTTTTCAAGCTTTAATCGTACTAATGACTATTGAATTCTATATATACTCTATAACAAAAAAAATATCGACGCACCAAGAAGCAGTTGTCCGATATGAAAATACGTATACAAAGAGGTTTCGACCAAACATGCAAATGATTGAAATTTGGTGGCCTATTTATGCAAAACAAGAGCTCCAGCGCATCTGAACTGCACGTCCAGCACGAGCATTTTAGACTCAATATTCGGCGCGGCACGAACTGATTTTCATAATTTCCGTTTAATATTTTAGCAGTACGCCTATTTCTACTGTATCAATGCCTCGCCGAAAGATTCCTGCTCATTACGAACATATGTCAGAGTTTGAAACTGGTCGTGCCATTGGATTGAAAGAGGCTGGTTGGTCTAATCGACTAATCGCGCGACATCTGTGTCTAAGTGATGCGGCTATTAAGCGATGTTGGCAAAAGTGGGTCAACAACGGAAGGATGCAACGTCAGGACGGCAGCGGTCGACCAAGGGCAACAACAGAACGGGAGGACAGAGCAATTGTCAGAATGGCTGTCGCAGCACCGAATCCACGTTATCTACCATCCAACGTGTGACCGGCACACAAGTGTCCAAAATGACCATCAACAGGCGACTGAAAGAGCGGAATCTAAGAGCTCGCCGACCGTTACGATGCCTACCCCTCACACCCGTGCGCCGACAAGTCTGACTACAGTGGTGTCGGGAGCGATCAACTTGGAACTGCGCTGACTGAGGACGTATAGTCTTTAGTGACGAGTCCCGTTTCTTACTGTGTCCTGACGACCGTCGCAAACGTGTCTGGAGACGTCCTGGCAGCGTGTGGATCCTGGCCTTACTGTCGAACACCACACAGGTCGACAACAGGGCGTTATGGTCTGGGGTGCCATTTCATTTGATAGCAGGACCCCATTGGTAGTCATTCCTGGCACCCTGACAGCACAACGGTACGTAGATGACATTCTACGACCTGTTTTGTTGCCGTTCCTCTCACATCACTCCGGGCTTACTTTTCAACAAGATAATGCCCGGCCACACACGGCACGTGTTACTATGGATTGTCTTCAATCTTGCCGAACTCTTCCGTGGCCAGCAAGGTCGCCTAATCTCTCGCCCATAGAGCACATCTGGGACGTGATGGGAAGGCGATTGCAACCATCCCGGAATGTTGACTATTTAGCCCGACAGTTGGAGACAATTTGGTTAGAAACCCCGCAGCACACCATCCGCGGAATCTTTATCAGTCTATGACACGCCGGGTGGCAGCCTGCATCCAAGCCAGTGGGGGTCCAACGACATATTGACATTCTCAATTTGTGACGATCAAACTCTGAAATAAAACAATTGTTCTGAAATTTTAATAGTTTTCCCCCCTATACATGCTCTTTACATACACCAACTTTTGTCCTAATCTGACAACTCCTTCTTGGTGCGTCGATTATTTTGTTATATAATAAAGATGAATGAGATTTTCTGTTGTTTTTAGATCATGTTGAGGATTATGGTAATGGTGATGCAGTCGTGGATAAATCTTGAAAGTATGATAATAAAAATAATTTTGATCAGTAATTTAATTGAACTAAAGGAATATATATTAAAAAAAACATGGTTTGATAAAAGTAATGCCTGGCTTAAGGCGATTAGAATAAGGAAAACAAAATATTATTTACATAATGTACAAAGGTTTTGAGCCGGCCATCGGGAAAAAACAACAACGAGTTTTTATAGAGGAAGAGTGACCTCTGGCGGTCGATTTAGCAGAGTATTTGAATCTATGAAATTTTAATTTGAACTAAAATAATATTTTTATATAACATATATATACAAGGTATGTCCCATAAGTTCCCGGACTGGGTCCATAAAAAAATTAATTAATGAAAAATGTAAATGAATTTGACAGTTTATTATAGAAAAAATATCTGGCTACACGGTGGTACCAATATCGAGGCGGTACTTGCGCGCGCGCCATGGTTATTCTAATTTATTTAAAGGTCACACCTAGCGCTGCGGCGATTTTACGATGGAACAAAAATTGAAGCAGAGGATTTGCATATAATTTTGTGTGAAACTTCAAATATCAGCAACCGAAACTTTTGAAATGCTTAATAAAGCATTCCCCAATGACGCCCCAAAGAGAACAACTGTTTTTGAATGGCATTCTAGATTTAAAGCTGGCAGAATTTCCATTGAAGATGATCCTCGTCAAGGACGCCCAAAATTTCAAAGGACTGATGAAAATGTGCAAAAATTACCGATTTGATAAAAGAAAATCCTCGAACCACTTTGCTGGAGCTAGAGCAAGACACAGGCATCTCTAAAACAACGATTGGAAGGATCGTAACCGAAGATTTGAAGCTCAAAAAGACTCCTGCAAAATTCATCCCAAGATTCCTCACCAATGAGCAAAAACTGTGTCGGCTTGCAACCTGTGAGGACATGATGGAAATGACAAGAACGGATCCAGAATGGAAAGATAAGATAATCACAGGCGACGAGACATGGGTCTATGGCTATGGCCCTGAAACCAAACCTCAATCTGCCGAGTGGAGAGGTTAGGGTGAGCCTAGACCCAAAAAATCCAGAAACAAGGTGTTGCTGGTCGCTTTTTCGGATAACAAGGGCATTGTTCATCACGAGTATCTTCCTGCAGGCCAAACAGTTATTAAGGAAATGTATTTGGGCATTCTTCGCCGTCTAAGGGAAGCGATTCGAAAAAAAAAAGGCCAGAAAAATGAACTAATGGAGGCTGGATCCTACACCATGACAATGCTCGCCCTCACACAGCGCACTTGATGACTAGCTTTTTGGCGAAACACGGGACACAAATCCTACTTCAACCACCCTAATTCCCAGACATCGCACCAAATGACTTTTTCCTGTTCCCCAAACTTAAAGCAGTTCTAAAAGGAAGACATTTTGACACCAGGGATGACATAATAGAAAAATCGCCGTTAGCATTGAAGAGCATTCAAAAAGAGGCTTATAAAAACTGTTTCGACAATTGGGAGAAACGATGGCGCTGGTGCGTTGAAGCAAGGGGGGATTACTTTGAAAAGTTTTAATAAAAAATTTTTAAAAAAATCTTACCTTTTTTTTTATGGACCCAGTCCGGGAACTTATGGGACATACCTTGTATATAGGTAAACAAAGTACCAACAAATAAAACTTCTACTAGTAAATTCGAACTAATCCTTTGAGGATTACAAGCTAAAAATTACAATTTTAATGATAGTCAAACAAAGGCTTACAAAATACATCCTTGTTTTTTAACCTAATCTAATTCTCCTCTCCCACAAATTTTAATTTCTGAAAATTTAATTAGCACTAGAATTAAAAGCCATTGTTCACGCCTTCTGTTTTATATCCATTCTACTTAGAGGGAGAACTGGAGAGATAAAGAAAAACCTTTGCCATAATTTCTAAATCTTTCTATAAAAATGTTCTACCTATATTCCGTCATTTTTCAGCGTTAGATTCACGTTTACAATGAGATAGATTTTGAAATATATTTGGTCTTTTTTCACATATCTTATGCCATTAATGGCTGTAAATTTGCATACTGAAAAGGCTTTTCTATATAGATAATACCGTAACAGAGTTTTCCATTGTAAAGTCCTGAGCTATCTCCTCCGAAGATTCTGAACTACACATAACAATCTATATACCAAAATTTTCGTTATTTTTTTCTTCGTATGATAGGCCTGTTTTTATTTTCCTAATGTTAACATTTATTTTTATTTTTTAATTTAATCTATTTTACAATCGTAGATTTTTTGCATTTATCATCATCAATTCATTTGTTTTGAAATGCGTAAAAATGTGTTTTGAAATAATATATATTTCTGATTCATTTGATTATGTAAGTACTTTGTTATAGTTTTTCATTTAAATATATAAATTTTTCGAATTGTAGATTGAATTATTACTTTTATTCTATAATAATTATCTTTTATAAGTGTTTGTTTTAGTTTTTCATTTGAATTTAGCACAATTTTTGTATCTGGTTATCTTTTTTGGCATCTTTTTTTTTCTCATTAATAAGACCTAATCCAAATAATTTAATAGTGTGTGACGTTTCAGCAACAGCATCAGACAGAAGAATAAATGAACTAAAGAATAAAATCTCATTTTTTCTTTTGTCTGATGATGGTGGCATTTGGATTAGTTGTTATTTTTTTTTTATTAATTTGTTATAGTTTTTAATTTGAATTTAGCTCCATTTTTGTGTCTTATTTCTTCTTTATATTAAAACTTAGAATTAAGCTTTGCTTTTTTATATACATGTTTATTACACATTTAGCAATACTTTTTCTTTATATTTGCTCTTATTTACTCATTTTTTTACTCTTTCACAATCAGATTTTGAAAATGGCTAAATGGCTTCACTTCTCCCTATTTGCTTTTGTAGCTTTTCTTATAAAAAAAATATTAGAACTTAGAATTAAGCTTTGCTTTTTTATATACATGTTTGTTACACATTTAGCAATATATATACCTAAATATTTTTTTGAATACTTACCTCTTTTAGTGAATTTTTGTCAGGGGGGCTGCAAAAGTGCCGTACTTATGCAGTATCTTGATGCTTTTCCTGTGAAAAGGATAATGAAATTTAAAATTAAGCTTTGCTTTTTTATATACATGTTATTTACACATTTAGCAATATATACACAGAAATATTTTTGGAATATTTAACTTTTTTGGTGAATTTTTGTCAGGGAAGCTATGGACTGCCGTAATCATGCATTATGTTGATGTTCTTCTCATAAAAAAAAATATTTGGGTTTGGAATTGGGCTTTGCTTTTTTGTATACATGTTTTTTACATATTTAGCAATTTACACACAGAAAAATTTTGGAATATTTAACTTTCTTGGTGAATTTTTGTCAGGGAAGCTATGGACTGCCGTAATCATGCGGCTGCAAAAGTGCCGTACTTATGCAGTATTTTGATGCTTTTCCTGTGAAAAGGATAATGAAATTTAAAATTAAGCTTTGCTTTTTTATATACATGTTATTTACACATTTAGCAATATATACACAGAAATATTTTTGGAATATTTAACTTTTTTGGTGAATTTTTGTCAGGGAAGCTATGGACTGCCGTAATCATGCATTATGTTGATGTTCTTCTCATAAAAAAAATATTTGGGTTTGGAATTGGGCTTTGCTTTTTTGTATACATGTTTTTTTACATATTTAGCAATTTACACACAGAAAAATTTTGGAATATTTAACTTTCTTGGTGAATTTTTGTCAGGGAAGCTATGGACTGCCGTAATCATGCGGCTGCAAAAGTGCCGTACTTATGCAGTATTTTGATGCTTTTCCTGTGAAAAGGATAATGAAATTTAAAATTAAGCTTTGCTTTTTTATATACATGTTATTTACACATTTAGCAAATAATACACAGAAATATTTTTGGAATATTTAACTTTTTTGGTGAATTTTTGTCAGGGAAGCTATGGACTGCCGTAATCATGCATTATGTTGATGTTCTTCTCATAAAAAAAATATTTGGGTTTGGAATTGGGCTTTGCTTTTTTGTATACATGTTTTTTACATATTTAGCAATTTACACACAGAAAAATTTTGGAATATTTAACTTTCTTGGTGAATTTTTGTCAGGGAAGCTATGGACTGCCGTAATCATGCGGCTGCAAAAGTGCCGTACTTATGCAGTATTTTGATGCTTTTCCTGTGAAAAGGATAATGAAATTTAAAATTAAGCTTTGCTTTTTTATATACATGTTATTTACACATTTAGCAATATATACACAGAAATATTTTTGGAATATTTAACTTTTTTGGTGAATTTTTGTCAGGGAAGCTATGGACTGCCGTAATCATGCATTATGTTGATGTTCTTCTCATAAAAAAAATATTTGGGTTTGGAATTGGGCTTTGCTTTTTTGTATACATGTTTTTTACATATTTAGCAATTTACACACAGAAAAATTTTGGAATATTTAACTTTCTTGGTGAATTTTTGTCAGGGAAGCTATGGACTGCCGTAATCATGCGGCTGCAAAAGTGCCGTACTTATGCAGTATTTTGATGCTTTTCCTGTGAAAAGGATAATGAAATTTAAAATTAAGCTTTGCTTTTTTATATACATGTTATTTACACATTTAGCAATATATACACAGAAATATTTTTGGAATATTTAACTTTTTTGGTGAATTTTTGTCAGGGAAGCTATGGACTGCCGTAATCATGCATTATGTTGATGTTCTTCTCATAAAAAAAATATTTGGGTTTGGAATTGGGCTTTGCTTTTTTGTATACATGTTTTTTACATATTTAGCAATTTACACACAGAAAAATTTTGGAATATTTAACTTTCTTGGTGAATTTTTGTCAGGGAAGCTATGGACTGCCGTAATCATGCAATATGTTGATGTTCTTCTCATAAAAAAAATATTTGGGTTTAGAATTGGGCTTTGCTTTTTTATATATATACTAGCCGAGTGACCCGGGCAACGCCCCGGGTTTACCCGAAGGACCCGCAGGTGAGAAACTATAGAAGAAAAATTTTAACAAATCAGAAAATGAAATTGCAAACAACAGAACTACACTACTTTAAGGACATGAGAGCACATGCACTGTATAACCATACGTGTACCATTTCCAAAGACCCTGCTTAGGATTAAAACATCTCAGAAGCATAACAATAGTACCAACCTAGAGGTTAACTGGTGTGGATGCATTCCTCTGGGAGTGAGACTATTGAGAAATTCAGTAGGGAGTTATTTTGCTTCTCCGCATTCTAACACTCCAACTGTTAACACTGTGGAAACACTGACTCATGTTTGGTAAGCAATTTCAGGGAAGAAACTATAGACATTGGATTAAATAAATTATTAATTAAATTGCATTAAATAAAAATTATTAGATTTAAATAAATATTATTAGAGTGAAAAAAAAAAGAAAGAAATTAACAAATTAGAAAATAAAATTTCGAAAAATACAACTATATTGCAGATAAGAGGACCTTATTAAAAAATACATAAACAAACTGTAATTCGACACTCGATAATTCGACACTTTCGATAATTCGACCATTTTAAAAATCAAATTTACAAGGTTGATTGTTGTTTAAATACAACTTTGCTTTTGCATGCATAAACACAGGCTCTTGTAGCAAGAACCCAAATATTATTTATAGTCATAGCAAAACCCAACTTTAGTGAAAACTGATGCCTCTTCAGAATGAATGGAAGACTGAAATCTGAAGGAGCAGAAGATATGGGTCATCTTTACATGTATGCTATCCAATGTTCGCACACTTGAAAAAGCCACATATAAAGTTGTCCGTGCGTAAACACAGGCTCTTGAAGCCAAGGTTTGGCCTTGAGCCTTATTTATAGTCATAGCAAAAGCCAACCTTAGTGAAAACTAACGCCTCTCTAGAATGAAGCGAAGGTTGGTATCCGAAGGGGCCAAAGATATTTCAGACACTATACAGTGTGTTCAACTTTGGGCACTGTCAGTATATGTGCTTCAAGGACATGAGAGCACATGCGCTGAAACACCATACGTGTTCCATCGCAAAGATCCTAAAGGCATTGGTGAAAGTATAAATAAATATTTTGGAAATGAAAAAAAAATACATATATATATAAGAAAATAAATTGGAATAAAAATTTACAAACTATATTTCAGAGTGGATACATATTTGAAAGGAAAAAAAAAAAGAAAATTGCAAACAACAAAACTATATTACAAATATGACATGAAAACTAACGCCTCTCTAGAATGAAGCGAAGGTTGGTATCCGAAGGGGCCAAAGATATTTCAGACACTATACAGTGTGTTCAACTTTGGGCACTGTCAGTATATGTGCTTCAAGGACATGAGAGCACATGCGCTGAAACACCATACGCGTTCCATCGCAAAGATCCTAAAGGCATTGGTGAAAGTATAAATGACCCATATCTTCTGCTCCTTCAGATTTCAGTCTTCCATTCATTCTGAAGAGGCATCAGTTTTCACTAAAGTTGGCTTTTGCTATGACTATAAATAATATTTGGGTTCTTGCTACAAGAGCCTGTGTTTATGCATGCAAAAGCAAAGTTGTATTTAAACAACAATCAACCTTATAAATTTGATTTTTAAAATGGTCGAATTATCGAAAGTGTCGAATTATCGAGTGTCGAATTACAGTTTGTTTATGTATTTTTTAATAAGGTCCTCTTATCTTATCTGCAATATAGTTGTATTTTTCGAAATTTTATTTTCTAATTTGTTAATTTCTTTCTTTTTTTTTCACTCTAATAATATTTATTTAAATCTAATAATTTTTATTTAATGCAATTTAATTAATAATTTATTTAATCCAATGTCTATAGTTTCTTCCCTGAAATTGCTTACCAAACATGAGTCAGTGTTTCCACAGTGTTAACAGTTGGAGTGTTAGAATGCGGAGAAGCAAAATAACTCCCTACTGAATTTCTCAATAGTCTCACTCCCAGAGGAATGCATCCACACCAGTTAACCTCTAGGTTGGTACTATTGTTATGCTTCTGAGAAGTTTTAATCCTAAGCAGGGTCTTTGAAAATGGTACACGTATGGTGATACAGTGCATGTGCTCTCATGTCCTTAAAGTAGTGTAGTTCTGTTGTTTGCAATTTCATTTTCTGATTTGTTAAAATTTTTCTTCTATAGTTTCTCACCTGCGGGTCCTTCGGGTAAACCCGGGGCGTTGCCCGGGTCACTCGGCTAGTATTGAGATATTAGCTCAATTACCTTTGATCTACTGATGGCTAATTTGTTGAAACCCTGTCATTATATAACATTTTTTTAGTATATAGTAGACTCTCCCCCCCCCCCCTATAACGCGAGTTTTTACAACGCGATTTCGTACAAGGCGATAAAAAAATTACGACAAATTTATTTATACCTCGCGAATTTTCGTATAACGCGTTATAAAATGAAATACATGATATTTGCCACTAACAATTTACCCTAACAACATTCGCGTTATACAAGTTTTATTTCGTACAACGCGAATTCCTATAACATGATTTCATACAACACGGAACATATTAATCGCGTTATAGGAGAGTTTACTGTATTATTAATTAAGACATCGCTGTCATATACAATTTCTTATAAAATGTCGATTTCTGATAATCAGCATATTATCGAAAACGAATTCAAAATTATTTTTTTAACAATTCAAATCTATATTTCAAAAATATAGCTTGAATATGCTTAGTTGGTACCACATGATTAACATACAATGATTAACGTCTGAATAAATGTTTTATTCTTTCAAAAGAGAAGCAGTATCGTGAATTAGAAGATATGGGGTGATATTGAGATTCCGGGATAACTCTTTGTTCATCCCAAAATTCATCATTGAAGCGATAGAATATTACCTGAACCTAAACTTACTTACACTGTGAACACCTTATCTAACCTACACAAAACACCATATAAAATCGAATTTATTAAAACATATCATCGATCGAGTAAATTTTGATAACAATAAACTTAGTGATGTTTCCCGAAGACCCCAATGCTCTCTACCGAAGAATTATAAAATAAACTCAATAAAAACACTTTATTAAATATTATTCAAAGTATATAATTTTATATTATATATATATTTTTAATTTTAATTCTTCGGTAGAGAGATAATGGATTTTCGGGAAGCATCATCGTTTATAAATATTATTTAAATTAAATAAATAAACAAATGTAAATCATGAAGCGTTGAAGAAGCTAAAAAGATTCTTTATAATATTTCTTACTTTTTTACCTAGGTAGAGTCGTTAGAAGAGAAAGTTGAGAAAGATTTAAAGATTGATTTTAGATCCACTATATATAAACAATTTTGACGAAAATATTCAATGAAATATCAAATTTTATATTGAATTTGTAATATATTAGTTTAATATTATTCTGAAATGAAAAATTAAAGAGAGAAGCTGTTTACATTGAGTGAATTGAATATGACGTCTCAAATTTCATGAACCAAAAGTTTATAAATATCGATATGAATGAAAGAGAAATAAAAGTAATACTATATATATATATGTTATGAATTATTTGTGTTTTGTTGTTGAAAAAGAGAATTGAAGGTGCAGTCGTGAAAAAATAAAGATAATTATTTACCCATTAAGTAGTTTTTATTTTGAATTACTTGAGTAAATTAAACATGAAAATATTTATTTATCACAGTAATATAGAATTTATAAAATGAATTCTATTTTCGTGAATTAAAAAAAAAATAGGTAGGTTCAACTATACATATTTTAAAGTAGTATGTTCTAAATCTATGGTAAAAAATATAGAACAGTCAAGGAATGAAATTAAATATATGTTTTAAAAAATATAAAATATTTGCATTTTAGATTGTATAATATATATATTGAACGTAAATATGCAAATACGTATTATATATATATAATATAATAATTTGTCATAACAAAAACCATATTTAGGAATATTTTTCTCATATATTATCTCTCTTGATCAGGAACATTACAAATTGCACATGATATTCTATATATTGTATTTCAAAATAATATATAAATAGTTTTTCTAATTTATAAATAATAACAATCTTGAATTAAAAACTAATGCAAGTATACTATCGAGGAGAATCATTGAAAAATTAAAACCTAAAACAGGTTTATATACGTACTTCAATTTTCAATAATATTTGAACCAATAAGACAAAGAACAAGTAATATTTCAAATATCTATAATCTACTGTTTCAATTATAAAGTAAATTTATCTCTACATCATAATCCATTTCTTCAAACTACCAAATGGCTATATACATATGTAATTTAAATAAGCCTAATCTAAAAATAGAATGCATTTATGCAAATTTTTGACGATCCCTAAATCCATTAATGGAATTTTATAGATTCTTCAAAATATTTACGTAGAATCAAAATTAAATTAGAATGATAGAAAAACACATTTTCCTATAAATATTCTAATGGCAAGGATCCCTCTTTTGATGGAAATAAAATAGATTATATAAATTTTAAATGTCATATGGATTTTAATTAGATATTTCCAAAAAGGGGAGTAGATTTCCATTTAAAGATATTGCATTAAGATACTTTAATAAAAAATATAGAATAAAGGTAAAGGGGCAATGGTAAATATATGTGTACAGTAAAATTTCCTTTAAGTGAACAAAGCGTTTGAGTTATTTTTTAATTTACAATTATCTTTATTGTAAATCGCTAGTATTTATATAATTAATTTTCACAACAAAAACCATCAATGACCATCTTTTTCTCCTATGTTCTCTCACTTGATCAAGAACATTGCAAATTGAACAGGATACTATAAAATTGTATTTCAAAATAATATATATATTATAAAACAAAAAAATATTTCTGTGTTGTATTTTAAAATTGTTGATATCTTGAAATATTATTATTATTTGTTGCTTGATTTTGGTATCCATGAGTATCATTATGTAATTGTTCTTTGCAGTCGTGGGAAAATAAAAGAGTTTTGATCATTGATTTCTTTATTTGAGCTGAGAAATATATAAAAGAACATAATTTGATAAATGTAATGCCTGGCTTAAGGTGAGTGGAATAAGGAAAACAAAAGATTATTTACATAATGTACAAAGGTTTTGAGCCGGCCATTGGGATAAAACAACAATAAGTTTTTATAGGGTAATAGTGACCTCTGGCGGTCGATTTAGCAGAGTACTTGAATCTATGAAATTATAATTTTTAAAATGAATAATATTTTTGTATAACATATATAGCTTATTCTAAATAATAAATAATAACAATCTTGAATTGAAAACTAATGAAAGTATACTATCGAATCATTTAAAAAATTAAAATATTAAAACGGGTTTATATACGTTCTTCAATTTTCAATAATATTTTATCCAACAAGACAAAGAGAAAGTAATATTTATATTAATTATAAGCGATTATTTAAAAATTATATGAAGGACGGACAAGTCCGAAAGCTTGAAAATAAAAAGTTGCACAAGAAACTTAACTCTGGAAGCTTCATTTATTTTATAATTGTCTTTATTGTTTTAAAGTGAAATAATGCTTTATAGCTTATAATGCAGCTATGACTAGGACTTCAGGAAAGTTTTAAGCTGAATTTGACTTTATTTGAATGCTATCTATATACAGGTAACCTGGTGACTATATATGGTTATGGATTCCTTTTAGATAATTGAAACAATATGAACAACTAGTTAATATTATATTAAAATAATGGAAATATATACAACGATATATATTCATAGTTCTTGAAATTAAATATACTTTGGTCAGTAAATGTTTTTAATAAGATTTACTGGCCGAAGTATCTTTAATATTAAGAACTATGAAAGCCGACCAGGCAGCCTCTATCTTTAAGATATGAATTCATGAGTCAAGGCTCCATCACCTTGATAGGGTCCTCCTCCAGACCAAGAAGGGATCTTCTTGGACTCTTCAAATCTTCAGGCCCAGGAAATTCTTGAATATGCGGGCCTTTGCAGAGGCCAGGATGGCCAGAGCATCGTCCTCCAGGCATTGCCCGAAGATTCAGCCCTGCAGGTTAGGGGGCCGCTGGATGATGGTGAAGGCTTCCCGGGATGAGAGGCCTGATGCAGCGGCAGGACCATTATCGATGGGCAAGTTGGCTTCTTTTAGAGAGTGAATAGCATTATTGCCTATTGGAAGCTTATGTTGAATAGAGAGTCATCAATCGTAAAAATATATCACACGACCTTTCGGCCACCAACTATCGCCCTTATCAAGACAGAAAACGTAACACGACATTGACCTTTGTTGATCAATAAAAAGCTTTAATTTCTAAAGTCTCTTTAAAAAAACTTCAAATTTGAAATCTTTATAGATCGATAAAAGTGTCAACTTCGTGAATAGATTCTACTTTGAAAGGAAATACATTGGGTCAACGAATGTGGTAATACATTTAGAAGTGTTTCAATCTATCTAATTGATCTATTTTATTAATAAACAGAAGATATACAATAACGCACCATCAATAAATACGAAAAAAGCATAAATAACAACAGATGTTTATTTTAAAACCAAATTTTGGAAAATATTCAATATTTTCAATTCAGTAAGGACAGTAAAAGTATTTCCTTCTCTTATTTGGTTTTAAAGAAAAATTTGTGTTCAATGATTTTATTTCTATTTCATCATCTATTTCATCGTTTGTAAGTGTCCAATATGTAATTGTAATATTTTGATATTTGATCGTTTTTTGGTTGTTTTTGATTGTTATACACGAAATAAAACGATTAATATTAATTTATATAAGATTATATAAAAGGGCGTACCCGGATCTGCAAAGAAAAAAAAAAACAATATTTTCTCAAAATATAAAGAGGGAGCAATCTCTCGAAATATTTTGAGAAAATAATGTTTTTTTTTTTCTTCACAGATCCAGGTATGCCCTTTTATATAATCTTAATTAATGGATCGCCTTTTGACTCAAATTAATTTATCTGTTTGAAAATAAATATAAACTTCTCTTTACTGCAATGGAAACATTTTGGGAAGGCCTGGCTCATCAGTGGGGAATCCTTTCAGTGGTTTCGACAATTTTAATCCACGATACCGTTGTAATATTGTATCTGGCGATTCTATATCGGAAACTCTTGAGAAAGCCATTGTTAAATCAAGAATAATATTATTAATATTTTATTTAATTATCATCACATAGTGGGTAGAAGTTGGCGAATGCTCTTACTGTAAGTGTACACATGTTTATATGAAAAGTAGTTCAACTTTTGAACTTACTAGTGTACCAAAGCTCTGTTTGATATATGCCTCGCTGGTGGGAGATTCCACTTATGAAAGAGTCACGGGATATTGGAGAATTTATTCTAATTAAGAAAAAAGTTTTCAATGCGGGATTCGATTCTGGATCGTAGCGTTCACAAGACAACGGTTTTACCACTCGGTTTATTTCTTTCCTACCACCTATGTAAATATTCTAGGTTTCTGAATGGCTGATGGAAGCACTCATACAATCAAATGACTGACATCAGTATTTGACGCTAATGCTTTGGCAAAATACAAGATAATTAAACAAAAAATAAGAAAAGATCAAGTATGCGAAATAAACTCTGAGAGAAAAATGACAAAACTATAACAAGACTTAGAACAAAACACTATAAAGGAATGACAATATATCCAAATGGCACAAAAACCTATAGGACATGCAACAACTGTCCTGGTATGGAACTAACACCTACTCACATATTCTCATGCCCAGCAATGGCCGCAGCCTTGCAGAAAATTGACATAGACCCAGAGCAGCAATTTTACATATCCAAGATAGTGGACATTGCTGCTGCTGTGATAGAGATGCATGGAGGCATCTGAGACTCTTCATTGGACACGACAACAACAAAAACCTAGGAGAGCAAGATTTCTTTATAGCTCCTATTCAATAATTATCTATAATTAGGTTCTCCAACCAGATTCAAATAATCTTTCTATTGTATGCAATGTTACAGAAATCATTTTAATTCACAGAGTTTCATTATTAAGCAGCTTAATCACAGTGTGATTAGATAAATTGCGCAGAAAGCCTTTCTTAAAATTGTCCTACTAATTATTTGAGAGATGAACTATTATTGTAAAATTTAACTGATAACAATGAAAATTGATTATTTAAATATTTTATATAAATAATAACAATTGAATGAGGACATACCTATTTAAAGGGCTGTTTAATTTTTCTAATATATTTGATAATAAAAATATGTAACTTTCTCTCTCTCTCTCTTTTCATTCCTTTACAAACCCACCACTTCATAATTGTGTTAGGAATGCACTTATCGAAAACCATGTTTATCATGGTAGGTAATTAGCGTCTAATATTCTATAAATACACCACAATTTCACACGTAAAAATAATTTTAAAAAGATTTTTGCAACAAATATATTTTAATGGTTCTGTTTTCAATTTTTTTTTATAATCTATCTTTAATTCATCCCATTTTTTCTTTTATGTTCCGTTTCTATAACGCATAACTACCGAAACTTCAGCGTGAACATGTTATAGAAACAACAAAACAAATATCCTACTAAAAATAAAACCTTTTTTTGACACCTTATATATAAACTTAATGTACCTTTTTCACATTTTACTTTCTTTACTATTAATAGATTTTACACACGTAACTATTTTATATTCATAACTATATATATATATGTTTTTTACCAAAGTAAATCTCAAAACAATCTTGTTCCCCGAAGAAGTTTGGCGAGTTGATACACGAAATATTGGTAAAAAAATTATGATCAAAATAAGCATTTTTATATAATATGTATATAAATATTTTATATATTTGTTATATGATTTTTAGGCTTACTGTTATACTATTTTTGGGATTGAGAATATTAACTAGGTTTCGGATACATGAGTATTTTTATGTTATTGTTCTGCAGTCGTTTCTCCTCTCTCTTCTTGGAAATAAAGTAAAAACATTTTAAATCATTATTGTTTTAATTGAGCGTTTATGAAATATTTAAAATATAAAATTATAGAAAATATTATCTGTCCTTTAGGCGTAAAAAATAAAGAAAATAAAATATTACATATTTACATATCTACAAAAAGATTTGAGCCGGCCAACGGGAAACAACAACAATGCATTTATATATTGTAAAGCCGAAGAATCTGGAGGTAGATTTCGCAGAGTAGTTTTTCTATAAAATATAATACGAAAATAAAATGAAAAATTATGTAACATATATAACTGCTTTTATTTTAACATAAATTTAATAGAAAGCGATTTCTATTTTATGTCAAAAATTGTTAAATATATATATCTCATCTATACCTTTCCTTTCAAATTTAATTAACTATTAATTTATATCATACTCAATATTCAAAACTGTATTCTTTTCTCTAGACATTAAAAATTTAAAACCTACATAGAGATAATATATATATTGGATCAAATATAATTTATTTTATCAATATTTCAGTTGGCTGAACGCCAACCTTTTTCAAGGTATTATAACATATCAATGTGTGTTAATATGTGTATTATTATATTATATTATGTGTGTTAGTAAACTTGTGTTATAATACGTTAAAAAAAGGTTGGCGTTCAGCCAACTGAAATATTGGTAAAATAAATTATATTCTGATTCAATATTGATATGCCTTTTTAATTAAAGACCTATTCATGGATTACTCTATTTTAAAAAAATATTATACTGTATATATGTTAAATATATTTATGAGCTGTGTGTATTTTTACAATGAATACACATACTTATCAATATTGTTAACACGAGCTAAACATACTTTGTTGGCCTCAATATTGATCCTGCCAACCAAGATCAATTGGATGTCGACAAGAATTTTTTATTCTAGTCAGACGAAAACCTAATCTTAAAAGACTTTCCTAAGCCTATTTCTGGCTCAAATTATTTTTAATATTTACAAAAAATAGAAGCTATTTTCCGCATGACTTATTTTGCACTTTGAGACAAGGTTTTTAAAAATTTATATCTCGATATTAAAATGTTGCTAGGAAAATATTAGACGAAATAAATTCAAACAACTCTCAAATAAGAAAAGGGTATATTCTTTTCAAAATTTGAAATATTTTTATACATTATCAAATGAATATATTTAAACTTATTAGATAAAAGGATAATGGAATGTACTTAATTTGTTTGAAGGAAAATTTTTGTCATAAACATCCTTAAATGTATAATAAATGACTTTATTTTTAATTTAACTTTCCTATAAATTTACCAAATGGACAATTCTTGATAGTGCAATAGAAATTTGCTTATAGCTTGCACAATCATCAAAATTATTATCAAATAATTAATGATTTTTTTATTATTCCATGATATTTACCCCCGAGAGATGACGCAAGCAAGCAGAAATTTTCATTTAAACTATTAGAAGATTACATTTTCATACTTAATAAACCTGATTTCGAGGCAATATTTTAATTTTGTGCATATATTTTTTTTATCAAAATACGAAACTATTATAGACGCGTATGATTCATATCAAAATAAAACAATTTCTACTGCCCTTACTGAAATGGAAAATATTTTCCATTGAATCATACGCGTCTATAATAGTTTCGTATTTTGATAACAGATGGCGCGCTAATGCATCATATTATATATTTTTATATTATTTATAAATATTCATTCGCATTTTTTACGTTTAGTAATTTTTTATGAATTTACCATTATCAAATTTTCAATTTTTTAAGTTTTCTGTGCTTTATAGACTTAAAAATACTTTGAAATTTTGATTTACAACCTAAAAAAAAAAACATAGACGCAATGGAAGATGATCAGAATATTGAAAGTTATCTGTGCTTTATAGACTTGCATCTTTCTGATTATCATCTTCCATTGCGTCTATGTTTTTTAGGTCGTAAATATCATTATACACTCACAGAGAAAAACCAAAGGAAGTATAAAGTTTTTGGTGTCGCCTTTTTTTGAAGAAGAAGATAGAGACAATTTTGTTCCCCATTGGTTATCTCATGTGTCTTCAATAAAGGTCACTGTAATATCTTTAAGAGTTATTGTCTGAATTCCTATATAAATGCCAAAAGATATAACTTTCTTAAGGTTTATCCTTGAGTTTATAATTTGTTGGAGGTATTTGTAAAATATTGTCGCTTTAAGCTAAATTTTAGAAAATATAAATGGCTCACTTAACAATTTCACTGCAAAAATATCGTTAGAATTCAAAATTCTCATCAAATAAATATAATGAAGGATTTTTTACTAGGCTATAGAAATTCTGACTACATAATGACCAATAGCAGATGTTTAAACTAATAAGTTTTCAGCCTATTATAGTAGATCGATATATGATGAAAGAGCCGAGGTTTATAGTTAAAAACCTTAAACATTCTTATAGACGTAAGAAACTAAACTACGATAACATTTTATTTTAAAAAAAGCTTCCTATTGTCCTTACTTCGTTGAAATACGTATATTGGAAAGGTCCTAGTTCATCAGTAGAGATACCTCCCAGCAGATTAGTCAGTTTAATCCATTATATTGCCTTTTAGAGATATCATATTTTATTGGGAGATTTTGTTTATATATACACCAATACCTCGCTTTGCGTCGTTTCGTCTTGCGTTTTTTTCGAAGTGGAGTCGCTGCTTAATTTTTACTGATTTTCACTGTGCGTCGTTAGATTTTCGAAGTTGCGTTGTTTTGGATTCGAGTCTTTAATTATTTTTATTTTTTTTTTCCTAAAATATGGCAACACCTTTGTTTTTGATTGCGCCTTCACATATTTTCACTTTGCGTCGTTTCAATTTGCGTCGTGTTTTTTTGGAACGTAACCCCGACTCAAACCGAGGTATAGGTGTAATTATTAAAATTCGAAACTATTATAGACGCGTATGATTCTTTTAAAAATAAACAATTTCTACTGCCCCTACTGCAATAGAAAAATTATTGGGAGAGCCTGGCTCATCAGACACTGTGGAAATAACCATGGTTTTGGTATTTAATCAAACTATGGACAGCAATTTTGATGACAGTAGAAATACATCTAAATATTTGCATAGAGCAATATTCATCCGCAAATAATGCATACAAATAAAACATACACACAAGGCCAGTTAATCATAAATTGTACTTAAGAAAATAAAGCCAAATAAACAAGTATTTTAGACACATCTATATTTTCTTTTGAAACAATTAGGTAAATAAATGTAATAAATGGTAATAACATTAAAAAAATGTAAAGAAGTATCAATAGTCGTTCATATATCGAAACAAATTTGGTAATATCTCTTTTAAAGAGAGAATCTCAAATAATCTGAATGTGCAGCGGGAATCAATGATACATCAAGACTTCTAATCCCTGATGAAAGAAGTTAAAACATTTATTTATTTAAATCCAGATAGATGGCGTGTGTTCCCTCGCATGTAACTGCTCAGGAAAAATGGCGGGGATTAGGTGAGCCATTTATTCCAGGCTGCATCAATATAGCTCATGATGCAACACATGTGCATATTTTATTGTCTTCTTCGTCCCCACCCATATATGATATATATGTTAATTAGTTTAATTTCTGAAAAATGTGATTAAAATATAAACATTTATAATATCTTTCACACACAATATAAATATTATTTATATCAATACACTAAATTAGGAATATCCTGAACGCTCACAATGAGCATTTTTAGATGGCATAGCGCCATCTAGTATAATAAAATTCAACTAAACGTTGATTCGGGTTTTTTTATTCATATAACACAATAGATTTATTTAATTCGGCCTGCCACTGAGTAGTGCTCCCAGTCTAAATGACAAAAGCAGACGCATTATACTTCACCCAGTCATTATGGTTGTCAAATAGACACTATCAAGGGTCACAACTTGATACCCTAATATGATTGAGTGGAGATAAGGAAGAAGAAGAAGAGAAGATTTATTTAATCAGACGTTACACATATAATTATTTATATAAAATGACAAATAAAGCATACCAGAGAGAATGTGTACAGAATTATACATTATATTTGAGTCGCTAAAATTAAGTCGAGTTTTCTGCATCATATTCGTTATTAAAATCAACACCATAGGTTGTATATGACGTATTTAGTAATATCAACAATCGCCATTATATCTATTGCTTCTTTATTAAAGACGAATATGCCTCGATCGAAAACAAAGTTCGATTTCATTTTTTTAATATTAATATAAGTACATGTTTCCTGTTATCATTATGTTTATATCGGCGATCAGAAAATATATATATGCTCTTAATTTATTTTTAATATTACCACCTGACCATTTTTCTATATTTTGTTACTTTTTCATATATATATATAAATGATAATTGTATGATATAAACACGGCATCTGTATTAAAAATGCTAAATTATCAAAGCGTGAATTATTCTTTTTAGAAATTGCACTGATGGACAAACTTAAGAAAATTGTACCTATTCGCATATATATCGGGAATCAGACAATAACTCTGAAAGATATTTGATACACAGTGACCTTTATTGAAGACATACGAGATAACCAAGTGTGAATAAAATTGCCTCTGTCTCATTCAAAAAAGAGACAAAAGGGAAATTCAGACTTTCCATTTCCTTGAGTTTTATTCATGAGTATAAATGATTCCCTACTGTTTTTACTTGCAAAGGTAAAATATGAGGAGTGCCTAGCTCATCAGAGGTTAAATAAATAAACGAGACGCTAGAAGAGTTCACCACTTATGATCCAGTTTCACCAAATATTTTATCATTGCTGTATACGGACAGTGTATGGTGTCATTTAGTTTCTGAAACCAAAGCGCACACAACAATAGTAAATATATATATTTAATAATTAAAACAATGATATTTTAAAACTTATTTTATATGAATAGAACGTTTAAAATAGGTGTCAATATTTATTTATTAGAAAAAGAGATTGTGGGGGCTGAGAGACTCCATTCCAGCCTGCTGGATGACGCACCGCGCCGTCAACAAAAATATACAAGCGGCGCCATAAATCAGGAGATGACGACCGCTGCGCCAGGGCGGCACAGCGGTGGAAACCAGAGAGTCCCAGAATGTGCATTCTAGGGGGTTGTCCTTTTTGTCTTCCCATATAAATGTATCTAATAAGTAATACCAATAAAACGCTAACTTTGAGAGACTTTCTGAGCCATCGCTGGACTAATAAATCGACACACCACAATATATAATTCAAATTATAATCATTATTATTATTTATTCAACAAACACAAGTACTTGTATACAACAACAGTTTTGTACATATTGTATGTAACAAATACTTGTATGTGTGATAAATTTCAAAACTCTATGCAGTTAAATACATTTTTAAAGAACTAATTATGATGTTTATTCTATCATCCAACTGTCGTTTCTTGTGTGACCCTAAGGATAACTATGGGTGATGAACATTTAAGATTTGGTTAATGTTACAATATGAGTTATAAAGGATGAGTCTCAAGTAGTATTTAAGTCATTTAGATTGTAGTCATATTCTATAAAATAATTGTTTTATATTGACAACGATTCTAATTTTTAACACTACGGGTTTCAAAAAGATGGTATTAAATGTAGATCCAGGATAAGAATCGAAATTTGAAAAATAAAATATCTATTACCAAGCCCTGTTAAATAGTTTTACATGAATATCACAAATTTAATTTTGAAAAGTTATTTCGGAAAGAATTGCATATTTTACACTTCTTTTATTTTCAAACATAATATATTTAAATTATTTTTGAATTCAGATATATCAAAATAGAAATATATTATTTCTTAAAGTATACTACACTTATGAAAAGAACTTGAGAAGGTGAAAAGTCTTTGATATTGCCGATTGTCTGTTTTATTGAAGGAGACAAAAGGTCACTATATATCAAATATTTTCCATTGTTATTGTCTGAATTCCGATATACATGTTAAAAGGTAAAATTTAATTTTGTCCAAAAGTGCATTTCGACGATTTGTATGCCATTTTTCCGGATATCTTGTTTATATATTTTAACAAATTTTGAAACTTAAAAATTAAACAACGTTCCAGAAGAAGAGAAAGGCATAGAAGCATAGAAAATATCACAAATCGAACTAAAAAAATAAGATCTTTTCCTTTTTTTGTTGTGTTTATATATATAACCTAAAATATACTCTTCAATTTATATTTCTATATGTTTGGAATGTGTTTAATATTTCTTAGTAATATATGTATGGAATGGCCTCTATTCCAAAGATATTTCCCTATGTGGAAAATAAAATATTCAGAACCTGGCAGAGATGTTATAGATGAATCATTAGAAAAGACTTATATCACAGAATAAATTCCTTCTCTGAGTACCAATAATTATAATGAGCGCTCCTCCAAGAAGGTGCTAGCCTTGCATATTCTTTTGTTCGTTACTTCCTACGACATCAGCTGGGTCTTATAGATATCATATTACTTTACTTCTAATGCCCCTATATAGCCTCATTTAACACTTTGGAACCTAAGAACATGAATTCTATACACAATAATTTATTTATTAATAATATTTAGATCTAGTTAAAAACAAATTTGTTTTTATCCCCAATGTGAATATTTAAATGATTCTTTCTTTTATTGTTCTAAAACTCCTATCAGCACTTAGAGATAGCTAATACAAACTGTATCTGTATTGAGTATAAATATATAAGAGGCCTCCAGATAAAGGCATCTTTTCAAAAACATTTATTCTCTAGCTTTCGGGAACGAACGCCATGGTTTTACCATATTTTCTCCAGTAAAAGGGCGTTCTTTCCCGAAAGCTAGAGAATATATGTTTCTGAAAAGATGTCTTTATCTGGATGCCTGATATATTTTTACTCAATATTGATAAAAAAGATTAATTTATTGAATTATGAACTATATCTGTGAATTGGTTTTGTTCTGGAATTGTTCTATTAAGTTTCACATCGTAATTCTTAATACTAGTTTCTTAATAATAATTTTATTTTAATAATATAAGTCCGCATTTACAAACAAGTCTATGGTATTCAGGTTTAGATATACAAGTATATACAAGCAATAGTTCTTTATAATAAAAGACACTTTAGCTAGTAAATGATTTTATTCTCTCGACATTTCAACAAAATTAATTTGTCCTCGTCAGGAACAATAAAAAATTAGAGCATTTGGCAAAGCGTTAAAAATGTATCAGATATTCGGTCAATTTCGGATAAACGATTAGTTGATATTTATTATGCCACACGACACAAGCCTTTAACAAATTTTAGTTGAACGATAAGGAGATGTCTTTTTCTTAAAAATAATTTTTATATTTTATTTGTTTCACAGATCCAGGTACGCCTTTTCTATTTAAATGTAATTCTTATCAAAATTCGAAACTATTATAGACACGTAAGATTCTTTTTTAAAATGAACAATTTCTACTGCCCTTACTGCAATGGAAACATTGTTTATTTTTAAAAAATAATCTAACGCCTATATAATAGTTTCGAATTTTGATAACAGATGGCGCGCTAATGCATCAGAATATAATTCTTGTTTTATTTTCTGAGTATATTTAGAGTGAAGAAGGTAATGAAAGGAGATTCAATATGGTACAAATTTGAATGTAGGAAGGTGGAGCAAGCGAAGAAGAATGAGTGTTCCGAATGGCTGACAAAATATTGACCCAGGATCAACATCCACGGAAGGATTAGACGGAAGAGATGGAGAAGCCTGTAATACGTATCAGACAAAAAATTTACGTAACATGTTTTAGAAAGGTTATTTCAATATTCAGACGATATTATAACTCAATATATATCCAATAATATATGAATTTACTTCAATACAACGAAATAATCTTTGGTGATATTACACTGAAGGTATATTGTATTTGCCTCAAATATCTACAATTCTGAGCTATGGACGTAACCTTTTATTATAAAAACTTTAAATTATCAATGGAAAATTTCTAAATATAATACACTTATGGACAAAAAAACCTAACGAAGTGAAATGTCTTTGGTGTAGCCGGTCGTTCTTAAAAGAAGACAGTCAATTTTGTTAACACTTGATTATCTCGTATGTCTACAATAAAGGTCACTGTGTATCAAATATCTTTCATAGTTATTGTCTAAATCCCGATATACATGCTTAGAGGTACGACTTCCCAAAAATTTTGTCCATGAGTGTATTTCATCATGCCAATAAAGCAATGTTTAATCATAATAATTGTCGATATTTTTCTATATTCACCAAAATATTTGTATATTTCTTAAAATATTATCGTTCAATGGACTATCTCATCTCATAATTTTAACATAACAAGAGCACAAAAAAAGAAAATAAGATTTAGTAAAATAAATCAAGGGTATTTTTTAAAGCTTTCCACCTTATAAGAATATAAGAAGACTCAGAACGAAACACTATGAAGAAATGACAATACATTCAGATGACACAAGAACCTATAGGACATGTAACAACTGTCCTGGTGTGGAACTAACACTTACCCACATATTCTCATGCCCAGCAATGACCGCAGCCTTGCAGAAAATTGACATGTACACAGAAATGCAGTTTTATACACCAAAGATAGTGGACATTGTGACTGCTGTGATAGAGATGTATGAAGATATCTGCATTGGACACGACAACAACAACAACATAAAATTGACATGGACACAGAGCAGCAGCTTTACACACCCAAGATAGTGAACATTGCGACTACTGTAATAGAGATGCATGAAAATATCTAAGGCTCTTCATTGGACACGACAACAGCAACTATAGAAAATTAACATGGACACAGTACAACAGCTTTAACACACCCAAGATAGTGGACATTGTGACTGCTGTGATAGAGATGAATGGATACATCTGAAGCTCTTCATTGGACACGACGAAAACAACAACAAAAAAATATAAGGATAAAATTTTTATTCAATTCTAGATAATGGTAAATTCGACAAAAAATATTCCAGTTTAAATATAGTCAATTGATTATTTCTCTCTATATTTGGAGTTTCTTATAAGTTTTTATATATTTTAAACTTGTCTCGAAGTAATTTTATACATCCTACTTTCTCCTTTTATTTTTAGGCGTTGTCTTTGATTACTTTTCTTCTCTCTTCCATTTCATATATCTAAAGTCAGAATTGTTCATTTATGTAATTTTTCGAATTCTAGTTTTTCCAACGATATTTATGCTTTTCCGTTTTTATATCTTTCTTTGATTACCTTTTATTCTCTGTTTCAGTATATCTTTTATTCTATATGATCAATATATTTTTAAATTTCAAAATTTCATACGTCATATATATTTTATTCTCCCAATTTTAACCTTTTCTTTGATTTTGATGTCTTTTCTTCTTTTTTATAATTTTTAGAGAGAAAATTTCTTTGTTTTAACTTTTCCCCTCTCTCATTTTTCATATAATTTTCTTTTATTTGATGAAAACTATTTTTTTCATCTTTTGTTAACAAGATATATTTACCTTTATATATATATAGAAAATATATTTCCTTCAGCTCCTTAAAATTAGAAATTTGGTGAATTGCATTGTCATCGAGAATAAGCAAGTGCGCAAATATTTAGGCTTATAGATGATCTAAAAGTAGATTAAAAACTTATTTAAATTTGTGGACGATTATTAACGAAAGTTGAATAGAAGTTTTAAAAAAGTATTTCCTAATTTGTTCTAAACAGTTCAGTTTTTGCCTGTCGCTATCGCTTTCATTGATATATAACATATAGATTTCAATGTTGATTTTTAATTTTAATAGGAGAAAGGAATGATGGGCCCAAGAGATCTTTAAAAAAAGTAGCTTATCTAAAATACCTTTTGTTTCCAATTCTTTTTTTTTTGCATAACAATTCGTGAATTAATTATATTATTTGCCAAGAAAATGTTCTGAAGAAAGAACTCTCGTTAGAATATATATCCATGGAGTTGTTTTAAAACTAATTACATTTTACAAAGGCGCGTTTAATTCGGCGTGAAGATCAGGGATTGTGCGTGTCATTGTGGACAAGTAATTACAGGTGAAGTTGTAATTAGACTGAATAGATAAGGTTGTATTTAATTAGAAACCCTGGTTACTGAAATAAGAAATAGGGAGAAATTAGGTAAGATCAACTATTGACGTCCTGTCATCATATTTGCGGTTTCCATCTTCAAACCACATTGTTACATTCCAAAGTTGTAAATAAATCCTGTGAGCTACATATATACACGTTTATAAGAAGTTTATGAAGATAATTTTAACTAATTTATATCTATATATTAAAGATAATGAAGGCATATCCTGACCAAAATAACATTTGCCTTGTAGATGTTTTTATTGTTAATTATTTAGATATTTTGGTCTCAGTGGTACAGCCTGCTCCACGCTGACGAGCGACAACAGCGCAAAACGCGTTCGTGGATGGCTTTTCTTGATTTAGGAAGAAATTGGGTTGACCAAATATCACGGAGTAAGTTAAATATAAACGTTTAGTTTATTTTTGCTCAACTAGATGGCACTCTTCTATCTAAAAAGCACATGTGTTTTTGGTCAGGATATGCTTTCTTTATTATTAATATCAACACCTGAATATTTATTTTTCTATGCTTCTATGGATTAATTTCCTCCCGGCAAATTTTCCATCTATATATATATATATTGTGGTATTTATTTTCTCTACAGAATAGCAATGAAGTATTGTAGCTCTGTTAGTTTCCTGAAAATAATTATAGATAAGATATAAGCAGTTCAATAATATTTTAATTCTGGTCATAAAAATAATTGGGGAAGAATATGGGAAATGCCTCACTATGAGGTTTATATCTAAGGAATGTTAAATAACTCCTTAGTAGTTTCGACGTAACGGAGAGTGGACAAATCCTTAGAGCGACTAAGACAAAAGAGAGAAATAAGCAGAAACCGGGATAAGTCTTCATCTCCATTCTAATATGGTAGAAAGCAATGACTGAATGAACATTACTGAATGAACATTGCTGAATGAACTTCCTATCAGGTAAAATGTATATGAATTCGGAAGGTAAATAGAAATCGTCGAAATCAAAAGAATAGACTGAAAATTTTCACAGGTTAAAATATCACTGATGAGTCTGTGTTTCTATTGGAAAACAGGTATAGAATCTTTACCATTTTTTCATCACACTGCCCTAAAAATACAAATAAAAATTTCGAGGTCTAAATTTTATAATGTATTGATATTTAAGGGAAAATAAAACTTTTCATAAGAAAATCTTATTTGACTCGAAATTAGAATTTCATTATTTTGTCTATGATCTTTTATATATCCTATAAATTATTCAAAAATACGTTTTATCTTGTAGATAAATGAATTAAACTTGGGTATTATTCCGTAGCACATGCAAAGGAGGAAATCTGAACCGAAATAAAACTATTCACTGAAATAAATTTTACTTTTAAGATATAATTTAGGTTTTTCTCTCTCAAAGCATATAATGCTCATTTATAATAATATTCCCATTTTATAAAATATTTTTTAAACCCTTCATTGTCTATTAAATATTCCCGATCAAAAAAATGTATCTGATTATATCTAGGTTTGAAATTGTCAAAGAAAGTTTTGATAATATAATTAGATTGATAAATATTCGAAAAATATACTCACACAGAAGGAATTTTAAAGAAAATAGCTTACACCTCGGATAATAAATGAAAATATAAAAATATTTTTAAAATTTCACACAAATAAATTTACTGGCAATGCGCTTCTTTTAAATATAATCAAATATTGTCTCTACAGACCTTACTTCAATGATATGAGTTATTGAAGGTCTGTAGAGACAATATTTGATGATATTTAAAAGAAGCGCATTGCCAGTAAATTTATTTGTGTAAAATTTTAACGATAGATGGCAATTAAATTAAATTTAAAACTATTTTTACAAAGAGTTTATATTATTATTAAATATAAGAACTATTTCAAAATATTTTTATCTTTATTTGTTATCTCACAAACACACACATACATACAGCTTTATCAAGACCACCGGTCAGATTCACCACAGGAAGGAAGTATAGATGGAAGCATAGATTATTTGTGATCCAACTGTGTATCTTTCTGCAATTATATTTCAAGTATTAATTATAAAAATTGATAAATCTCCAATCCATTGACAAATAGAAATGTATAAATAATAATACACTTGAAATACATTATCCAATCATCCGACGAGTTTGACCGCCCATATTCTTCAAGAACCATTTCTCTTTGTGATATATAATCCTGTAAAAATGAATGGTCAGTATATTCTTTTGATTTCGACGATTTCCATTTACCTTCAAAATCCATATAAAATTGATCTGATAGCAAGTTCATTCAGCTATAGAATCCATTACAAACTTCAAGTTCAAGTCAATGCCTTCTTCTATATTTGGATGGTCTTATTCCTGCTTCTGCTTATATCGAATTCTACTTTTGCTGACTATATGGGCAAATTATTCTCCATTCCCAAGAAATTTCATCTATTCTCTATAACCTTTTCTGGAAAATTTCTATTCCTAGAGAGCTGCGCTGAAACATATCAATAAAAGAGATTTGATCCAAAGACTCGAGGCACCTACTTCTGGAATGTCCACTCTTCTTTATCGCTAGACAATAGACAGTAAAAAATAATGTAGATCTATATCAATTAGTGAATACTAGAGAGAATTGTCACACACACAGATTTAACTATTTATGTAAATATATTTATTATTATCTTTCTTACCTGATATGTCTATAACTTAGATATAGATGACGCGTTATTGCTTTGTATTAATTTATGTCTATAACTGTTTCTGTTTAAAAATGTAAATCGACGCAATTATCCCTAGCCGGGTTATCGCGTTTTATGTGTTGAAATAAAATGTAATAAAAATACAAGATAAGTTTAATATTTTTAATGAATTTCACATGAATATATCCATTTTACACATATTTAATAATATATGTACACAATGTCTTTGTGTCCATGTAATTTTCACTCACTAAATAGGTGTTAAAACATACTTTATATAGGCTGGTACTTTATTTTTTAGTATACACTGTATATACAATATAATATAATGCTGCTTGTGATTGTAAAACGACATTTGAAAACGAAAAAATATGTCCAGGGTAGCCTAGTGGACATGGCATCTGCCCGGTGGGCGGAACACTGTGGGTTCGTTTCCCATCCCTGCATTCTTTTATTTTTCCGTTTATCATTGCTCTTCACAATTCATTCTTTCATACCTTCATCCATAAGGTTAGAAATAATCGTTATTTCTCCTTTAAATAAATTTTGATTTTTCGTTGAAAAGAAACACATGCGGGATAATTATCAAATGTCGTTTTACACACACTGTATATATTCAATATATATACTTTATACAAGATATATGTGATATCTTGGGACCTCTGGGACCAGTGTTACCTGATGCTAGACGAACCTCGATGTCAACTCTACCGTGCAGTCGTGGTGGAAGGCGACACAGCTGGGCCAAAGGTGAAATAAACAAACAGAGATTCCACTAAGAAGCGTCTGACGTCAAGAAGGAATGGGACGAGGAGAGAGGGAGATCTTTAGAGCAAGTGTTACCTTGTTGAGAGCCAAGCGTAGACTAACTATTCTTGCTTCTCGATTTAACACCACGACCTTGCTTCTTTCTAATTGGCTGACCTATTTAGGTGATTCTTTCCTAATTGGTAGGAATATGTCACATGGCCGTTGGCTATTGGTTGACCTACTTAGGTATGGTCTTCTCTAATTGGCCTTGCGACTTTCTTTGATGGAAGATACGTCCGGCCTTGTTCCGGAAATATTGGGCGTCTCTCTACTTTTATAACTTCTGCGTTATCAGATACGCCCGGTCCTGTCAGGAAGTATTGACTGTACAAGTTATTTATAATTGTTCTCTTCTAGATCTACTTCCTAGGTCGTTCTTCTACTCTCACCTAAGCCTGATTAGTTTTAACCTTAATTTTCTCCTGTTAGTCTCCATTCCTTCTATCTGTACAGTTGTTATACTTTATTAGATTCTTACGCGGTACAGATTGATGTTAGTTGAGGCTTTCTATGTGCAGTACATAAGAAGTTATATACAGTCATGGGGTGGAACATGTGGTAGTAGATATCTAGACTATTTACAACAATTCCATGGTCTTAAATCATCACAGATGGCCCCGGATGTGAGAGGGTTCATATGGAGGGATTTAAGAGAGCGGAATAGGAAGACTGTTATTAAGGAAGTAATTTTTAAAAATTAATTGAAATGAGTTGGTATATAACATGGGGTTGATTTCTGTATATCCATAAGAGATAATAAAGCATAAACAACTAATACTAAACATACAAGTAAAAATAAAAATATGAATAAAATATTTAATAGAGAACATATAATGATTATAGGTGAAAATAAAAACGATTGGATGGGAAAATCATGATTTCTTCGTGATGGGCGTTAGAAAGGGTTGAGGGGTTAGTTATTTCTTGGTTGAGGCAATGTCACTTTGACTCAAGTCCCAAACCATTTAATGTGCACGGCGCGGAGAACCTAGGCCATGTTTCACATGTAAATTTAAGGACCGAATAAAGTTACAGTACCACAATCGAAAAGTAAGATAAGGGGGATTGTTATGGGTTTTAGTAATTAGTCGTTAAGACGTACGCATGCAGGATAAATGAGGGCGTAGATCAGTGACCAGAAATCAAAGTTTTAATTAGAGTCGTCAGGGGCTTAGCGAGAAAAAGAGTAAAATAAAAAAAAAATGTGCCAGCGTGTGGCATGAGAGTGCCCTGGAATAATAAAAAAAAAAATACAATTTGCACGTATCCAAGCCAGAAGTTGGGATAAGGTAAATCTGGGGGACGGTGTGTCAAGATTGTTAATTACGAAATCAAAGTAGGTCAAGTCTAGCCTGCGAAGGAGTCAAAAGTTCCTGCGGAAAAGGGTTAGTTATTTATTAAGAAGTAACCTTTAAAGTGGTTGTTTAAGAGGTTATTGACGATTGCCCTGTTTTTAGATCATGATTTTTAGTTTGATGATAAAATAATATATCATTGAGATATGAAATTGCGAAATTAAGGCTTTGCATATAGCGTTAAAGGATTTAAAAAATCGAAATAGAAGTGCGAAGTTAAATGCAAAGTAATCTTTTAAAAAAAAGTAAAAATAGTGATGATATGATACAAAGATTAACACACTACAGCAGTATATAAGGGGTAATAGAAAGTGAAAATATTAAATGAAAATTAATAATGAGCAATAATATACTCGATAGCATTGACATGGTAGCGGAAGATGAAACAATGTAAATAACATCTAATTTATAAAGTGAGAAAAAATATAAAATGACAAAAGGCAAATTAGTGATATAAACATGAAATATAAACTTGAGATTATTAGATATGAAAGATAAAATATAAAGTTGATTATAGAATAGAGTCATAAAGCAAAAGTAAATAAGTTTTGGTAAAGAAAAATAAAATAAAATGACAATAATCTAAACTGATTGGTTGACGTTAAAAAAAAAAACAATTATAAGAGCTATATAATGATTATATACAAGATTATTAAAATGAAAAATTTTAAAAAATGTTCATCGAGAAAGAAGAGTAAGTAAGATTATACATAGAAATTATATATCGTGAAAGAATGGAAAGTTGTAGGCCAAATGTAATGTTCCTGTTTTTTAGGATGGGTGGAGAGAGCTTTAAATTGTCCTCGATCGCGATATCTTTGGTCTTGTTGGCCTAAGTTGTTCTAACTTATCGAATTTGTTTTAAGTTTGGTGCGACTCGTGGATCACATTGTTTCCAACTGTGAAACTTACTGAGTCCTAATGTTGTCGATTTTTTGTTCCCTGCGCCACGTTTAGGTGAAAACGTGATTCTTGCTAAAGCGGCATTTATTCTGTGTGTGCAGGAGAAACACGGCGATCTATTCTAACCGATAAAGGGTTGTTGTTGTTGTTTTTTTTTTTTTTTTAAACATGTGTGGGTGTGTGTGATTTTTAGGTAAAATGTTGTCCTTGTTTCTAAGTGTCGATGTTAAGTGGACAAGTTAATCGAGGGCGAGAGAATGTTAGTGAACAGATTTGTTAGTAAATGTATGCACTAATGTTTAATTTAATAGGTAGCGAAAATCCATTAGAGTGACATCGGGGTGGCGACGGGTCGTAACAAGATGTCGGCTGTTGTTTGTCCATCTCCCTTCGAATTTATTATTAGCGATTTCTGGCGGTGGCGGGCATATTTATTTGGGTCAGAGGCCCTTTGTGGGGGCAGCTTGCTTGGTGGCTGTCTCCCACTTTTGTAAACGCGGTTTTCTGATGGCCATGAATTAGTGACATTGGGTATGCTAATTCGGACTACGCTCGGAGATATTATTTCTATAATTGTAAACGCACAAGCGTTTTGATTTGTCACGTTTGGTGATAAGCGTTATGGGATTGATATAGGGAGATACAGAAGTTGTAATTATCCTGTGTGTTCAAGCATTTGTTCGATTTGTGTTTGTATTTCGAAAATTCGGATATTGTATCTGTTGATATTAAATCGAATGGTTTTTGGCGGACTTTGTAAAAATGTTATTCATTGATATCGGGTTAGAATTGAATGAAATTGCGACTATCGACGTGAACAATGTGTGGTTAAATGTGTCACAGGTGTGATGAAGGCGTCTTTGGCCTGAAAAGTTAAGAGTTTTGTGGTGTAGCTCTGTGACACGAAGCGAAAAAATTGTAAATGAAAAGGTGTCACGTGAAGTCTTTGTTTTGTACAAAATCTAACCTGTTTTACTAAGAATAACAAATTTACTAAAGTCATGGGTGCTGGTTGTACGAACATATCGAGAATTTTTATATTGTTAGTGGATATGACACGTTTAATGTGAAAAAAAATATTTTTTGTGTGTGTGTTTAGTAGGGCGACGTAATGAAGCTTGTGTGGCTCGAAAATTAGATTTGGGTGTGAAGTCGCGCATTGAAAATTGTCGTCAATTGGAAAAAAGTCATGTGAGAGGGTGTTGTTTATTTTGTTAAGAGCGATTTGTCGATATTTAATTATGCATGTAAAAGGAAGGAGTGTAGTTATGTGGGAATTTAACGATTGGAATAGTTTTGGAAGGCTGTTACATAGGTTATTTCTGTCTAAAGCTATGAAAGAAAAGGACATAGGGGCGTTGAAAATGGGATTAGGAACATTACAATGAGTTTAAATAAGAATGTTGGAGTTCACCACGTGTGAGCAACCCGTTCCAGGAGGGGAAAATTTAGTAAATGGGATAGTTGTATTAACCTGTCCATGGGACACGTGTTGCTTGCACGAAGTGAATTGGTAAAAGGTAGTTGGTAGGGATACATTATATTGATACAGGAGTAGCTGAGAACAGTATATAATTAGTAGAAATCGTTTTATGGAATTAAGGGATAATATGCCAAAAGGCATGGGCGTATTTATGATATGGAATTTTAGGTTTTGCGTTATATTACCTATTTTTAAGATCAAAAAGATATAATCTATGGTGAAAATATTGTTAGCTATGGCATTAATAGTTAAGTTAAATGGATGGACAGGTATTTTTCTTTTACAAACTGATTTCTATTATTTTAAAAGTATTCTGCATAATTATAGCGATAGATGCTTCTGTATCAAGTAGTAGAGTAGGTTTACATTATGGGACAGTTCAGCTCGAACGAACAATTGTTCAACAAAAATTATAGAAGGAGGAACCTACTGTTGTGCTGACTTGTATGTCGGGACAGTCCTGGTCTGGTGCCATAGTTGGAGGTTCCTTGGGACAGTGAGAGTTCATTGTTTGCGCTGGGCTCGTGGTTTAGAGATGGTCGGGGGAGCAGGTAACATACGCTCGCGTGTTGGTAACTCGGAGGGGTGCTTGCAGGAGGTTTGGTGGCTTTCTCAGTCTTGTAGAGTATTGTAGTTGGTACCGATCTGCTTGGGCGTCGTAGTTGGTGAAGAAGCTCTGCGCCTCGTACGAACCATCGTAGCGCGTTAGTTCCACATCTCGCGAAAGTCCGGTCACGGCAGAAAGCTGATGTAGCGTCGTCGTCAACCTCCCCAGGACATCTGACACCGGCGGTGGGGGCGTTGCGTCCTCGTGGCTGGGGGGAACTTCCTGCGTCCTACCGAGGGTGGTTTCTTTCTTCGGAATAGTGGTGTTTTCGCCACTTTCGTAGTCGGGATCGGTCTTCATGGGCTCCTTTGAATCCTCCTCTCTTCCCTGTTCCATCTTTCTGTACAGACAGTGGTCTACTTGGTTACTTGTACCTTGGCGTCCACTATCCGGTCGACTCTTCGGTCGGGGGAGTCTGTGATATCTTGGGACCTCTGGGACCAGTGTTACCTGATGCTAGACGAACCTCGATGTCAACTCTACCGTGCAGTCGTGGTGGAAGGCGACACAGCTGGGCCAAAGGTGAAATAAACAAACAGAGATTCCACTAAGAAGCGTCTGACGTCAAGAAGGAATGGGACGAGGAGAGAGGGAGATCTTTAGAGCAAGTGTTACCTTGTTGAGAGCCAAGCGTAGACTAACTATTCTTGCTTCTCGATTTAACACCACGACCTTGCTTCTTTCTAATTGGCTGACCTATTTAGGTGATTCTTTCCTAATTGGTAGGAATATGTCACATGGCCGTTGGCTATTGGTTGACCTACTTAGGTATGGTCTTCTCTAATTGGCCTTGCGGCTTTCTTTGATGGAAGATACGTCCGGCCTTGTTCCGGAAATATTGGGCGTCTCTCTACTTTTATAACTTCTGCGTTATCAGATACGCCCGGTCCTGTCAGGAAGTATTGACTGTACAAGTTATTTATAATTGTTCTCTTCTAGATCTACTTCCTAGGTCGTTCTTCTACTCTCACCTAAGCCTGATTAGTTTTAACCTTAATTTTCTCCTGTTAGTCTCCATTCCTTCTATCTGTACAGTTGTTATACTTTATTAGATTCTTACGCGGTACAGATTGATGTTAGTTGAGGCTTTCTATGTGCAGTACATAAGAAGTTATATACAGTCATGGGGTGGAACATGTGGTAGTAGATATCTAGACTATTTACAACAATTCCATGGTCTTAAATCATCACATATATACTTTATATTTTCTATTATCCTATATATGTTTTTATTACTCACTAGTATATATTCCTATTCGTTTTAAGGTCTGTTCTAATTCAAATTTATCTACCACTCCCTGTGTATATAGTACAACCCCAAGAACAAATATAAAGAGAATTAGCATATATATATGTTATATAAAAATATTATTCTATTCAAAATTATATTTCATAAATCCAAATGCCTCGACCGTAGGTGCTTCTAAGGGTTTCTGATCAGCGTTCGCCATCTCATAAAATAAACCAGACCGCGTTCTCATAAAGCAAGCAACTATTATTTATTAATAATGAAAGAAGTTAAACTGATTTAGAGTAACAGCGAACTACACTCAAGAAAAACAAAAGAAGCTCTATCAACTAATTGTATATCGCTCTTATATCAAAAGCCTTATTTACATAAATTTCTATTACCAATTATATTTTATACTAATTTACATATTTTTACAAAATAACTATGCAGAGTGTGACACTTCTCCTTCCTCCGAAATGGTCGCGTCCTCGTGACCGTCTTCCATTCTCGCAAAGTAAGGCTTGATTCTGCTTATGTGAACTGTTGTAGGCCGTGTGCGGTTCCCAGGGTTATCTTCTGGCACGATGGAGTAGTTCACATCGGAAATTTTTTTCAGCACGATGTAAGGTCCGAAATAGCGTCTCAAAGGTTTCTCACATTTTCCAGGTTTTCTTATTGGAGTCCACAGCGCTACCAAGTCACCTGGTTCATAACCAGTTTGCCGATGTTTTTGGTTGTAATAATTAATCATCTTTGCCTGACTTTTCTCGGTATTAACTTTCACAATATCTCTCGTTCTCACGATTTTTTCCATCAACTTGCTCACGTACTCGTCATAATCCTCCGAATCGGGCTCAATGAAGATATTCGTGTCATCCAAAATCGAGACTGGTTCCCTTCCATACAAAAGGAAGAACGGGGAATATTTGGTTGTTTCTTGTATTGTCGTATTGTAAGCATGGGTTATGAATGGTAGTATCTCGTCCCAATTCCTTTGATCTACGTTCACGTACATGCTTATCATATTGATCAATGTTCTGTTCAATCGCTCTGTGAGGCCATTTGTTTGTGGGTGATAGCTTGTTGTGAGGCAATGCTGAATTTGACATATCTTGGTTATTTCTTTCACCAAATTGCTCGTGAATTGGCTTCCTCTATCGCTAATCAGATACCGTGGGGCTCCATGTTTCAAAATCACATTTTCTGTCAGAAATTTAGCAACCTCCCTCGCTGTGGCATCGATGACAGCTTTCGTTTCCGCATATTTTGTGTAATAGTCGGTCAATACTATCATCCACTTCTTTCTTTTCTTCGTAGATGGCAATGGTCCCAAAAAGTCGATCCCAACTCTCTCGAAGGGATAATTTGCAGCAGGGATCGGATGAAGTAGGCCAGCAGGCAACTGATTAGAACCCTTCCTGCTTTGGCACAGATGGCAGGTCCTAACATATTCCACCACATCTTTCAGCATGGATGGCCAGAAATATTTATCCTTTAGACGGTGCATTGTTCTGGTCACACCTAAATGGCCACAGATCATATGATTGTGGTACTCTTTTAAAATGTCCCTCCTTCTCACTCTGGGTACCACCAGCAGCCAGGCTCTTCCTTCTGGCCTCGGATTTCTTTTGTACAGACATCCATTTTCTTCTTTAAAATTTTCAACGATCGATCGCTTGCCCTCCGTGTCACCGAGGCATCTCTTGATGTTTTCGATATATTCGTCGGAATCCTCGATGACTGGGTTGAAAAACAAACTATCATAGTTATCGTCAAAATCAGCCTCTGGTAATGGACCTCGTGAAAGACCATCTGCATCCAAATGTTTTTTCCCGGATTTATAAATTATTTCGAAGTCATATTCTTGTATTTTTAATGCCCATCTTGCAAGTCTACCTGTTGGATCCCGTAGGTTTCTTAACCAACATAATGCGTGATGGTCCGTCATAACTTTGAAGCGCCTTCCATATAGATAAGGCCGCAACTTCGACATTGACCATACTAATGCCAAGCATTCCTTCTCCGTTGTCGAATAATTACGTTCTGGCTTGCTTAATGATCGACTTATGTATGAAATTACTTTTTCTTGACCATTGATAGTTTGAACAAGGGTAGCACCTAGGCCAATATTTGATGCATCGGTGTGGATCTGGGTCGGTGCTTCTGGGTCAAAATGTGACAATATCGGGGGATTTGTTAGCAAAGATTTCAGAGTTATAAATGCTTCTTCCTGAGATTCTGACCAGATGAATGGAGAATCCTTTCTTGTTAGTTTGAACAGTGGGTCAGCTATTCGCGAGAAGTTCTTAATGAATTTCCTGTAATATGAGCAAAGTCCTATGAATGACTGAATTTCTTTTGTCTTTGAAGGACGGGGAAAATCTCTAATCGCTTTAACATTATGATCTGCCGGTTTAATTTCATGCTTGCTTGTCACGTGACCGAGTATTTCAATTTCTTCAAATCCAAATCGGCACTTTTTCCCATTAAGCCTCAGGTTCGATTCACGAAAGCACTTTAAGACAGCCTCAATCCTTCCGAGATAAGTGGTAAAGTCGGGACTGTAGATAACAACGTCATCTAGGTAACAGAGGCAAAATTTCCATTTAATGTTTTTTAGTACATTGTCCATAATTCTTTCAAAAGTAGCTGGGGCATTGCACAACCCAAATGGCATAACATTAAATTCGTATAACCCGTGGGATGTTGTGAAGGCCGTCTTCTTCTTGTCTTGTTCCTCGATCTCTACCTGCCAGTATCCCGATCTGAGATCTATGGCCGTGAAATATCTAGATCCCTGAAGTGTGTCCATAACATCATCAATTCTGGGGATCGGATAAACATCCTTTACCGTTATGCTGTTCAGTTTCCTGTAGTCCACACAAAATCGCCAATTGCCATCTCTCTTTCTAACCAAAATAACCGGAAAAGCCCATGGACTAGAAGATGCCCTTATTACTCCCTCCTGGAGCATATCCTGAATTTGTTCTTTGATGATGTCTCGCTCCTTAGGGCTAACTCTGTACGGTTTGTGTTTTATCGGCTTCGCATTTTCTGTTTCAATTCTATGTTTGGCCAAATTCGTCTTGCCCAATTTTGATGAAAATAGATCACTGTATTTCGATAAAACTTGCCTTAATTCATTCTTTTGGCCTAATGTCAGGTCCTCGTTTATCTGAATTTCCGTCACCTTATCTTCCTCATCATTTTCTATATAATTAACCGTGGTGGGAGGACTTGCGTAGCCCAAGGTCTGATTCTTCATTATTTTTAATGTTCGAGGATAAGGATTAGTTATCCATAAATCTGCTAATTTGTTTCTTACCGTGATCAGACATCTAGCAATTCTAAGCCCATTTGTAAGAGTTAGCCTTTCATTTGGTTCAACCACGTATTCGCCATCACCGGCCTTCACGGTTACCCTGACTAGTTTAACACAAAGCCGAGGCACTACTTCATCCTGCTGATTGATTATCTTCCTGGGTGCTTCGTTCGAGTCTTGACACTCGGTCACAATGTCATATTCTAAAATATCCCGTTTGCAATTTATTTTCGCATTTAAACGCCTGAGAAGATCTCTTCCAATTATTAATGACCTCATATTGGACTCCAGAACTACAAATCTATGATTCAACGACTTTTCGTCAATTTTTATAGCCATTGAAATGCTTCCCAATATATTAAGCCTTTTACCATCTGGGCCAATACACTTTCCATTATAGGTCTCAATACGAACGCCAGTTTCGAGAGCAGTTCTCAAATCCACAATCGAGAGATCCGCGCCTGTGTCAACCAAGGCTTCCAATATTCCAATTCTATCAACGCTCACATTTATTCGGCTTTTTGAATCCATCTCTGTGATCGCGCCTATTTTCGACATGCCCTGGTTGACTGGAACAGGCGCGCTTTCTAGTTTAAATCATCCAACACCTCGAATCTGTTGTGAGTTGGAATGCTTGGTCTCTCACACACATCGGCGTATACCTCTGGGCTCAGGTTCCGGGTGTTCAGCGGTTTTTTGTCATCAGACGGGCTGTCTAGGCTAGGGGGAACTTCCTCAACCATACGAACATATTTTATTCTGCAATACTTTGCCACATGACCCGGTCTATTACATCTAAAGCAGATAGGTCGTCCGTCCTCGGTTCTACCTCTATCATTCCGAGGTTTTCTATCATAAGTGTTGCCAGAAGGAGTTCGTCTATATGTATCCCTTTGAGTGGATCGGGGAAATGTACGAGTCTCCTGTGGGGGGAAGTAAGTTTGGTTTTGTCTTGGTGTTCCCATCATAGGCCTCGAGTAATTTTCAGTTTTATATGATTGAAACTCTCTTGGTCGCCTGTTCCATCCGGCATGATTAGTTTCTTTTTGAGAAATCCGATTCATAAGAATTTTATTCTTCTCCTTTCGTTCCAGGTATTCCTTCTCGAACCCATCGATTCTCTTACATGCCTCCAGAAGTTCGTCGATGGTTTTAGGGGGGTTGAGATATAGCGCCAGCGCGTACTCTTTCTTTAGACCTCCGATTACAAATTGAATTTTTTCCATCTCTTCCATATTGGGCTGGACTTTGCTGCATTGAAGCAATATATCTTCAGCAAATCGCATCGCGAGTTCATTCCACTCCTGCATTCTGTTCAGTTTGAGCATCATCTCGTCCTTGTTCTCTAGCGACGCGAAGTCCTGGATGAGGCGAGTCTTGAAAATTTCCCAGGTGGCGAGATTGACCTTGTGGAATTCATACCAAGTTTTAGCAGGTCCGACTAGGTTCATGGCGGCGTAGCGGGTGATGATGTAATCCGCCCAGCGGTAAAGAAACCCAACTTCTTCAAGAGAAGTGATCCATTGGCGTGGGTCTTCGTCTCCAGCATACTTCCTGATGTTCAAGCTTGGATTAAAGGGTATAGGGTCGAAACCGGCATCTCCACCAGTTGTTACACCTGCCTCGACCGTAGTTGCTTCTAAGGGTTTCTGATCAGCGTTCGCCATCTCATAAAATAAACCAGACCGCGTTCTCATAAAGCAAGCAACTATTATTTATTAATAATGAAAGAAGTTAAACTGATTTAGAGTAACAACGAACTAAACTCAAGAAAAACAAAAGAAGCTCTATCAACTAATTGTATATCGCTCTTATATCAAAAGCCTTATTTACATAAATTTCTATTACCAATTATATTTTATACTAATTTACATATTTTTACAAAATAACTATGCAGAGTGTGACAATATGTTTTTATTACTCACTAGTATATATTCCTATTCGTTTTAAGGTCTGTTCTAATTCAAATTTATCTACCACTCCCTGTGTATATAGTACAACCCCAAGAACAAATATAAAGAGAATTAGCATATATATATGTTATATAAAAATATTATTCTATTCAAAATTATATTTCATAAATCCAAATACTCTGTTAAATCGACCGCCAGAGGTCATAAAAACTCGTTGTTGTTCTTCCCCGATGGCTATGGCTCCCTCTAGGAAGAAGAAGAAGATTGCCGAGAATGCCGAGAAGCTCCTCGTAACCCTCGCCCAACTAGAGTTGGAGAATAACGAGGTGATGGAGGACTACGAGAAGGCAATACTGTATCCTCACCCTACCTCCCAACATTACCTGTCCCAAATCATTACGAATCTCATCAGTTCACGGACCGAGCAGATCAAGGCCCTCATTGCCGAGGTAGAGAACCTCTCTGGCACCCTCGCGTCCTTTAAGGAACTGGACGAAATCAAGCCACCGACAGCATGCCACAGCACTCAAACCAGCCCTTCTCCCTCCCGCAAGGAAACCAGCTCCCAGACCGACCCCACCAAGCCTGCCACTCCGGCTCCAACCAAAAGGAAGCAGCCTGAGGCTCCCTACCCACCCGCAAAAAGGACCAACTTCAAAGGTCCCGCAAAACCTGCGCCCTCCCGCGTCCCCCAAGCCTGCGGCCGCCCAAGTGGTCCTCCATGGGGAAAAATCGGCGGCCCACACAGTCGTCATCTCTGATGACCCACAGGCCGACCCAAGAGCAATGCTCAAAGCTGTCCGCGCTGCCCACACTCTACCCCAAGGCGTTTGGGCCTCCCTGCGAACCAAAGGGAAGCTTGTCCTCCACTCCAGCAACCCCGATACCATCCCAGCTGTCACCTCCTCCCTGGCCAACACGCTGGATGGCATGAAGGTCCGCCAACAGAAGGTGATCCTGCCTCGCATCTGCCTCTTCAAAGTGGATGAGGAAACATCCAACTCCACCATTGAAGAGACGCTGCTGGAAACTCCTGCTGTTAGCCAACTCCCTGGGCACAAGGTGGTGCGCGTGGCGCACCGTTCTCCAACCAGAAACGGGACCTGCACCGCCTTCATCGAGGTGGACCTCAACACCTTCAGAGCTCTGGGCAATCGCGGAAGGATCGTGGTGGATGGAGTGATCCTCAACTTCGAGGAGTCCATCCGCGCACGAGTCTGCTTTCGCTGTTGTGGCTTCGGCCACAACTCTGCCCAATGCACCAGAGATCCCAAGTGCTTCCACTGCGGTGAAGGCGGCCATGAAGGCCGTGCATGCCCCTCCGTTGCCGACCGGCGCACTTCCAAGTGCGCCAACTGCTGTGCCAAGGGCCTCCCAGACAAGCACGAGGCGAGAGCCTCAAGCTGCCCCACCTTGAAGCTTAGAGCCCTCAAGTTCTAGGCTTCCAGGACATCCTGCCTCCTTAACTGGCTTCCATCCAGGCCTCTCACCTATCAAGGCGCTGTTTCCCTCACCTCTCCAGCTTCCTCCCCCCCCCCCTGCTATGACACCTCCAATACCAGATCCTAGGATCCCTTGCCTCCTGACATCGCGCTTGGGCTCAAAAATCATTACTTTTGGTTAGTAGCCCGTAAAACCATATTTTCTTAAGCCAGGCAGTACTTTTATCAAATTATGTTTTTTATACATATTCCTTAGCTCAATTAAAGCAACCTCTCTGATCAAAACCATTATTATTTTCATTTCAAAATTTTTAACCACGACTGCATTACCATAGCATAATTCCAACAATTCTAAAATATAACAGAAATCTCATTCATCTTTATTTATAACAATATATATATTTACATATTATAACTATAAGGAAAGTATATTTAACTTATTTTTGACAGTAGTCAATTTATATAAAAAAAATATTTATCATAATTATAATAAAAGTTAAATTTCCACACACACATGTACATGTTTAATATATAATTGATATTATTTTTCTATGTAAATTTCGATATCTAATATAGACATGATTTATAATATACACACAATCTTTATAATATAATTTGCATATATATATATTAAAGAAATAACGGAATATTAGAGTATCCTATATTTTTTAGTCATTTTAAAATAAATAGAATCTTATATAACAAATTTGAAGCTTATTTTAAATTCAAATGCGCTAATTTTTTCCCCTCTAAATCTTCGAAGCTTTTTCATTCGAGGAGAGTGAAAAAATAAATTTATTCTATTTGAGGCAAAAAGGAAAAGAATTATAGGTTAGCATCTATAAAGAAGGGACATAACTTAAGATATGATTCCCTTTTAAAGCATGAACATTCCTTTGAAGATTTTCTAAATTTAATTTCAGATTTTAAAAATATGGCCTTTTATATAAAGAAAGAAAATGGCGCATTTTTGGCATTTTATTGAGTTTCAGAGAATTTAGGAGATAAAATATAAGATTAACCAATCAAAAAGAAAGGATAGAAGCCACTTTCTCCTCCACCATGTTATTTATAAATTGAGGTCTTCAGTTTGTTTGTTTATCATTTAAAATCTAACTTGGGGTTTGATAAAAATGTTTATTTATAATTATTTTAAAGTAAAATGTTTCTTTAAGCCTTCATGGATACGATTAAATTTGTGAATATTTCTGAAATAAATATTTATAATGGTCCGGGAATAGATACAGAAACATTTACTTATCATTTGAAGAAAGTTAAATTGCTTTTTTTAAATATTTAAATATCTAATTAATGGTGATTTGAGCGTCGTCTGTTATAAGAAATATAAACCTTTATTATTTATACTTCTATTATTTTAAATTAAAACAATTTTATTCTGATATTACGGTGAAAAGTATGAATCCAAGTTTTTATTTTCCAACCTACTTCTTTGTTTAAGCTGCATATGGACGGAACAACCATTCAACTTGATAGGGCACTGGTTAAAATAATTTGCATTGAGGTAAGTTGCCTGTCGTTTACTTTTGTGTGAAAAACGTCTTTTTTCTTTAATATAATAGAACCAAAGATATATTTCGATTTTTTTTATTTGCAAAAATGTCACATTATATTCTCCTAACTGAAGAATTTGGTATGTATTTCCTGAAAAATAACGAATGTAGTATTCTCTGTTGTGCAATATAGCGTTTTATTGAAAGGTCGCTAAGTGAATAGATTTCATTCGATAATGAACTATGAGTTTATAGTGATAATAGAATTTAGAAATCTATCTTTTAACCTGATCAATTTTGAATAGATTGTTCAATTACTATTTTGACTATTAATAGAATTTCCCTCTGAACCATGCCTATATCATTGAAGTAAATTAGCCAAGAAAATCAGCAATGGAATTGAGTATGTTGGCCAAACCTTCAGAAAACCTGATATAGATATTTCTTATTCTTGATATCCCCAGTAGTTGTGTTAGACATCTTGGGAAGTCTTATTTTCAATTTCAGATTTTTAATCCAGAACTGAGTGTTAATTTCAACACTGTAATGATGTACTGTACTTCATATACATTCCATGTGCAGAATATAGCCGAGAGTATATCTAGGTAAAGGGTGGAATCTTGGCTATGCTATTTATAAGTAAGGCGAGTAGAACGTGGTTTATTTGAAAGAATAGTGTGTAATGGTTTATTTCTTATATAACACAATATTGGTAACGATTATATTTTCAATTAGTAAATTGACGATGTAGCTTGGAAGGTTCAACTCTGATCAGCTAAGCGTGCTGTCTTATAGTATTAAAATAGAAATAGATCCTGAATGACAAATATCCTCAAGATGCCACTTATGTAGACCAAACTAATCGATTTATAATCAAATTGGGGAACATAGCCGATACATCAATTCTAGTGAAAAAAATATATATTGTGCCAGGATACATCAGAAACCCTCATAACTTCAATCTCACAGATACAATGCAATACTATCAGAATATCGGAAATGTAAACAGTCAACTACTAGAATTCTTCATATCTACAATATTCAACAGGGCACGATCATATTCAACAGAAAAATATTTTTTTCTAACACAAATTCATATTTGACGCAAAATTTATTAGCAATAATTTAGAAAAAATTACATTCATATTTTTATTATTTGAAAATAAATTCCTATTCTATTTCTTACCTTTGGCAGTTTTTCCCAATATACTCCACATATGCAAAATTATCGCAAAATCATTCCATTTAGTGTATAACCTCATAATGATAAAACGTTTAAAAAGGGCATTAGTTTGAAAGAATACAAAATCTCATTATGAAAATACAAGTAGTTTTGTGCACTCAAGTGTATTTTGTACAAGTATATTGTATATTTTCCGAATTAGTATGAAAATTTAATTTAGTATTTTGATATATTTTTCAAAAAAATTTCAACTTGATATTAAATTTTACAATTAACTTTTGGAAAATGATAATTTTGCATTCTATATCCAGAAATATTTAAAAATCTCTAAATTAATAATTTCACAATCTTGGGATTTGTGTTGTGTGTGTGTGTGTGTTTTAGGAATTATGTTTTTGAAACTAGAGCTTAACAGGAGTATGCAAATTGAAACAAACCTTTAGTAGAAGGCATACATCACGGTGCAATGTTTATATAAATTTAATATTCCTTATTTGTATATCATTTAAATTTCTAGCAATGAGAATATTGTAAAAAATATTGTATTACATACTAAAAAAATTCGCGATATTACGAGCCATTATTGCTCGTTGGGTATTATATTTAAATGCAAATTTAAAATTTGCCAAAAATACTGATAACTATCATAATTATTACCCAATATTGTGCTATTACAATCTTCGAGATTTTGAAATCTGTTTGGTTGAACACATTGAAATCTTATGCAAATATTTTCTCTAGAAATTCTCTGTAATTATTCACACAATTTTCATAATGAAGTTAAGAGTTAATAGAATGAAATCAATTTAAAGCAACGCATGTGTCGCGGAGATATACCCCGATATAAATCTACCACAGAGATGAAACTTGTACTTGAGGAAGGGCTACTCTACAAGCTACATTATTCTACCATGACGAAGTCTACGACTGCCAGCACAGAAAGCATCGACCTTTATAAAGGTAAAAGATAAAACAAAATGATCCCATCCCTGGACACTATTTTTCCGTTTATCATTACTCTTCCCAATTCATCCTTTCATACTTCATCCCTAAGGTTAGAAATCGTTATTTCTCCTTACAATAAATTTCGATTTTTCATTTAAAAGAAACATGCGGGAGAATTATCAAAATGTTCTACAATCATAAGCCGCATTATATTGTATTACAGAAGAAAAATGTGAAATAAACTTTTGAAATAAAATATAAAAATACAAACTATATATTTACATAACCAACTAACATCTAACAATTTGCATATACCTCGAAAATGAACGTTTACATACTTTTCTAAACCAGGATATTTCCATCAAAGACCTAAATAAGCAAAATTATTAACAGTAAAGTTTTCGGGAATATTTTTCATACAAAATTAAAAAAAAATAAAGTTCGAAATAATTTTCATATTTTAACACTATTTAAAGTTTATTCAGAGAAATAATTGACCAAACTTAAACTGGTGTCAACGAATTTTTATTTTTCTATAGGATTAAAATAATTTGCCCTAGTGTTGATTAAAAAGTAGTATATTAAAAAGATAAGGTTATAAACAAATTTAAAATTCGAGTAAAAATACAAAGATTAATTTGATATTAAATCTAAAAATGTATTGTTAACATGTTCTATTTAAAATGTTATATATATTTAAAATTTGTTTTCAAAGAACAATAAACTATAGCCTGTATCTATTCTTCGGTTCAGATGAATTTTGGGGGTCTCCTCGAACACGGCGAGCAAGCTGAATATCCTTCGGCATGATGGTGACCCTCCTGGCGTGAATGGCACAGAGGTTGCTTTCTTCCAACAATCCAACTAGATAAGCCTCACTTGCTTCTTGCAGGGCCATCAAAGCTGAACTCTGTAGCCTCAAGTTGCTAATGTATTCTTGGGCAATTTCACGAACCAATCTTTGGAATGGTAGTTTCCGTAGGAGCAATTCAGTAGATTTTTGATATTTTCGGATTTCACGGAGAGCAACAGTTCCAGGTCTATAACGATGAGGTTTCTTAATATAACCAGGAGCACTTTTCTTAACAGCTTTACTAATGAATTCCTTACGAGGATATTTTCCTCCCGCATCCTTACTTGCTGTTCTCTTGACGCGAGCCATAGCACATACCAAACTCCTATAACAATCGAATTCTTTTCTTGTCGAACTGAAAACTTTATTATATAGAAAGAAATCTATTTTAACACAGAGTAATAAGAACAGAGTAAATATTTCTTTGAGTTTTTTCTAAATTTCAATATAATAATAAAAATATCAAATTTATATTATTTCTCTAGTATATCTTTTTAAAGTGGTAATAAAAAATTTGGAATGAACAAATTGGAATTACAAATAAAGCAATTTAATATGGTAATAAAACATATTGATATTGGGAATAGACACATATTTAAATCGGTATTAAATATAGAGTTGTAAAACGACACTTGAAGTTACACCGCATGAGTTTCTTTTCACGAAAAAATAAAATTATATTTCAAGGTGAAATATCGACTATTTCTAACCTTTTTGGATGAGGTGTGAAAGGATGAATTATGAAGAGTAATGACGAACGGAAAAATAAAAGTGTCCAGGGATGGGAATTTTATTTTTCCGTTCGTCATTGCTCTTCATAATTCATCCTTTCATACCTCACATACCTTACAGGCCGCAGTGTATTATATTGAAATATAGAGTTATTAAAAAAAAGAAACATGCAAATTTTCAAATTTGAAATTTAAGGCTCTTTAAATAAAAGATACTTCGGCCAGTAAATCTTTTTATTATCTCGACGTTCGCTCCTGACGAGGACTAAAGATTTTTGTCGAAACGTCGAGAAAAAAAATGATTTACTGACCGAAGTATCTTTTTTTTTAAGAACTATGAATTCCGGCCAGGCAACCTCTATCTTAAAAAGAATTGTGATCCTTGCTTTGTATGTTTTGCTTTGTTGTTTGTTTTTCTCATTGGACAATTTTCTTTTGTTAATTATGTAAAATAATGAATTGAACAGGATTGTATATAGCCGATTTGTTTTGATGCAGATAGAGGTATTGACGCAAATATCCCTGAGTTTGGGATATCGCGTTTCATGATGTTAATAAAGGTTAACCTCTATCTTAACGATGAAAATTAAGGATATATAAAATTGATTTAATTATAAATATTTTTATAAAATGGTAGAGATACTCAGAGATATATATTTTATAAGACATGCTGTTGGAACGTATTGTTAGTTTTAGATGTCGGATGTTTTCTGATTTGTTAAAATTTAAACCTTGGCAAATATATACATTTCCTATGATGGTGTTAAGACAGAACTACTAAGATCTACGAAATATGAGAAACGGTGGTGAGAAGCAAACAGCGATGAAAGAGTTGAGTGATGTTGAAACATAAAAATTTCGCTTTACCATTTGCGTCAGAAATATGACATGGACCCAGAACAACAGCTTTGCACACACAAGATGAAGTACATTGCGACTGCTGTAATAGAGATGCATGGAGACATCTAAGGCTCATATGTCGTGTACAATGACGACAACAGCAATAACCATTTGTGCCAGAAAATTGACATGGACCCAGAACAGCAGCTTTACCAAGACGAGGACATTGCGACTGCTGTGATAGAGATGAATGGAGACATCTGAGGCTCATCTTTTGTGTCCAATGACGACAACAACAATACCCATTTGTGTAAGAAAATTGACATGGACCCAGAACAACAGCTTTACACACATAAGATAAAGTACATTGCGACTGCTGTGAAAGAGATGCATGGAGACATCTGAGGCTCATCTTTTGTGTCCAAGGACGACAACAACAACATCAATAACCATTGGTGTTAGAAAATTGACATGAACCCAGAACAGCAGCTTTACACACCAAAAAATAGAGGACATTGGGACTGTTGTGATAGAGATGCATGGAGACATCTAAGGCTCATCTGCCGTGTCCAATGACGACAATAACAACAATTTGTGTTAGATTGACAGGGAAATAGGTATCGCGTGTAAGAGAATAGCTGATTTGAAGCGATCAATAAGGCTTCAAAATTATTTGAACGTCCTTCCCCCTGGTTTTGCGGTATGGGTTGTTGTTGTTGTTATCGTGTCCAATGAACAGCTTCAGATGTCTCCATGCAGCTCTATCACAGCAGCAGCAATGTCCACTATCTTGGATGTGTAAATCTGCTGCTCTGGGTCCATGTCAACTTTCTGTAAAGCTGCGGACATTGCTGGGCATGTGAATATGTGGGTAGGTGTTAGTTTAACATCAGGACAGTTGTTACATGTCCTATAGGTTCTTGTGCCATCTGGATATTGTCATTCCTTTGTAGTGTTTTGTTCTAAGTCTGATGTATGGGTAGTGTGCATGTATGGTCGGGTTGATGGATTAGACAAGGTAATGACTGAATATGCTGTCAGAGAAGTGATGATGAATATCATGTATGCAAAAATGAAAACATCAGTAAATAGTTATCTGAGAGAAAAGTGGTATTTTACTCAGGTAAAACTGAAATATTTTAAATGTAATCGATCAAATATAAGGGCTCTTGATGTTTTTAGAAATTAAATTTTTCATTTATTGTACAAATCCATGACATCAAAGTTGATCTAGATAAACGATGAAGAGAAAGAAGTCAATTTGTGACAAGAAAAATTAGAGTTTTTCTATGAAACATTTGCGCACGTGATTTTAAATGTAGAGATGTGTGTATGTATGACGTGAATTGTAAATATTGTTAAACCGAATTATTATTGACCTATCTATATAGGCTGTAATGCTTCGCTTTATATTAAAAAGGCCATAAAAGTATCTAATTACAAAGATTATAGCATGCATAGACAGTAATGGTGAGAGAAAAACAGAAATGGACGAATATAGAAAATATTAAATATATTTATTACTAGCGGACGTACCCGGCTTCTCCCGGGTTTTACCCGAGTAAAGGTTTGTCTAACGAATCTCTCGATAAAGTGAACATTTTTTCCCGGTCCCTTGAAAAATACTCGATAAGTTGAATAAAATCAATATTAATTGGTTTCCTCGGTAATTGGAAGTTAAAGGAATAGTATCTTGCCTTGGAATTGTATCATTATTCTTGTATGGATGTACCCGGCTTCGCCCGGGTTATACCCGAGTAAAGGTTTGTCTAACGAATCTCTCGATAAAGTGAACATTTTTTCCCGGTCCCTTTAAAAGTACTCGATAAGTTGAATAAAATCAATATTAATTGGTTCCCTCGGTAATTGGAAGTTAAAGGAATAGTATCTTGCCTATGAATTGTATCATTATTCTTGTCTCAAATAAATTGCCGTGTCATCCTGAATTTTGTCTTTCCTAATTTTCTACATTACAAAATCATCGTATCATCATGATAATATTTAGAGCAGATTGTTGAATTATAACAGAAAAAATAGAATATTTATCTTGATTATTTTTAGGCGAAAAGTTATTTCAAAAATTTTATTTGCTAGAAACCTTCCCAGTACTATACTAAATAACTTCCCAAAGTTTCATGGCGTTCCGAAGAGTGGTTTGGTCAGGCATAAAGGACAGACAGACACACACACACATTCATTTTTATATATATAGATACTAGCGGATGTGCCCGGCTTCGCCCGGGTTTTACCCGAGTGAATGTTTGTCTAACGAACATTTGTTAAAACAATTCTCTATAAACTTATAAAACGTACTCGGCTTCGCCCGGGGTTTTACCCGAGTAAAGGTTTGTCTAGCGAACATTTGTTAAAACAATTCTCTAAAAACTTATTAAAAAAAAAAAAGATATATTTTGATAATTTGAAACTCGTAAATTTGAATCTCTCGATAAAGTGAACATTTTTTCCCGGTCCTAATTTTTTACATTAGAAAATCATAGTTTTATCTAGTGAACATTTTTTCCCGTGTCACATTGCCGTGTCATCCTGAGATAATCTTACTTTTGATAAATAATATTTAAGATAACAAACTTAGTGATAAGAAAACTTGTTATCATCGTCACAATGGGGGCGCTGCTTGCGAGTTAAATCTACAAATCTGCAAATAACTCTAAGGATATTCAAGATATTCATGAAATTATTTTTCAAAAACCTTCCCGGTGATATACCTAATAATATCCCAAAATTTCACGGCGATTGGATGTATGGTTTTTGAATCTATAGAGTACAGACAGACAGACAGACAGACATTCAATTTTATATATATAGATTGTAGCAAGGTATCTATTATTTCATTAACAGAGTATCATTTTTATGCTTATATTTTGCTACTCTGTAAACTTCCCTCATTGCTTCTCTTTTGTTTATCATTCAGAGTTTGTTCTCGCCTTGAATAAATCGCTGTGTCATCCTGAAGTTTGTCTTTCCTAATTTTCCACGTGGCATTTTGGTGGAGATGCTGGGTAAATTAGGGAAGACAAACTGAAGATCGCCGAGAAGACCTTAAAGTAATTTCAGAGACTGACTCAAGGATTCCACCGTCGTGTCAAAGCCAAGACATCCCTCCAAGATGACGATGTCCCTATAGACGATATGAGGACAAAGCCACTCTTCATGCCACAGGAAAAAGGACGCAAAGGTACTAGGGACAAAGTTCCAAGATTTCGATGGAATCCTTGGCAAAACACGTCAGAAAATTTTCAATATATACAATATTTGAAAGCTGTGGGTCACAGCTCCATAGGGAAGTAGCTATGTAGCAAAATATTTAAAATTTTATTAACAGAGTATCATTTTTCATGTTTATATTTTTCTACTCTGTAAACATTCCTCATTGCTTATATTTTGTTTATCATTCATAGTTTGTTTATGCTTTGAATAAATTGTTGTGGCATCCTGAAGTTTGTCTTTTCTAATTTTCCACGTGGCAATATTATTTACAGTTATTTATTTTTTGTTTTGTTTCATTTAACCACATATCATGAATGTGATAAAGTAGTTTCAATTTAATTCTATCTCTTCAAACATTATATCTCAGATTATTTTATTTAAATTTTTTAATACAATACAGATTTTATTTGTGACTCTTATATGATATATTCCTGACTTTGTAAAAGGTCCCTCGCCAATTTAATAAATGGCTTAATGCAATGCATCTAAAACACACACCCATACATATACAGAGCCTTCATTAAGATACCAGTCTTATAAAGATTCTTATTTCTTATTGCCGGCTTGCAACGTTATCCTCATGATGAACAAACACAATCATGTAGTGGAAGAGAAAACGATGAATCCAAGTTTTTTTCTCCTACTTACTGCTCTGTAAAAGTTGTATAGGAACCGAAAAAACCATTTTAATTGATATGGCGATGATTAAAATACTTTGCACTGAGGTAAGTTGGCTGTCGTTTACTTTTGAAAAGAACCTTTTTCTTCCATAATATACTGCAATTCAAAGATGTTTTGATATATTTCAATTGCTATTTTTATTTGCAGAGAGATGGCATATTGTATCTCCCTCACTGAAGATTTTGGTATGAATATCCTGAAAAAATGAATGTGCAATGCCTTTATGAAATTCCTTTATGATGAACTAAGCCCTCCCAATATATTTTTTTTTATCGCAGTAAGGACAATAGAAGTTTATTTTATTGTGTAAAAGAAACATTCGCGCTTTAGTGTTTTTATTTCCTGTGAATACATTGTACCTTATTGCTTTGTATTAGAACTATGCATTTATTTATGTCTTAAAACACACAATGTATTTCTTTAATCTTATTTATGAACAAATAACAGATTCATATCAGAGAATACACCGAAAGACTATCTTTTGACATTTCAAATATGATTATAGTAAGGAGCACTTTATAATGAAAATATTAAATTAATTTTTTCATAAATTAAGTTATTTTCTAAGATATACACTCTGAAATTCTCTCTTATATAAAAAATCACCATAAAACTATATTTTCACTCTATATCGAAGTTTAATTGAATATCAATATATTCGAGAATATTATTATATATCGAAAAACAATGCATTGATTTTCCTAAGAGCAAATAATCTTTTACTCTATGAAATGTTGATATTTTAATCTAATATTTTCAGCAAAACATACTAAAAAATGTAATAAAATAACTGAAGTAAAGAATAAAAAGAGATACGAGGTAAGAGAAATTTTATGTGAAAATATATTCCACCAGTCTCAATTTTTCTATTTTTACTTGTAAGACTGCTTTTCTTCTTTAGTTTGATACCTTGGAGAAAGTATAAAACATGTGTCTCTCAACTATCTAGTTTATTCTATTTTCAAAGCTCTATGTAAGTTTTTATTATTATTTATTAATCAACCATAGGCGTTATATTAAAGTATTTGCGCCTATTACAGAGGAAACAATTAAAAAATAACAAATCTACATGTATTAATCGACAGAATTTTATAAAATGTATTCAAACAAATTGATTGTTAAATAGAAATAAATTATTAAGATCAGAGAACAATCGATGTCTCACTTCTGCAAAGTTCTAACAGTCATAGATAGGTTTAGCTTTCCTCTTCACTTACCCTTGTTCTATTGAAAATACCTATACAAATATAGAGCAACCAAAAAAAAGATATTTCAAGTTATTTATAAATATTACTTATATAATGAAAGGACTATTATTTTATTGTGTTTATTCTATGACAATGGGGCATTTAAATACATATATATTATATTATATAAAATGCAAATATTTTATTTTTTTTGAAAACATATATTTTATTTTCATTCATTGACTGTTCTACATTTTTTGACCCTAGATTTAGAACATACCACTTTGAATATTGTTGTAAATATGTATAGTTGAACCTACCTATTTTTTAAATTCACGATTATAGAATTCATTTTATAAATTCTATATTACTGTGAAAAATAATTCTATGTGTAATTTCCTTCAAGTAATTCAAAATAAAAAACTACTTGATGGGTAAATAATTATCTTTACTTTTTCACGACTGTACCTTCAATTCTCTATCTTTTTCAACAACAGAACAAAACTAATCATAACATATATAAAAATAAACATATGTTGAAAATAAATTATGGAGTCGTAGAGGGAGAGAAAGATCCTTTATTACCTAAAGGTATAAAATAATAAAAGAATGACAAAAGAACAAATTATATGTAAATCAGTAGCTCACGCCAGCCTGCCCTATTCACCTAACTGCTAGCCTGCTAAACAATCCAATAAGGCCGCGATATATAGACAGAGATGTCAATTAACATAGACAATAGTAAAGTTCAATGCAAATCACAAGGGTATTCTATCGTAGAAATATTCTGGAATTGTCATTTTTTCAACAACATCTACTCTCTCTACAATATAATATAATGCGGCTTATGTTTGTAAAACGACATTTGAAAACTATCCCGCATGTGTTACTTTTCAACGAAAAACCAAAATTTATTTCAAGGGAAAATAACGATTATTTCTAACCTTTGAGATGAGGTATGAAAAGGGGAATTGTGAAGAGTAATGATAAACAGAAAATCCCCCATCCCTGGACACTTTTATTTTTCCGTTTATCGTTACTCTTCACAATTCACCCTTTCATACCTCATCCAAAAGGTTAGAAATAATCGTTATTTCTCCTTGAAATAAATTTTGATTTTTCGTTGGAAAAATCACATGCGGGATAATTTTCAAATGTCGTTTTACATATTTTCTCTCTTTTATAAAAAATATTTTATGAAACGATCCACTTCGATATATGGAGTTCTGACTCTACTCCAAATGTTTGAGATTTTGTTTCAATTAATGTACTCCATAAATCTCATGTTTCAGTTCACGGATAGCTTCACTTTCTACACTCATGGACAAAGCTTAAGAAAGTGAAAATTCTTTGATGTCATCTGTTTTTTAAGGAAACAGAAGCAATTTTATTCACACACTTAGTAATCTCGTGTATTCAATAAAGATACTGTGGCATAAAATATCTTTCAGAGTTATTGTCTAAATCCCGATATACATGCTAAAAGTTACAACTTCCTTAAAATTTATAGCAGATTTTTCTCTCTCTCTCTCTCTCTTGCTATATGTTTTCTTATGATACATATTATCAAATATTATCTATAGAGATAAGATGTGTTAATATATTATATGAAACATATTTACAAAAAAATAATAAGATAAAATTTCATGTTTTTTTTTTTCCTTTTCTTTTTGACAAAACGATCGATATCTACAAAGAATTTATACGCCATCTTTAGTGAACGTTCAACATAATAGCAGTTTGTGTTGATTAAAGATAGGTTTATATCAACCCATAATACAGGGTGATCCAAAAGTCCCGCACAACTTTAAAAATTAATAACTCCGCGAATATTTGCGTTAGAGCAATGCGGTAAACACCATTGTGTTCAGGAGGCAATGGGATTTTTTATGGCAAATAATGAAAAATTCGAAATTGATTTTAGTTACAATTTTATTCACCAGATGGCGCTCTACCAGATTCAGATATTCAGCGGCCAAATTGTTTGATAAATTGAAAAATATAATTGAACGACACGTATTTTTCCTTTTTGAATACCAGGAAAGAACACTAATAATATCAAATAACAAATTAATAAAACACCACTTCGCCAAAAGTATGAAGAATTGGTTAACGATTTTCAAATACAATCAGAGATATGTAAAATAGGCAAATGCAAATTAAAACATTTAGCAAAAAATATTTATATTTTATATGGGGTTTTGTGAAATAGATTGAATGTTTGAAAAATACTGCTGATATCAATACACGAATTTTTGATATGTTAATATAGTACCAAAAATTATGATGGCACTACTAATATGATTTCTTGCTATAAGAAATGTGTAGTTTCTTGACTAATTGGAGACCCTTGACTATTTAACTGGATATTTGTCATGATCCAACAAATGAAATATAGAGGGGAGTGACAAAATATATTTGTCGTACTTTATTCCAAATATCCTATGGGCTTGTCAAATGTTATCATTGTTTATTATACTGTACACAATTTTTAAAAATGTTTCCCCTCAAATAAAAATAATTTTTAAATCGACCTTTTGCGTTGAAAAACGTGGTAGTAAAATCATTTTGTATTATTTTTTTCACAAAATTTCTAAAGTTATTGGTATACAGAAAATATTCCTTATGCTATTTCTTCTAATGAGCGAAAAGCGAAAACTAAACATAAGGGGAAAAATTGTGTGTACCAGTGTTATTCGAGAAGTTATAACACTCTGGTTTGCACGACATAATATGTGAGCAAATGACAAACAAAAAATTACTGTTCACAAATAAACATAGTCAAGATGTGAGAACAGCATTTATTATCCCCATATCCTAACACAAAGAGCTGCAAAATATTGGTAGATAATATAATACATGGCGGCTTATATAACACATGAGGTAACTGCCTTCTCTCTTGTATTAGCTCACAATCCTTGCTCAATGTGGCACCCTTCATTCTCAATCACCGCCTGCAGACGATAAATGACAGAATGGGCAGCATTAAATAACATATCTGTTGAAATTGATAAAACGTGCCATCTGATAGAAGCCTTCAACATGGCCAATGTGGTAGGCCAGCATCGATAAACACACGATTTAATGTACCCCCATAAACAAAAATCGCAAGGCGTCAAGTCTGGTGATCTTGGAGGCCACTGATATATAAAGTGGCGACTTATCACACGATTTTCACAGAACGTATCCTTCAGCAATTGTTTGGCACCTCGGGAGATATAAGGAGGTCCTCCATCTTTCATGAATGTTATTTCGCTTAGTGTTTTGCCCTGCAATATGGGAATACCCTTTTCTCTCAAAGGTTTGACATAACGTTCATCAGTTACAAAAACGGTTTTAAAAGTTCTTCCATTGATTTTTCAAAGAAAAATGACCCAATAATAAAAGAAGTGAACCCACACAAAACTGTAACTCTAGGCTGGTAAAGTGGCATTTCTGTAAAAATCCTAGGATTGTCTGTTGCCCAAATGCGGCTGTTTTGAATGTTAAATTCTCCTTTTAGAGAAAAGTGAGCATCATCTGTCCACAGAACATTCGACAGCCAGTTTTCATCAATATCAATTCGCCGGAAAACCCATGCAGCGAATTCTTGACGCATCTCAAAATCGTCAACTTTCAGCTCGTGAAATCTTTGAATTTTGTATGGGTACACACAATAGAGACATTAAGTGAAGCGTCTTCGGATATCACAATCATACTCGGCGAATTTAACGCCAAAAGTTCAATTTGGGGATCACTTGTCCTGGATAACAAAAGTCAGCAGGTTGAGGACATGCTAACAGACCTCGACCTTACACCGTTAAATAACGGAGAGAACACCTATCTAAGTCCACAGGCACAGAATCCGCAATAGACATCACAGCGATAAATTACAACATCGCACCCACAACACAATGGAAAATCATGAGAGGTGCAATCAGTGACCACAGACCAATTTTAACAACCCTAAACTTCAAAATTGAGAACGTCCATTAGAATAGAAGAACATGGAACTTTAGGAAAGCCGACTTGAAAAAAATTCACAGAAAAGCTTGAAGAACTGTGCAACGAAAAATTGAATTACAGAACGCTTGACAAAAACTTGGAAAAATTCTCTTCGAACATTTCAAAATCTGCAAAAGCATCGATACCTAGAGGTAGACGTAAAGACCTGTGGATACCTTACTGGAAGGACCACAACATCGAGGCAGTGATTTCAGAGAGAGAGACAATATCAATGAACTTCTTAAAAAAAATAAAACAGAAGAAAAAAACAAAAAGAACTCATTGAAATTAGTCACAAAATAGAACAAGAAATTTGGATATGCAAACAAGAAAATGGCTGAATTCTGCGAAAAAATGGATCCAAGAAAGGACAGACAACACTGGAATATGATTAGAGTGTTAGAGAACAATCAACACCATCACTAATCCTCCAATACTCTAACCGATATGAATAGAACAGCGCGAACGAGAACAAACAGATGGCTGACATAATTGCTGAATATCTTTCAAGCACTTCCATACTCAACTATACGAATGAAGACAGGACTCTAAAAATAATATAAACCAGTTAGTTAAACAAGCAAGAAACTTCCATCAACAAGATATTTTCTCGAGAGACTTCACACTGAATGAGCTAAACTTATCAATAAAAAAATCCAAGAGGTCACCAAGAGATAATCTAATCTTTGGTTAAATGATCAAACACTTTGAAGACAAAGCTAATAATCAACTCCTACGAATACTGAACATTTCATGGCAAACTGGTAAACTACCAAAGAATTGGAAGATATCAATTATAGTGCCAATACTGAAGCCAAACAAAGATGCCAAGGAATACAAGAACTATCGGCCAATTGCTCTCACCAGCATACTTTGTAAAATACCAGAACGAATTATCCACTCTAGGCTCATAGTCTGGCTCACTAACAATAATAAAATAAACCTCTATCAAACTGCCTATTGATCCCAGCACTGTACGACTGATCAACTGTACTACTTCTGTCAATCAATAATAGATTCTTTCCAGGAAAAACCGCCAGTCCTCTACTCTATCTGCTATATATTAACGACATCCATCCTTACCTCACTGAAGACATAAAGGTTGCCTGTTATGCAGATGATATAGCCATATGGCATACAAGTAGCAGCATAGAAAAATCGTAAAAAATACTGAACACATCAATGAGAGGACTGGAGAATTGGGCAATGGAACTCCAAATGACCATAAACCCAATAAAACCAAACCTATGCGTCTTCTCAACTCACAAGGAAAAAGGCATAACTATAACCACAAAATAAGCATAAACAAACAAATAATTAATAAAATAAGAAATCCATAATACCTAGGTGTGATACTGCTGTCCTGGATCTTTCCAGTTGGTCTCGAGGACCACGCCATCACCATCTACTAAGCGGCAAAGTACGCGATCTACGTATTCATCGTAGATCGCAAAATGCGTGGTGTCGCTGGAAACCCACTGGCGATTCTCCACAAACTCTGCAGCGCTGGAAGAGGCGCCATATTCATTGTACATAGTGTATATAATGCATATTATCTTTTTTTAATAGTGCAGACTGTGCATGTATTGACAAGATGTCAACAAAATTATTTTAATTATTATTGATGAGGAATTGGAATTTTCAGAACACATAATTAGCACCTCAAATAGAACTATCAGAAAACTAAACATTCTGAGAAGGCTATGTGGAACAAATTGGGGAGCAAAACCCAGAATTCTCAGAACAACATATACCACCTTAATAAGGCCGATAATGTAATATGCAACACCGGTCTGGGCTCCCTCAAGCTCATCAATAAAAGTAAGACTAGACAGTGTTCAAGCAAAAGCGGCCAAAATAATCACTGGTGCTGTTTCATCCACCAACAATGAGAAAATTCAGAGAGAATGAGTTCTAGACCTACTCGCTCGAAAGCAGAAGACAAAATAAAAACAACTTGGATCGGCACTTCGGAAACGAGGAACCAAAGGACGAGATCTCTCTGACCACTTGTGGTTTGGTAGATCCGCCCTTTTCTGAGAATGAGGTGAAACTGACGGCTTTCAAGTTCGGGAAAAGGAAATCTCCTGGTCCCGAAGGGATCGATAACACGGTCATGAAAGCCCTGGTAAGGATGCACCCATCGCTTCTTTCCAGGTTATTCAATAGGTGCCAGGACACTGGTACTTTTCCTGAGGCATGGAAGGTTGCCCGAGTAGTGCTTCTCGAAAAGTCTGGTAGAAAGGGTAATTTTCCTAATGATTATCGTATACTTTCTTTACTAGCGTGTCTAGGTAAGGTCCTGGATAGCCTACTAGGTCAGCGACTGAAGCACTGGCTAGAAAGTAATGAGCTCCTTTCCTCTTTCCAACATGGTTTTAGGGAAGGGAACTCCACAAACACAGCTCTGAACGAGGTGTTAGAGGGGGTTGAGATGGGCTTAAATAAGGGTGCTTGGGTTCTTTTCGTGGCCCTGGACATTGATGGCGTGTTCAACTCCATGAGCTGGAACAAGCTGATGAGAAATTTGATGGAGATGGGTTGTCCTAATAATTTGTGCAGCTTGGTTCGTGACTTCCTGAGGGATAGACGGATTAGCCTCAGTTTTGGTGGGCGGAAGTTGGAAAGAAACTGTGCTAGGGGTTGCCCCCAGGGCTCTTGCTGCGGACCTATTCTGTGTAATATCCTGGTAAACACCGTTTTCCAGGAGGAGCTCCCTGAGGGAGTCAGGCTGGTTCTCTATGCTGACGACCAGTTCCTCATTGTTGAGGCTGCTTCGAGAGCGAAGGCTGAGAAGTGTGTTGAAACTTCTCTCCAAATTCTCTCGAACTGGGCCCATGACTCTGGCCTTAAATTCTATGTCTCCAAAACTAAAGCCCTCAGCTTTAAGCCTAGGGACATAAGAACTAAAAGGAAAGGGATCAAATGGGAACACAAGCTGGCTATCGGGATCGAAGGACGGAGGGTAGCGTTGGTCAATAGGATGACCATCCTGGGGGTGGTCATTGATGACAAGATGGGTTGGCAATACCAGGCGGAGGAGATGGTGGCGAGAGGCAGGGAGGCGTTGTGCAGGCCTGTCCTGGTTGGCTCTCAACAGGGGGGGGGGGGGGAAGGAGGGTACTATTTTTAGGAACCTCTGCCTCTCCTGTGTCGAGCCAATCCTGCTATATGCTTCCAGGGCTTGATGTCGCCGAAACAGGGATCAGAAGGTGGCGACTACTCTAGAGAGAGTGCAGAGGACAGCGGCACTCAGAATCACAGGGGAATAACGCACTACCAAAAGGTGAGGCCTTATTGGTCCTCGCTGGTCTTATTCCCCTGGGATTGAAACTAGAGGAGGAGACCATCAGACAGAAGATCTAAGAGAACAGGGAAGATGCCCTGGGACTTGAAGCGGGTGCCCTGGAATGGAAGAGGGACCCAAGAAAGCCTCCGCAGTGGTTGCCAAAGTGGAATTGGAGTCCTGGAGAGCCGACAGGGATTGGCACGGAGGTTTTCACTGATGGGAGTAGGTCTGGAACCAATACTGGAGCTGGGGTAGTGATTTTCACTAATGGAGAGCTGATCTTCCAAGAAAGTTTAACACTCAGAGTGGACGAATTGGTCTTTTCAGCCGAGCTGGTTGCGATCAGGGTAGTCCGCAGAGTGTGTGCCGAGAAGAACTTCAGCCCGGACCGCCTCTATTCAGATTGTATGTCGGCCCTCGTCGCCATCAATCTGGAGAATGGGCAACTCGCGCATCAAATAATCCAGGAGCTGGAGATGATGACGCGGGCTCCGGAACTCCCTTGGTTTAGGAGACACAGCCTCATCGAAGGTAATGAGTTCGCAGACAGGATCTCTAAGGCAGGATGCTTAAAAGGTAGATCACTGAGGACCACAGTGACCAAGAAAGAAGTTTATAGGAGGATCAGGGGGCACGTCCAGGACTTATGTTTGGACAGATGGAGGAACATTGTGAAGGGGAGAGAGTTATTCAATGGGGTAACAACACCCAAGTACCTCTGTAAGGTAATGTCCCACAAACTCATTAGGGTAGTTCGGGACATGGGCTCTTCCCCAAGTCTCCACAGATTTGAAATTAAGAGCAATCCTGATTGAGTCTGTGGAGAAAGGGATGTGAATGCACGCCACTACGTCTTGGATTGTACAAGGGTAGTGGGTGTGCAGGAAGAGAGAAGGAGGGCGAGGGGCGCGATCGAGAGTGAGCTGCTGAGAAATCACAGCAAGCTTCTTGAGAAAGCCCACGACGTGGCAGCTGAGCTTTTCCTCAGCTGTGAGTGAACAGAGTCGACCGGGGTTTGCCTCCCCGCGGTCCCTGCTGGACACAGTAGATAGTTTCCTATTTTGCTGTGATTAAAGGCCACCGGTATAGAAATCCTTCCAGACACGTTGTCTGGGAGGTGGTGTTTCAAGGTACAATGTCCAATCACTAGCTTGGATACCGTTACTTGGCTTATGAGTTGAACAGAATAGCAGCGAAGGCATGCTTCGCATGCCGGCTTGTGGACCGAAAGGTCTGTGTGGCCATCTGCTTCTAGGGTATACCAACTGTGCTTATGTGGGATCCTCCAGTTCTTGTTTATTTTGGCTACTGTTTCTTTTTCTTTAAAAGTAAGTTTATTTTTCTGCACCAAGGGTTCTTTTGTGCCTTTTTTCTCTAGCGCATCAGCAGCTTCATTGCCTTCAATGCTTACATGCAAGAGTATCCATTGAAGGTGAATTTTTGAGGTATTGAGTGTTTTTGGAGATAACCAATTATGTTCCTGCTTACTTTGTCTCTAAGTTCCCCTGTGTGACTCAAGTGTTGTATGGCACTTCTACTATCAGTAAGAATCCATATATCGTGATGTTTAATGTTTCTGATGGGTTTTAAGACTTCATAGATGGCTATAAGTTCTGATCGGAAGACTGAGCAAAATTCTGGGTTTCTTCTGTTTATTTTCTCAATGCCATTTGTGGTTTTAATGAGAGAGCCACTGCCAGTGTGTCCCAACTCATCTCTGCTACCATCGGTATAGAGAGTTATTGCATTTTTAGGAATTTTATTAATTATTTCTAATGATAATTGTTTTAAATATTCTGGATTTTGGTATTGTCTGTTGGTGGTTTCATTTAAAGTGGCATTAAAAATAACATTTTGTTAGTGGTTCGCATGGAGATATTTTTTTCAGCTAAATAATATTTTTCCACTTTATATTTTAAAAATCCATTTCTTTTGGTCAGGTGGAGAGGGCCTTCTTTTTTGAGTCTTAGATTGGATTCCCAATTAAGTATGTAATTGAAAGTTCTGTGTTTGTTTTCATAACTCTTGATTTTGTTTATATATTTTGGCAGATTGTAGCTTATTCTATTCTTTAAGGGCATAATGTCTGCCTCGTAAAGTACAATATCATTAGAGCAGGGTTTTCGAAGACCTGTAATAATTCTAGCTGCACTTAGTTGTATCCTTTCCAGTGATTTTAGATTTGTTTCAGATGCTGTACCATAGATTTGATATCCATATTCCAGGATAGGTCTCATTAGAGATGTGTAAGTTAATTTTATTGTTGTTGCTTCAGCTCCCCACTCTTCCTGAAATATATTTCAAGATTTTTAGTCGGTCTCTTCCTTTTCTAACAACTCCTTCAATATGCTTACTGGAGTTGATTTCTGGATCCAGGGTGTAGCCGAGATATTTAGGATGTTTATTATATTGCAATTGTTGTTCTTTCAGAATAATATTTGGTCTTATTTTGTATAGTTTCTTATCGGTAGTAAAAAGACTGGTTTCAGATTTTTGGGGGTTAAATTCTAATTTATGTTTATTAGCAAATTTTTCTAGGTGGAGAAGAGTCTTGTTAAATCTCTTTCAGCTTTTTTCCAGTTAGTGCTGCTGCTCCATAGAATAATGTCATCAGCGAAAGGTCCAATATTGGTTTTATGTGAAATTTATTTTTCTATGCCTGCAATAAATAGGGTGAAGAGAGTTGGGCTAAGGACTGATCCTTGTGGTAATCCTTGGTACAATTTGAAGGTTTTAGATAGAGTGCCATTATATTTGATCCTGATTTATATATTTTTAAGAGAATCATTTATCCAAGTGATAGCTTTTCCATCAATTTTGAAATGTTTGTATAATTTTGTAATTAACTTGTTTTTCCATACCCCTTATCAAAAGCTTGTGTAAGGTCTAAAAAGCAGCTATGGTGTGGTTAGTTGGTTTTTCGTTTTGTGCATCTTTTACCTTTTGTGTGAAAAATAAGAGTTGGTCTATTGTCCCATGTCCTTTCCTAAATCCATATTGTTCTTCTGGTAAGAGATTTCTTGTGTCGGGGTGGTAGGTGAGTCGTCTGAGTATAATTTTTTCCATTAATTTGCAGCAAATATTTGTTAGGGAGATAGGTCGGTAGTTTTTTGGGTCATCAGCAGATTTGTCAAGTTTTTTAATGGGAATTATTGTTGCATTTTTACAGTCTTGAGGCAATTTTCTAGTTTTCCAGGAGTTATTGAAAATATTAAGAAGTCTTTCTTTGCCAATTTTGTCCAAGTTTGATATCATTCGGCCATGGATTCCATCTGGCCCAGGAGTCTTGTTTAGGTCAGTGTTTTCTAATGCATAAGCTAGCTCTTTCATATTGATTTTTTTCATGGAAAATATTATGAGTGCTGGTGACATTTTTTACAGTCATGAATAATCTTTCGGGCCTTTTTTCAACCTTGATTTTACTACTTATTTGATATGAATTACCTAAAAGATTGGCAGCAATTTTGTCATTAGTTGCTGGTGTACCATCTGTATTCTTAATCATATTTGTGTTTTCAGTTTGTGGCTGGACTCTGTCAATTTGTTTTGCCCAATTCCAAAGTTTTGTATTTGGGTTTCTTGGGTTCAGGTTTTCACAAGTTTGTTTTCATTTTTCCCTTTTCACATTTACGCATAATCTTTTTTTATTTTTGCAATCACAATGTTCAGTTCAGTTCTACAATATTTTTGGTTTTGGGTGCACTTTTTTGTAGTTCATTTCTTTTAGTTATAAGTCTTTGAATATTTTTTGCCTGGTGTGTATAATTTGGAATCCATTTCTTAATATTACCTCTTGGTATTGAAACTTTGGCTGCTTTAATAATGGTGTTTTCGAAAGATATCATATTAGCCTTTTTGAAGTTCCAGAAATTTTCTTAATTGAGCTAGTTTTGGTCTTGGTGCTAATTTCTATCAAATTAGGCAAATGATCACTTCCAAAACTTTTTAATATTTTCTATTTGCATTTGTGTAAAATATCAGGATAGTAAAAACTTATATCAAGGGCTTGTGCAGTATTATAGCTTGTAGGAATGATGGGTAGGACTCCCATCATTTAAGCACATGAAGGCATTGTCGTCAAATATGTTTTATAGTATTTTGCCTCTTGGGTTTGGCGTAGAACATCCCCATAGTTGATGTTTAGCATTAAGGTCACCTACAATAATAGTGTTGTCTGTAAGAAATTGAGCCATTGTTCCATCGTCAATAAATGTATTGTTTGGAGGGTGATACATATTGTATATGTGGATGGCTTTGTTTTGATTGAGGTAGACTTTGATACCTTGGGCTTCGAGGTCTAATGTGTTTGTAATATTAACGGCTATGTCCTCATAGTACAAATTCTTGATTAAAATTGCTAGGCCACGCCCTTCAACAGCATATACAGATGGATCTTCAGACCTTACCCTGAGTAATGGAGGGGCCGGAATTAACATAATACTGCAAGATGGAACAAACATCAAAATCAAAGAAGGAGCAGGACAGATTTCGTCAAACTTCACTTGTGAACTGACAGCTATCTGGAAAGTCCTTGATGTATGCCTTAACCAACCATCCCTGCATCAAGCAGAAGGAATTTTAATATACAGCGACTCCATATCCGCTCTAGAAGAAATTCAGAAGGGCAATACTAAAATCACACAGAAAATACACTCGTTACTTACCCAACTGGAACCATTGGAGAATAACTGCATTCTACAATGAATCCCTGCCCATGCTGGGATCAGGGATAATGAAATGGCATTCGAATTGGCAAAGGAAGCCAGAAAGTTGAGCCAAAGGAAAGAACAGATGTCATTATTTGACGCTGATTCTTTGTCAAAATACAAGATAATTAAACGAAAAAATAAGAAAAGATCAAAATGCGAAATAAACTCTGAGAGAAAAATGACAAAAACTATAACAAGACTTAGAACAAAACACTATAAAGGAATGACAATACATCCAGATGGCACAAAAACCTATAGGGCATTCCACAACTGTCCTGGTGTGGACTTACACCTACCCACATATTCTTATAGCCAGCAATGGCCGCAGCCTTGCAAAAATTAGACATAGACCCTGAGCAGCAGCTTTACACACCTAAGATAGTGGACATTGCTGCTGCTGTGATGGATATACATGGATACATCTGAGGCTCTTTTTTGGACACGACAACAACAACGGCATTCCAGAGTAAAATAAATTTTCAGAGATAGATACATATTTTTCAAATGAATTAAAATAAATATAATCGATACTGAGTGAGAGTTGAATTAAAAATATTAGAAATTTATTATCTTCGGAAACAAACCGTATCTAAAATATCAATTTTCTTTTTGCTACATGTTTTAATTTGCATTTACCTATTTTACATATCTCTGATTGTATTTGAAAATCGTTAACCAATTCTTCATACTTTTGGCGAAGTGGTGTTTTATTAATTTGTTATTTGATATTATTAGGGTTCTTTCCTGGTATTCAAAAAGGAAAAATACATGCCGATCAGTTATATTTTTCAAATTATCAAACAATTTGGCCGCTGAATCTATGATTCTGGTAGAGCGCCATCTGGCGAATAAAATTGTAACTAAAATCAATTTCGAATTTTTCATTATTTGCCATAAAAAATCCCATTGCATCCTGAACACAATGGTGTTTACCGTATTGCTCTAGCGCAAATATTCGCGGAGTTATTAATTTTTAAAGTTGTGCGGGACTTTTGGATCACCCTGTATATAGAGAGGAATCGTGTATGGAAACGTATTTAAGCAATCGATATGTCTAGAAAGTAACCAGCCGATGTCCCAATTTATCTTTATTTCCATTTTTGAGCCAATATATTCTTTCATATACGAATATTCAAATATAATTACCTTATTTATATGGAATTGTTTCATTCTTCAAAATGGCACAACAACTAAAATCAAATACACGATAAAATAAATGTTAGGGAACTTAAAACATCAGAATTACCTTGTTGTATCTTTATTTAAACTTACAAAAACTCAAAAATTATGGTTGACCATGTTTCTGATGGCCAATCAATCAAGCAGGACTACAGTCTAGGCCGAATGCAACAAGTTTATGATAATAGTAATGATTGGTTATTAGAGAAGATCGATATTGAGGGGGATAAAGTGATTAATTAGTAGAGGGAGGTAACTAGGCCTGTTATTGGTGGAAGTCATTACGTTTTTTTAGATCTTAATAACTTCCGACTTTTTTAATTTCTCCACTTTCATTACAATGCTTCCCTGCGTTTTACGCTTGGTTGTCTTCATCGTGTCTTTCTTTTTATATCCGCGTTCTATATTATATATATATAGCTTATTGATTACTATATATAAATAGAAAAATATTTATGTATGTGAAGATCATTTAGAAATTACACATTGAACCTCTTTTTTTATATCGCTGTTTCGGAATATAAGATTTTCTGGTCATTTAACGTGATTTGTGATCCATGTGAAATTTGAGAAATTCCATTTTAAAAACAAAAAGAGAGATATTGTTTGTAATAAATTACAAAAGTTTTCAATATTTTTATGAACCAACATATCCCAACATAAGAATATTGATTTTCGAAAGGTTTTCAAATGAAAAGGCTTTATTGCTTTTATAAATTATTGAAACAAGCTGTGTTTGTTTATTTCTTTGGGTGTAATATTGTTATTATATAAAAGAGCTAAATGTATTTGCATATTTTTAGTCAAATTAATCTATGGATCTATAAAATATATCAGCACCATTTGGAATATTTTTTTCCAAAAATTTCGTAAAATAATTCAACATCTAAACCTATAGTTTCTATGAATATTCGAAACTATTATAGACGCGTATGATTATTTTGAAAATTAAACAATTTCTACTGTCCTTACTGCAATGGAAACATTAAAGAGATGGCCTGGATCATCAGTGGTGAACCCTCTCAGCGGTTTCGCCAGTTTAATCTACCATACCGCTGTTATATTGCATTTTGGAGCTAGGCCCTCCCTTTAATTTTTCCATTGCAGTAAGGACAGTAGAAATTGTTTAATTTTTAAAAGAATCATACGCGTCTTTAATAGTTTCGAATATTCATAACAGATGGCGCGCTGATGCATCACAATAGGTTCTATATTACGTATATATACTGGGTCTGAATCTAAATTTTACCGACACTTCCAGGAATAGGTTCGACACATAAAACAATTTTAAAATGTTCATTGATTATTATTCTGAAATTGAATCATTTTAGAGATAGATTAAAGGCTAGATAATTCAACGTGCTGTTATTCTCTAGATGGCGTTTACTTCATTTTTATCTACCATTCATAATTCCTTTTGGGGAACATGGACTTCATTTTTATCTACCATTCATAATTCCTTTTGGGGAACATGGACTTCATTTTTATCTACCATTCATAATTCCTTTTGGGGAACAAGGACTTCATTTTTATCTACCATTCATAATTCCTTTTGAGGAACATGGACTTCATTTTTATCTACTATTCACAATTCCTTTTGGGGAACATGGAAAATGTTTTATAGGGTATAAGATATTTCCTAATGTCTATGTGTTAGAACAACGCCTAACTGTCACCTGTTACATAATTACAAAAGGAATTATAAATAATAAACAAAACCACCTCTCTTATCTTTATACCCCAGTCAAATGATTGATCTTATAATGAATATAACGAATTCAAATGAAACTATCGAGAGAAAATAACAAAAATATCTTGAAGATAGAGGCTGCCTGGCTGGCATTCATATTTCTGTAAAAATGGACAATCCCATTGTTGGAGCTTGGATCCTCACAGTAATAGTTTGGAAATCAGTGTTGCTCTCTAACCTTTTGTTTTAGATGTTGACTATCTTTCGGCAGAGCTTAATTTGGACTGTATGTTTTCACCTCGACCTGCGGATTGACCATTGAGAGATTCTCCCTATCCAAATGCGATGTAACAACAAGAGAATCGCCACACAGCCTCACGGCGTTTAGATGACACACTTTATTGCATCTTTCACTCAATTTATATACACACATATTTACATAATTGAAAGAAAGAAAGAATAATTTACATGATTTATAAATCAATGCAGCCTAGCTAGTGATTTACATAACTAGGCGCAAACACCCATTTTTATTTATTTCTCCTAACCAAGACAAAAGATTGTTGTTGAAACGTTGATAAAATAAAACTATAACTGGCCGAAGTGTTCATTTTTTACAGAAATAATAAAAATATATATTAAGAGAATATATGTATGTTATAGAAAAATCATTTCATCTTAAAAATATATTTCATAGATTCAAATATTCTGTTAAGGCTACCACCAGATGTCGCGACTTCCCTTTATATAACCTATTGTTGTTTCCTGATGGCCGGCTCAAACCTTTTGTAATTATGTAAATATAAGTTTTTCATTTTTTTTTATTCTTACGCCTTAAGTCAGGCATACCTTTCTCAAATTATGTTTTCTATATTCCTTAAGCTCAATTAAAGCTATTTCTAATCTTTACTATTTTAATTATACTTTCAAATTTTTAACCATGACTGCATTATCATATCATAATCATCAAGATAATCAAAAATCAACAGAAATCTCTTTTTTTATATATAATACTAGACGGGTGACCCGGGCTTCGCCCCGGGATTGACCCGTGTGCATATCTACCCGAGTGATATATATTTAGATAAGATTTCTTTTTATAATTGTTTGTTATTAGCATTATCTATTTGTTTGCATCAGCATAATTTAATCTAATCTTTGATAGAAGGCGCTGTTCGTGAGCTAAGTAGAATAATTTGAATATATAGTTTTAATAATTGATTTATATAATTTTTAAAATAGCCTATCGTCTTCCCCGTATTTTTATACCTATGTATGGAAATTTGGGTTTGAATTAGTGAACTACTGCGAATATGTATACCGGACATACAAGCAAACAAACAAACATACAAATATTGATTTATATATATAGAGATGTATATATGGTAATTTAAACCAACAACCCCATATTGTGTATATAACTTATAATAAGATTTAATGTTGTATAATAGAAACACATCTGTAAATGATTATACGTATCATTGACATGTGTCTTTACATTATCATATGTAATGTAATTTGTACAAACTGAGGATAAATAAATAAAAATCTGTAATAGATTTAAGAGTTGAGCTAAGCAAGAGATGGAAGTCATAACGTCAAAATCGAGATAAATTTAGAATGCCCACAACAAGGTCTAAAAATGGACCAGACCACCCACACTGTTCACATGTGGTGGAATGCAAAGCCCCCTGTCACATAAGGCCCCCCGTCTTAACCTATAAATACAGTCCCTTTACAGTCACTTGACAGTTAATTCACCCTCAGCGCAAGCTCACGTCGGTTGTCACCAAGGTCCTCCTCATTCACCATGTAGACTAGTAAGGACTCTTCTATCTCCATCTTTCGCTCCTAGCTCAACTTTTATCTGTTAACGGAACTTTCTTAGTGCAACAGTGTCTTCGTTTTTTGTGTGGACATTCCCAAGCTTTCCACTCTGCCTCGACCACGACTGCCTGTACTCTGTGAGAACTTTTAAAGGACTTACAAGGTGCAGAGAGGTACTGGAAAACTCACCACATCCTGACTGTTCCTCTCGGTCAACACAGTATAGCGAGAGTCAACAGCACCTCATCATCACAAAGTTAATCGACAGGATTTATTACAAGAGTCAACAGTAACTCAACTCTTATTACAGTAATCGACAGGATTCTACAAGAGTCAACAGGACTTCAACTTATTTCAGCTAGTCGACAGGATTCTACAAGGCTTACCAGACCTCAAATCATTACATATATATATATTAGTATAATACAAATATATATTAGAATTTATTATGTAGCCTTATTAGGTAACCTCTCTCTAACGTGCAATTGGTTTAATTGCTAATGATTATTAGTATCCATTCCATCCAGTAGATGGCATTAATTGTCAGATATGTCGTTAGCCATGATTGCTGTTGGCATAATGAATCCAAATGCTAACTACCTAATTCAACGTTACAATATGTTTGTTTTTTATTATCCTTGTACACGTATACAGGCCATGATAATCATAGTGGGTGACTGTTTTACTGTAAGTGCACCACATATCTACACAGGTGAAATATGGAATATTCGAAATATGAAAATTCGAAATTATTATTGACGCGTATGATTCTTTTAAAAATTGAACAATTTATACTGTCTTTACTGAAATGGCAGTAGAAATTGTTTAGTTTTAAAAGAATCATACGCGTCAATAATAATTTCGAATTTTCATAACAGATGGCGCGCTAATGAATCATAATATAACTTACTAATATGCCAGAGCCCCGTTTGGTTACTTCAAAAGTATTTGTTTCAATTATTTCTCTTTATCTCATATGTTAAATATACTCATATGTGTGTATTATATATATATTATAACCCATATATTAAGTACTTATCATTTGAAGAGAATAAGAAATATAACCTTATATATATATATCAACATAATGAAGATTTTACAAAAAAGAAGTTTGTTTTACAGACTATTCAAAATAATTGAGCAGAAAAAACCATAATTACAATTGTATTTCGAGTTATAAAAAATAACTACATTATGTATAACCTTCATTAAAAATGTTATTCAATTTCTACACAATATTTCTACAAAAATGAAAAAAAAATGTTAATAGTTTGTTGAATTCACTTCATTTTATAAATTATTTCTGAATATTTCTATTATTGTTAGTGTTGATAACTACATTAAAACATCTATTCAAAATCTAAACTGTAATATATCTTTATTTCATTCTCTATTACAAAAGATTGTATTTGAATGTGGCCTATATATAATTCTTTAATGGAAGTAACCGCCATTGTTATTCGCCATTTATAATTAATGCTTCCTACTGTTTAATGAACTTATGGTAATGAAGCCACAAATGCTGTCAGAAGCTGTCTGTGGTTAAAAGCTTTTCATTTATTCATCAGTATCTTCAGAGGCTCTTTGTCGCTTGGCTAAATCAATTTATGGTCACAACAGATTCAGACGTATCTGGCAGTAAAGATTTCTCATTATAAATTTACCTTTGTGTGAATAATATTATTACAGATTGTCTCTCTCTCTCTTTCTAATATTTGTTTAAGAGTTTAAGCACATTAATTCTACAATTTTAAGACTTTCCTAGCAATTTTAGCTAATAAAGAAACCTCTAAGGATGAGTATCTTTTTTCTTCTTTTATATACTCATCCTTAAACGTTTACTTTATTATCTAAAATCTTTAAGATTTCCACCAACAAAAATATATTTGAGTGTTTGATTTTTGCTTATGAATTTTGAATTTTATATATAAATTGAAGAATACTGAAATATCATATAAAGTAATTTATAATACAATATAATGCGGCTTATGATTGTAGAACGACATTTGAAAATTATCCCGAATGTGTTTCTTTTGAACGAAAAATCGAAATTTATTTTAAGGAGAAATAACGATTATTTCTAACATTAGGGATGAAGTATGAAAGGATGAATTGTGAAGAGTAATGATATCTATATCTATAATATTAAACTTAAATATTGATGAAAATATTATATTTGAGAGTATTATAATATATTTTGTATATGAAATATGTCTATTAAGATGATTAATCTATTTACTAGAGAGAGATATATTGACTATGAAAAGGTTTTATTGACATCTAGTCAACAGTCAGAAAAATAATATAAACAAAATATAAAACAAAAACTTAATAATAAAAAAATAATTACATAAGACGAATCCCACTGAGGGTCGTCTGGTTCAATGCCACATTACGCCATGGACAGACGTGGATCTCCTCGATTATTGCCATGTCGAGGAATTCCTTCAGCCTTCTACCCGGGTGACGGAAACTCAAGAATTTATTTATGATTTTCGTTCTTGGTGTATTTAAATTAATTGTAACTATTTATAAGAGATTATATTCAGCGTTTTAAACTACACTCACGAAAAAACCCTAAAGGAATTTGTACCTTTCAGAATGTATATTGGGATTCAGATATTACCTCTGAAAGATAATTGATACACAATGACTTTCATTGAAGACACATGAGATAACCAAGTGTGAATAAATTTGCTTTTGTCTCCTTCAAAAAAAAAAAAAATTATATATATAGATGACCGTCGACATAAAAGTTTGAAAATTCCTTAAGTTTTGTCTATGAGTAGCCTTTGTAGCCTTTCTTGTGGCCTTTGTTCTTTGCGTGTGCAGAAAAAAATTATTGTTTCAAGGTTGTCCCAAAAGTTCGTTTAAACATATTATGATTTATTTTGAAAGTATTTACGAACTTTTAGGATAACTTTGTATTATAATAAGACCAAGGCTCAATCTATAAATATTATAATGTACATTTGTTGTAACAATTAAAGGTGGATTCACTAGTGCAGATCTCAGTAGAATCTAGATTATACGATTACTTATCATAAAGCAAAACTCTTCCATATAGAATATTAAGTAATAGAGGCGCGCCATCTGTATGTGAGATTGAAAACAAAAAAAGAGCGGAATTTCGCATAAAATTTATAATTCTAAAGTCTAGACTAGAGGTCGGCAAATTGCGGCTCACAGCCACATGCAGCTCTTTTGATGTGAATCTGCTGCTCTTTATATAGTTCTATACGTAAATATTTATGCGAGTACTATTTATTGTTGGCTAGAAAAAAAAGGTGGCTCTTTAAAAACTGAAATTTTGTAAATTGTAATTTTTTACTCTTCCGACTCAAAAGTATGACGACCCCTGGGCTAAGCTAATATTTGCGTGATAACTCGAGTGAAAAAAAAAATGAAGCTAAAATGATTTAAAATACAATATAACGCGGCTGATGATTGTAAAACGAAAATTAAAATTATACCGCGAATGTTTCTTTTAAAAATCGAAATTTATTTTCAAAGAGAAATAGCGACATTTCTAACTTTGAGGATGAGGTATGGAAAGGTGAAACATGAAGAGTAATGGAGAACGGAAAAATAAAAAGTGTCCAGGGGCGGGAATCGAACCCACACCCTTCTGCTTACCGGGCAGGTGCCTTGTCCACTCGGCTACCCTGGACGTATTTTTCCGTTCATAACTTATATTTAAAGTAACATTTAAAATACAATATAACATGATATGAACATAATATAAAATGATTTATCAATAATTGATTATTAGATCTGATAATTTCTAAAAAATAAATGATTTTCAGTGCATATCAAATGTTAGATAACCATGTTAATCAAATATTCAAAATACTGATAAAAACTTAAGATAGACTTATAGTTTTCAGATTTACAGAATATTCTGTAGACATTAGTTATCTCAAATGTATGGCAACATCTCTTTGATGGTATATAACAATGAGAATCATATAACTCTAATAGCTCTAAATAAAATTAACAAATTTTCAGATTAAATGCTAATTTTCAAATTAACACTATCGCTTTTTATGAGAAATAATTATTTCATCTTCAAATTTGTTCTTAATAATTTTTCAAACTTATTTTTTGAGGCAAATTCCAAAAATCAAGAGATTTGATATTTTGAATTATCGATTGAAGAAATAATTTGTAAATTCCAATTTATTTATCTGGAAATCTCTCTCTCTCTCTCTCTGATCATCAACAATCTCTTCTTAAAGGTAAAATCTGAATATTTGTAAACCTAAAATCATATTTGAAAATACAATGCGGTGCCCAGTAAACGGAATTGAAATTTATTTTTAAAAATAATTCTAATATTTCTTTAATCATGATGAATACATAGATATACGTGCAAGAATGGATAATACTTCAAAGGCATTACTTTTATTTATACTCATGGACAAAACTTGTGAAAGTTCGATATTTTGATGTCGTCGATTGTCTATTTTAGTAAAGAGACAGAGGCAATTTGTTCACACTTGGTTATCTCGTGTGTCTTCAAAAAAGGTCCCTGTGTATCAAATATCTTTCAGAGTTATTGTCTGAATCCTGATACAGTAATCCCTCGTTAAGACGAACTCAACGGGGGAACGAAATACCCTTTTCGTCTTAAAAGAATATATACCGAATTCGTATAAACCGAATTTATAAACCGAATAAATGTATAAACGGAAAAGAAACGGTTCGCGCAAACCGAGAGTTCGTATAATCCGAGTTCGTGATAACGAGGGATTACTGTATATATGCTAAAGGTACAACTTCCTTCTGTCCATGAGTGTATCAGGCAAAATATATTTCGAATCATTTTTGCTAGAAATAATATTATTTTTTAATTACCTTCTTTTAAAAGTAATAGTTATTACAATTGAAGTAATTTTTATTTTTATCTTCATACGCTTGATATATATTCAGAATGTTTATATATATTAGAAATTCGCATCAAATAAATTCCTAAAGTGGATTTTAAGCACATACAAAAACAGCTTCTGTTTGTTACCAATATAATATTTTTCAAACATCACACATATAAATATGTAAGATGCATTAGCGCGCCATCTGTTACGAAAATCCGAAACTATTATAGACGCATATGATTCTTTTTAAAAATTGAACAATTCCTACTTCCCTTACTGCAATGGAAAAATTAATTAATGGGAGAGCCTGGCTCATCAGTGGTGGAACTTCAGGCGGTTTCGCCAGTTTAATCTACCATACTGCTGTTATATTGCATTTTTCGATTATCCTTTTATAGTGATACTGTTGCTAGACTCTTGGAATGGGTATTTTAGATGAACTATGGACATTATTAATTTTTCCATTGCAGTAAGGGCAGTACGAATTGTTAATTTTGAAAAAGAATCATACACGTCTATAATAGTTTCAAATTTTCATATAAATATTTAATTTAACATATTTGTAGAATATACGTTCTATGCTGAATATAAACTACACCAAAACATCTTTTTTTTTCTTATCCCTAGTACACGTTGTACAGGCCATCATAATCATAGTGGGTAGAAGGCGACTGTTTTTACTGTAGGTGCACTACATGTCACGTGAAAAGCAGTTCGACTTTGCACTTGCAAATAAATATGCCATAGCCCCGTTTGGTTACTTGCATTCGCTTGTGGGGTTGAACTTTTGCAAGAATAGGGGGACATTGGAACATTTTTCTTTTTTTTTTATCAGAAAAAAGTGCCCAATGCGGGAATCGAACCCGGGTCGTAGCGGTCGAAAACTAACGTTTTATACCAGCCTTCCACCGACATCTTATTTTATAGAATAGATAGAATTTAGAAGAATTTATAAACTATTAAAAATAATAAATGATTATTATATAATATGTCAAATTCACAACCAGAAGACGCACCATTTCCAAAACACATATATAATAATGGCACTTTATAAAGCTTTCAAAAAGCTTTAGAAAGAAAACATTTATCAAATATTCTTGGAATACTCCACTCCCTCTACTCAAATATATAAAAAATCTCAGATTATGAGATTTTATTTGCTGGAACATTTTTAAAATACGATTTTTATTCAAGATAGGAGAATTTTTATATATTTCTTCTGAAGTTTTATTTATTGTGTAGTTATATATTTTCTATAGCGGAGAATATTGTTTATTCTTATGAGCATATATTTTAGAATATGGAAGATTTCTGAATTATTAACTTACAAATTACGTTGTTTTCTTTTTATAATATATAAATACTCTTTTATTAAAATATAATGTTGAATATTTGAATGTATAGAAAATAATGTATCTGTAATATGGAATATAAAGTAGAGATATAAAATTAGTTTTAATACCCATATTCTAAACGTGATTATAAAAGATGTTCGTCATTTTGATATAAATATGATATATAAGTTTATTTAATTACTATTTGTTCATATTAAACACAAGGTAATAAGACCAAATCAAGACAAATAAATACACAAATAAACAATAACATACTATTTATATTTGGGTTCATAGATTAAAAATATTTGCACTCAAATATCCACATAGAATATAGCGTGTGTTTTGTAATAAATAAATAAATAAAATATATTTGGTTTTACTACTTTTGTGTGTTTATAATATAAAATCCAGTTTTGTGTGCCTTATCTATTAATTCATATTGATTTATTATATATACTGTTATTTATAACCAGAGATATTGGTGCACTACGGTTATAGGGTTTTGTCTTTAATTCGGTGACATTTAATGTCGCGGTTGATTTATTATTTTAGTATAGTTTATTATTAATAATTTAGTATTATATCATTCTCCAACTCGTATTTAATATATGGAGGAATACTTACTATCAAACCTCCCTTTGAAAATTAAACGATTTATAGCCCGTCAAAGGATTCTATGGCTATTTTTTCCCGAGGATATCACGGGAATTTGGAACAGCGACCCTTTAAATTGCTACTTCTGCAATGCTGGCATCCAAGACAATTTGGTCCATTATCTATTCCATTGCCCATTTCTACTGGAAAAGAGAATGGAAATTCGCGAAATTTCGGGGCTAACTCACTATAATGAACAACATGTATATAAGATTTTTACTACTCTCCTGCTGGATAGAATATTTGTTTATAAATATTTAAAAAATTTCAAGGCGATTGATAAAATGAGGGAAGAAGTTCTCAACTCCACAGACAATGGCTGATTGCTTCCCCTCCCCTCTAAATTGCTTTTCCTCCTCACTCATGTACATATATAACATTTTAGGGGAATCCCCTTGTAAGACAATAGTGTCTCTTAATAAAGGTTTGTTGTTGTTGTATTCAATATATAACTTTCTTGGAATATATGTTCAGCTTTAATCTACCTTCTAATTTACCTCATTGAAGCTATTCATGTTATACAAAAAATATAATTTAGTATTTATTAAAATAAAGATTATCGGTTATTGAGCTAGTCTGTATATCTCTCTTTTATTGATGGAAATGGCGCAGGCTTTCGAGAATTACGTTTTTATTCAGGCTATATCAAGAGTTATAAAAAACTTTTTCCAATAATAAAAAATTAACTTTGCCCTCAAAACAGATTTTCTCTATTTCAAAATTATTCATACACAACCAAATTTATAAAATTATAAAATTTATAAATTTATACAATTTTGCAAAGTGTTTTATATTCGTTTTTCTCTTGTAATAGTATATATAAATAGTATATACTAACTATAATAATATATGGTCGCCCTGAAGGTTCGTAAACACTTATAAAAAAATTAAATATTAATAATATTCGACATGATATTATTCGCTGTTACGTATAAGGTCTTTGTATTATGTATTAAGTAATTGTGTAAATTCGAAATTATTATATATGCGTATGATTCTTTTGAAAATTAAAAAATTTCTACTGCCTTACTGCAATGGAAAAATTAATGGGATGGCCTGGCTCATCAGGGGTGAACCCTCTCAGCGGTTTCGCCAGTTTAATCTACCATGCCGCTGTTTTATTGCATTTTTAGATCTTCCTTATATATATATATATATATATATTAATATTTTATATGTTATTTCATCTTATATTATTATTTATTATATTTATAAACATCAATATTGTAGGTTTTATATATTTTATAGCAGTTGTACATACTCATGACTCATGAATTGATACGTGAGCATCTCAAAACAATCTTGTTCCCCGAAGATGTTTGGTGAGTTGCCTTACGAAATATTGGAAAATAAAACTTTATGATCCAAAATAAGGATTTTAAAATAATTAAATATATGGATTGCTCTATTTTCGAACATATATATATATATGTCACAATTAATAAACGGTATCTTATGTATCACCTAGCCCTAACCTGAAAAATATCCTATTTCAACCACTTTTCTTGTTTTTTATAAATTTAAATGTGTCCCTAAAACTTATAAAAAGCCCTTTCATACCATCTTTTATATTGTAAATAATCTAACCTTTTCAATCTGTAACAAATGAATGAACAAAAGTTCAAATAGAACTCAGTCCTCTGACCAAGACAGGAGATCAATGACCTACGTGAGAAACAGGGTTTCACAACCATCACTAGATGCTTCTCCCCCATCCAAGTGTCGTTTCAGCCATTTACGTCGTATCACCATCTCATTGGTCGAGGTCATCATGTGATCTGTACACTATAAAAAAGACCTCGAGTCCAGTCCAGAGGGTTCACAGTTCAGCGGAGATCAGCGGGACCCAAAGTCCAGTCCCGACTTCACGCTGGTGAGTCTTTCATCTTCAGGACTTTTCGCAAACTTTCCCGTCAAATCTCATACACACCTGAACTCACCCGTGGTTTAAGAACCACCTTATTTTAATCGTTCTGGTCTGGGATCTTCCCGTTTTCTGATATCCATCGTGTATTTGTCTTCTTTAACAAAGGCGAAACCACCTGGCCATCGCCTGTAAAAACCAGGAGGTAGATTTCGTAAGGCCGAATAGTTGGAAGGAATATATTTCTACCTTATTAGTTAATTGAAGAAATTACGACTTATATATACACCAAAGCTGTAGTGATCTCTTTAATCCACTAATAATGGAAAATATATATACCCCTCCCAACCAGACGACTTTTCGAGATATTCCACCTGGTGTTTTTGCAGTTGATGGCCAAGCGGCTTCTCATTTGTTAAAAATGACAAGGCACACGATTAATTTCGGAAACAGGAAATTCACAAGCTCAAACGATGAAAATAAGGTTGTTCTTAAACCACGGGTGATTTTCAGGTGTACACAAGGTTTGAAGGTAAGTTAACGAAAGGTCTTGATGATGAGAGACTCACCTGCGTAAAATCGGGACTGGAGTTTGGGTCCTGTTGATCTTCGCTGTGTAAACTGTAAACCTTGTGAACCGGACTCGAGGCCCTTTTATATGGGACAGATCACATAATGACCTCTACTAAACAATTGGTGATACGATATAACAAAATGGCTGAAGCAAAGTTTAGATGGGGCAAAGGCATCTAGTGTTGGTTTTGAAAATAGTAGTGTTGAAAATACGTGGTGTCGCTGGAGACCCGCTGGCGATTCTCCACCAAACTCTGCAGCGCTGACAAAGGCGCCATGTTCATTGTACATATTATGATGTATATATATAATTATCTTTTTGAAATAGTACAGACTGTGCAACTTTTTCATGTATTGACAAGATGTCAACAAAATTATTATAATTGTCAAAAATGTCCAGTGTTGGTTGTGCACTCCGTGTTTCTCACCTAAGTCATTAACCCGAATTACCTACTATCTTTGTCAGAAGTCTGCATTTTTTAAAACCTTTTATTCAATTTTTTGTTAATTTACAATTACATTGAATGTAGTAAAGGTATTTTTTATAAGATAGGTAAACATTTAAATTATATACAAACAGTAAAAAAGTGGTTAAGATGGGAATTTCCCAGGTTAGGGCTAGGTGATACAAAAAATAACTTTTATAAATTGTAATATATATATATATTTATTTATAAAGATAAAGAAGGCATCTCCTGACCACGAGCACATGTGCTTTTTAGATGGCAGAGCGCCATTTATTGGAGCAAAAATAAACTAAACGTTTATATAGCTTGCTCCGTGATATTTGGCCAACCAAATTTCTTGATAAATCAAGAAAAGCCATCCACGAAAGCGTTTCGCGCTGTTGGCGCTCGTCAGCGTGGAGTATGCTGTAACCACTGCGACCAAAATGTTTTTTGGTCCCAGAGGCTTCCCGATAAATCAAGAAATGGGTATTTAAGGCCAAATTTGCGTAAAGACGTTTAACACATGAGAAAAAAATAGAAAAAAATAAAAGATAAGTGGGTGAGGTGTTGATAATAAAAATAAAGAATGCATCTCCTGACCACGAGCACATGTCATTTTTAATAAAATATTTATTTTCCAATATTTCGGTTGGCTGAATGCCAAACCTTTATCAAGGCATTACATTTTTGTATAAACAAATATATATAAATTTATAAAATAATTAGAATAAATTTAAGATATAGGTTTTTTATATTGTTTTTTTTTTCATGTGTTAAGCGTTTTTACGCAAATTTGGCCTTAAATACCCATTTCTTGATTTCGCGGGAAGCCTCTGGGACCAAAAATATTTTTGGTCGCATTGGTTATAGCCTACTCCACGCTGACGAGCGCCAACAGCGCGAAACGCGTTTGTGGATGGATTTTCTTGATTTATCAAGAAATTGGGTTGACCAAATATCACGGAGCAAGCTAAATGAACGTTTAGTTATATATAAATTAGAATTATAGGAAAACGGCGTAGCTTCGGTATATACACGTCATATGCTGGGTATAAGAAAGTTATAAGCGAAGAGAAAGGTTTATAGACAATAACAAACACAGAAGTACATATGATAATAATTTTATAATAATTACTATATTTATATATATACTGTATATCAAAATTGGGATTTCCTGACTGTTCACATGACATTTATAGATACCAGAGCGCCATCTAATGGAGCAAAAAATAACTAAACGTTGATATAGCTTGTTCCAAATATATTCGGCCAACCCAATTTTAGTACACGACGTTTTTCCCCCATGGAACTTGAGGTATACTCATGGACAAAGTCTAAGAGAGTTTCATATTTTGACTTTGCCTGTCATTTATTTTTTGAAAAAGAAAGATATAATTTTGTTCAAACTTGATTATCTCGTATGTCTTCATTGAAGGTGGCTATTTATAAAATATATTTCAGAGTTATTGTCTAAATCCCGATATACATGCTCTTAAATGTATAACTACCTTAGGTTTTGTCCACGAGTGTATAGTTGATGGCGCTCTGTTGTTGTTGTTGTCGTGTCCAATGAAGAGCCTCAGATGTCTCCATACATCTCTATCACAGCAGCAGCTATGTCCACTATCTTGGGTGTGTAAAGCTGATGCTCTGGGTGATGGCGCTCTAATTGAATATATACATCTTTAAAACTGGAACCACACTAATAGAGAGAGAGGTTTTTTATTTTTAAAATTACAAAATATTATCTCACAATGAGTTTCTTTTTATTTTAAATTGCTAGCTTTCAAGCGATAATCGCTCTACAACGGGCTTTAAAAAAATCGACTGTATCTTACAAGAAATTTCAAAATTGAAATGCCAGTTTGTATTTATAAATATTTATTGTTATATATAGTCGATTTTTTGATCCCGTTGAAGAACGTTTATCGCTTGAAAGCTAGCAATTTAAAATAAAAATAAACTCATTGTGATGAAATATTTTGTAATTTTGAAAGTTTTCACAATTTCATCATGAATAAAGGTTTTTTTATTTATGTTAAAGAAAAATTTTAAAATGAGTATATGCAACACACAATTCGTAGTGTAAATATATCGGTATCTAATAACTTGGAATAATAATAATTTCAACTGTTGAAATATTTATTCGAATAATGTTTAAAATAAAACAACTTCTAATATTAAAAGTAATATATTAAAAGGGAGTTTGCCTCAATAAAGATGAATTAGCCCCCAAATCTTTGTCAATATCGCAATAAAGTTATTTCATTCGAAATTCCTACGCTCAATAATTTATTTTTATAAACAGCGTGACCTTTTACTATGTTGACACTATGTAGCAGTATTATTATACATATTACTTATTTATTTATATATGTACTCATAGACAAAATTTAAAGAAATTTCATATTTTTAGCATAAACCACTTCTTATTCGCTTATATAACGGCGAATTTCTCATACATGTAAATCATCTCTCTATGAAACGTTCTCGTTAAAAACATAATAAATATATAATAAAATATAATAATAGAAAATTAAAAATATATATATATTAAAAGGTAAAATCTCCTTTAGGTTTGTCTAAGAGTGTATACTACCATTTATCTATATATATAAAATTGAATGTCTGTCTGTCTGTCTGTCTGTGTGTGTGTGTGTCCTCTATGGATTCAAAAACCATACATCCAATCGCCGTGAAATTTTGGGATATTATTAAGTGTATCCCCGGAAAGGTTTACGAAAAATAATTTCTTGAATATCTTGAATATCCTCAGAGTTATTTGCAGATTTGTATATTTAACTCGCAAGCAGCGCCACCATTGAAACGGAGATAGGCTTAGTTTGCTGCTCCTGATGACCTTGGGTCATCGTGTGAGTCACAGCATGATGCTACAAAAACACTCTCTCTGGGGATTTTACAGCGTTGATAACCTGTAAGATTGCCTCTCTCATATATTATACTTTAAACATCTGCTTAATTAAAGCATTTTTCATTTGAAAGAGACTGCTGTCTTAACCCCCTTTAGACAACATTAAATGATATCCCGTGTCGATGATTTTGTAATTTATAGAATTAGGAAAGACAAAATTCAGGATGACACGGCTCACAGGGAACGGTATAAAATTTTCACTTTATCGAGGAAATACAAAATTCGGGATGACACGGCACACAGGGACCGGGAAAAAATGATCACTTTATCGAGAGATTCACGACCATGATTTTATTCAACTTATCGAGTATTTTTCAAGGGACCGGGAAAATATGTTCACTAGATAAAACGATTATTTTGTAATTAAGAAAATTAGGAAATACAAAATTCAGGATGACACGGCACAAGGGACCGGGAAAAAATGATCACTTTATCGAGAGATTCAAATTTACGAGTTTCAAATCATCAAAATATATCTTTTTTTTATATGTTTATAGAGAATTGTTTTAACAAATGTTCGTTATACAAACCTTTACTCGGGTAAAACCCGGGCGAAGCCGGGCACATCCGCTAGTATTTATATAAAATATGTATTTATTTGTTTTATTTCAATTTAAAGTGCTATGTCCCCCTATGGACACTTACGCTGTCATACATGTATGCCTTTACATTTGTCTATACATATATATACAATAATTGTATGGAACGCTTCACGATTTTGCGTGTCATCCTTGCGCAGGGGCCATGCATATACAATAATTGTAGGCCATGAATAGAATAGTCATATGATGTTAACAATGAGAAAGAGAAAAGAAAAACGAGAAGAGGCCTGTGTAAAAAATAAAGAAGTGTCTAGTTATAAATATATAAATTATGTATGATAATATGTTTATAAGTAAATGAAAGTTTGTAATATGTAAAAATAAACTAGAACAAATTCGTTAAATTAATATTATACCATTTTTATATACATCCCACACACAAATGTAAATAAAAATGGGGACACTTGTTAGACAACTAAAAATCAATATTCGTTCTTATAACTAATCTTTTATAATAAATATATTAGAGTATTTATATTTACATATATCTTAAATCTGAGGGGTTATAAATATTTAATTAATTTTAAAATCTAATTAGAATTAAATAAGAGAAAATACAATAATAAATACGGAAACAGACGACTAAAATACCTTGCCACTAGAGGGAGTTGGTGGTGTTGCCTAGAGTCTGTTGATCGGTGGATTTCTGCAGCTTGGACCCCACCAGTTGATCGGTGCATCAACTATTTGTCTTCTGGCTCGAAATTCATTTTTGGTAAGTAATAAACATTTTATAAGATAATTCTATTTATTACTTATCGTCTGTTATTTATTTTATTCTATAATAATTTGATATACATTTAAATACAATAGCGTATTTAATAATACGTTATATAAAACGGTTAATATTACAATATATATGAATATAATCTGCATATTTATTTATTTTAAATTATATTTTGATTCAAATATTAATGGTTAGTGTAAATTTAATTTTTTAATTGTATTATATATAAATGTTATAAGTCCATTTATTCTCTCTTCTCTCAGAAATGAGAGAAATCAATAATTTTATGTTTAAATAATAAAAAGAGAGTTTAAAAATTGGTATATAAATCTTTTTCAACCCTATTATTGTCTCTCTATTATCTGTAAATAAATATTTATATAATAATAAATAAAAATATTCTTAGCAATAAAATATATAAGCCTTATGATAAAGCACAATTTGGATTATACATTATAACTACAAGATAACAAGATCTAATCCAAATAAATTAACACACTATTAATATTTATATTAAATTAGCTCAAATTTTTTGGAAGACGGCTGAAGAGAAGGGAAAGCTATATACATAATCTAATCGATGTAAATAATTATATGTAAATAATTTTTGTCAGGATTAGAATGACGAATCCTGTATGGGACTTTGATCCCAGTAAAAGGCTTGTTGCTGCTATTGTATATAGTCACAGTGTAGAAAATACTATACTATACCTACTACATATAGGTTTCTCTCTGTATTCTTAGTTCTCTTCTCTTCAATTACGCTGTAAACTGGCGAATCCTTTATAGGACGAGAGGTCCTCAATAAAAGCTTTTGTTTTTGTATATTATAGTAGCAGCCTTGGGTTCTTGTCTTCAGCAGTTTTAGTTGTGTTTTTTTTTTATCAATTTTACCGAATGTCCGAAAGCTTGAAAATAAAAAATTGAACAAGAAACTTGACCCTAGAAGCTTTATTTATTTTATAATACTATTAATATATTTGGATTACGTATAAAGGTTTATTTTTTGTCTGAATTTTAAAAACCTGGCGTTGTGGCGCATTCTTCTTCATCACTAGTAAAGGTTTTTGTTGTTGTTTCTTATCCCCTTGTGTAAAGATTACATGAATTCCATGAGTTCATGCTCCTCGAGCTGTTTTATGATGAGCAGTGGCCTTTCCCAAAGGTCCTGTTTAGTGCATCTAATGCAAGCCAAAATGTGTTCTGGAGCTTCAGGTGCAGAGGAGGTTTTTACCTAGGGTAATGTACTATTGCTATTGCATGTATATGTGGAATTGTAAATGTTCTTATTTTTCGTTTTCCTTGTTTTCCCACTTTTGCAGGCGCTCCTGGCACTCGCGTTGGTAGTAAACTCAGAACTCCGTGGTGCTCTTCTATCGTAATATGCCGAAATATAACCGACCGGCTTGGAAACAAGTTTAAACTTTCTGTCTGACCATAATTCGACCATCGTTCTTATGTACAATTAGAGAGAAAAGTTCATCTTTTGGTACGTGGATTTCATCCTTCCGCAAAAATTCTTATTTCAGTTTGAAAAGTTAATACCTTATTTAATAAATAAATATTATATCCCCAAATAGGTTTTCTTTAATGTTAATTATATAATTTAATTATAAAATAAGTTTCTACAGAATTTATAAATTATATTTATTCGTTTTTAATATATATTAATTATTTTGAAGATTTGGCAATCCATAATTAAAATTATATTTAAAAATGATGCATATATTGGATTTCTAATTATTTTATTGTTCCAATATTCCAATATTATTAGCTGTATATATATACTGAATGTAATATTTAAATCAAAGATACAATTCTTTCATTGGTCTTGTAGAACGAGAGTGGTGTACGCGTGCTAGCATGCTTTAGTGAAAAACACAAACATCCTCGATAAAGAGAGGCGAGTTGCACCTCGAAATATTGGAACAATAGAATTACTAGAAATCCAATATACGCATCTTTTTAAAATATATTAATTATATATAATAATAATATAATAATAATATATATATATATATACAATAAGGTCAAATTTGTAAAGATAATTACTATTAGAATAAAATGCTAAAACGGCTTCTTTCTATTTCGTTTTAAAATTTGAATATTTCTAAACCAAGCGCTTACTTTAATATTAAATCGTAAAGTTAAACACAACACAAACGAAAATAGAAAAAATAAATGCTTATTTTGTTTCTTTAAAGATATTGAATTTCTATTTAAACTTAGAATTGATTTTTGTATTGAATTATTTAAAACTTAATTAGAAATTGTTTTCTTTAATTAGAGAACAAAATTAAATAAAAGATAAGTAAATATAGAAAATATTATTATTTTTTGTGTCTTTTGTTATAGCCTTTAGCATAATATCATCATTGTGTTCAAAGAGGATATCTATTAAATTTCTTAATAGAGTTTTGTTTAGGCGATATTTTGAAATAATTAATATACAAATATTTACTCTATATTGAATTTTATATCTTCTGTGAATATTATTTTTATATATTTATATAAGGCCTATATACAAGGTGAGTTCATTAATTTCCAGGACTGGTTAAAATGTTTTATTTGTTTTATTTTTTCAAAGATACAGAGCAGTCCTGAAAATTAATGAACGCACCTTGCATATACAATAAAATAAGGCCTAATACTGATAAATTAACATACTATTAATTTATTTGGATTAGGTCGCATTATCTTGTATCTATATTCTATATTTCAAATTGTGTTTTATCATAAGGCCTATATATTTTAATGATATTTATAAATATTTAGAAATTGAATAAATAATAAGGAAAATATTCACTCTATGAATATTTGTACTTGAAATATAGATGCAAATAATATTATAATTGAATCAAATAAATATAAAATATTTGCACAGTTATTTTTATTCAGAAATTGGGAGGCAAGCTTTCACGCGGTCGCGCTTCATTAGGCCACTGGCTCCGCAAAGGCGTGCGCATACATATAATATATATTCACAAACATACGTTTTCAAAAATCAAATATAAAAAGAGTTTTCAGTTGTGGAGAGTTAAAGGGTCAGTGTCAATGGGGGTGGTATTATCTGCGTTGAATATGCTGGAACTGTTGGGGAACAACGCAGATAATGTCCACCCCCATTGAAACTGTCACCCTAACCCTCTATAACTGAAAACAAATTTTATATTTTGAAAATGTATTTCTGTGAATCTCTATTGTATTTATGTCGCACGCCTCTGCAGAGCCAGTGTCTTGATGAAGTGCAACCGAGTGAAATCTTGCCTCCCAATTTCAGAATAAAGAAACTGTGCAAATAATTTTATATTGATTCAGTTATAATATTATTTGCATCTATATTTCAAGCACAAATATTCATAGAGTGAATATTTTTCTTATCATCTATTCGGATCCTAAATATTTATAAATATTTAGACCGCTCGAAAGCTTTGCTCCCAATTTATGAACAAAGAAATTCTGAAAATATTTTTATATTTATTTAATTCAATTATTACTCTATGAATATGTTTATATCGTTACACGGTTTATAGTTTAGATTATAAATGGAATAGGTATATAACTTATAAACTAAATTGAGATACAGAGATGTATTTTTTGGTAAAAGAAATTCTGTCAAATTTTGATCTTGAAAATATAACGAAGGATTCTGCTGTGTTTTTTCCCCCGAGGGCAATGTTTGCCGAACGAATATTATTTCATCACATGTTACAGCCTTCTCCACGCTGACGAGCGCCAACAGCGCGAAACGCGTTCGTGGATGGCTTTTCTTGATTTATCAAGAAATTGGGTTGGCCAAATATCTCGGAGCAAGCTAAATAAACGTTTAGTTTATTTTTGCTCCACTAGATGGCGCTCTGCCATCTAAAAATCACATGTGCTCGTGGTCAGGAGATGCCTTCTTTATTTTTAATGTTATTTATTATAATTATTTTGCTATTATTTTGAATATTTATAGTCATTATGAATGGAATTGAAAAATATATTTTTAATGTAACGAAAAAGGCATCTTTACCTTCAATTATGAATCAGAAGGATGTACTGTACTTCATCCTAGTAACATTCACTAGTAATGATAAAGAATGATCCATAACACTGTGGTAAATTCGACCGATTTCATAACCTCTCTCGTAGAAGATTGTATGAAATCGAATCCGTTCGTGTACTGATGAGAGCCGAAGCCCAACCCTAGTATACAGGTTGAAATTTTGTCTGATTTTGCCAAAAATGGTGTTTTAGCTCATTCTTCACATCGTCACTAGTAAGATATTCTACTAGGGTGCTGTACAATATATATTTCTAATATACAATTAAAAGATAAATGCTTCTTTTGGTATTTGGAGTTCAACGCAAATATATGTTGTACACATATTTTAGTAACTAAAAACATTTATTATACGCTCAATAAAATATATTTCATTGGGATCATCCTGATATTTCTATTAGGATAGTCTCCTATCTTATAGGAGCCCGACTCCCTTCTATCCACTAGAAGTTAGGAGAATCAGATAGGAAACACCTACATATATTTCAAAATATGATTTTGTAGAAGAAAGATATTCATTTTCAAATATGACATTTCTCTGTTTGAAAATGCATAAAAACACTGCATTTTGCTAATCATCCCATTATAAAACGCACTTTTGATTATAAAAATTATGCGCTATAATATTAGCTTTAGAAACTTCACATATATAGGTTAGCTTTTGACTGAAATTTCCAAATTTGGGGTTGTGGTACCTTTTTAATCATCAACAGTGCGTTTTGTAGTGGTTAAAAAAGTTAATGCATTGATTTTAATGCTTTTTTTGAAAGGGGAGGTGTCCTATTTGAGCATATATACTCATGGACAAAATTTAAGAAAGTTGTACTTTTATCATGTACACTTATGGACAAAACTATAGGAAATTGAAAGTTCTCGATTGTCGCCGGTCATCTTTATTATTTTTTTTTGAAGGAGACAGAGGCAATTTTGTTTACACTTGGTTATCTCGTGTGTCTTCACTAAAGGTCATTGTTTATCAAATATCTGAAGTAGTATCTGAATCCTGATATAATATCTGAGAGATACAACTTCCTTAAATTTATACAGGATAGGTGACCTTTAGTTTCATAGTTGCTTGCTATATACAGTGAGAGGTGTAGACATGAAGTCCACTTTTAGTAAATCGCATTTTCTGATTATATTTACTTGGAATAATTAAAGAAATTATTTATTTTTAATATTTTAATAAAAATAAAGAAAATTTCGCCTAAAAGTATATGAAAGAGAAGAAAAATCATCCCTAAATCTTTAAATACAAAGAAGGTATTGAAATAAAAGAGTGAAATCTAGGTACACAATTAGGATGTAGCTATTCCAGAATATTAAAGTGTACAACGTCCAAGATTAAACATAGGGCGACAACATATTTGAATATTTAACTGAAATATTCATCAACCTCGTTAACACACATACATTATTAAATGAATACAATTTTCAGTTTCTAATCCAAATTCTCATGAATACTATTTTTATAGGACGATTTTAATCATTTACACTTTAAAATTTAGAATATCGATAGTTAACTCTATTTTCATATTGTAAGGATATTAATTTTACTTTTTGGTTATAAATTTATATTCACACACACACACACACACACACACAAAGCCTTTATTAAGACGTTAGTCTTATACAGATTCTCTGTACAAGGTGCAATATCAGGAAAAGAGCAGCACAGGAAACCAGTAGTTCCGCAACTATATACAATTATTAGAAATAAGGAAAAGTAAGATTTAATATGAAAGAAATATATATTTAAACATTCTCTCTCTTCTCTACCCACTTAAATATATTGAGAATAGAGCAATCCATAAATAAATATTTAATTAAAAAGGCAAATATTGGATCAAAATGTCATTTATTTTACTAATATTTCAGTTGGCTCAACGCCAACCTTTATCAAGGTATTATACCATATTAATGTGTATCAACAACAAACTCAGCGCCATATAATGTCAATAGAATTAAATTAAAAATATATTATTTGCCTATATTCAATATATATAAAAATATTTTCTCCTCATTGAATATAGGCAAAAGTATTTTTTAAATTGATTCTATTGACGTTATATGGCGCTGAGTTTGTAATTGACACACATTAATATATTATAATACCTTGATAAAGGTTGGCGTTCAGGCAACTGAAATATTAGTAAAATAAATGAAATTTTAATCCAATATTTGCCTTTTAAATTAAATATATATATACACACTTGTAATAATTACCTGATATTAAGCATATGTACAACTGTAAGTTTTGTTGGCTTATTTTTATTTCAAAAAATATAAACAAAAGGTTAATCTTTTACATTTCAGAAATGTAACCATAAACATTCTATCACTAAATTGAAAGAATATATAATAGTTCTAAACATTTTAATTAAATATCGTAAAAAAAATTTTTTTTTGATGGTTGTTATTAACATATTTTTATATATAGGAGAACCATACAGCTATACAAAGATCAGTCAGAATTTTATTTACATCTTCATTTGAAAAAAAAAAGAACTTTAATAATTGAAATGGAGATTTAGGTAATATAGTGAGGAATCAAAACATCTCATTAGTTAATGAAAAAAATATGTTTTTTTTTTCAAAAGGGAAGAAGCAACCCTTGACCATCCACTCTCATGCATTGGAGTCACCAAGCACGACTTGTACAACAACTTACAACTAATCCTAAACAAGATACATGTGTCTCTATGACATTGTGGAATGACACAAGTAATAATAATAATAAATGTTTTTAAAATATAGGAATCAGACTGAAAGATTGTGCGCCAAGGGTACAATCACTGATACATTCCTGAACTGAAGCCAGCGAAATTATGTAACAAAACACAATCACACTAAATTTGATTATTTTATTTCTTCGAAAAGGTAAAGGATCGCAAAGGATTCTTTGCAATAAATAATGAAGTAAACGGCTTTCGCGAATAAGTTTCTTGTTTTATTTATATATTCTTCTCTAATTTTCAAAATTTTGTTTCACAAACAGAAATAATGTAATATCTTTTTTATCTCAATATATAATAAGTATTTGAAATATGTATATAAAAGTTGTATTCATTATTAAGTTTTTAAGGTAATACTCCTGTTGAAGGACTTACAAGTCCGAAAGCTTGAAAATAAAAAGTTGAACAAGAAACTTAACCTTGAAAGCATTTATTTTATAATATTCTTCTCTAGTTTTAGGATATCAAAAACCCTTCTATAGAAGTATATATACTCCTATATTACATGAGAAAGAATCTCCAGACATCATCTTGAAAAACGAATCAAAGTTCACAGTGACGAGTTTATTTAATGATAAAATAAACTCGTCGGCAAAAACTTTGATTCTTTCTTCAATACTCCTATATAATGATAATTAAAATAAAGGTCGCCTCCCTTGTCAAAATAGATGTCAAAATTAGACACCGTCTATTGACCGTCGTCCAAAACTAACCACCTTTTTGGTAGATTGCGAATATTTCATTCGATCTATTATGGATCTCATCAAATAATTTCCATCCTCTATACTGAAACGAGCCATTAGTCCGAAACTATAATTTCCAAGTGGATGCTTCTCAATTTTTCAAAGCTGGTGTTGTGGCTTTGTCACCGACCTGATCCTGTTAGTTCGCGGCGATCGTTATTTGGTGTCTTTCTCGGGAGAGGCGACCATTAATTTTCATAAATATTTCTAGGTATTTGAATCTCAGTTTATAAGATAAATATGCCAAATATATGTATACAATATATTGTTTCTCACCAGAGATAATTCAAACTTTAGATAGCAATGTATAAGATATATTTAAGTTATTTCTAATTTTGTGGAGGGTCGGTGGAAGGATGGTCTAAACCGTTGATTTTCGAGCGCTAGGACCCGGGTTCGATTCCCGCAAGGAGCACTTTTTTTCAGATAAAAAAAAATGCTCAATGGCCCCCGATTCTTACAAAAGTCCAACCTCACCAGCGAGTGCAACTAACCAAACGGGGCTCAAAACACATTTGTTAGTGCAAAGTCGAACTGCTTTTCACATGTGTAGACATGTGGTGCGCTTACAGTAAAAGCAGTCGTCTACTTCTACCCTCCATGGCCTGTACTACGTGTTCATACAACAATATATATAGTCTCTCACTAGAGATAATTCAAACTTTAGATAGTAATATATAATATATATTTAAGTTATTTTATTTAAAGAAAGTAGAAAAATATTCGACAGTCAATGTCTTCATTTATAAGAACATTCGCACATTAAATAACTTATTTTAATTGTGAATATATTAGCATTAGAGGTAGAGAGATAAATAAATTTTCAGAATGAGTAATTGCAATTTCTCTTAACCATTCTCATTAAAAAAAAAGAGTAGAAATATACAATTAAGTAAAAAGGATTGAATTCATGAAGGCCGACTCATATATCCACCCTTAAATATAAACTAAAAATATTATGGATACAAGTGTTTTGAGAGAGAATTCATATTTTTGATATTTAATTAAAAAGGCATATATTGGATCAAAAAATAATTTATTTACCAATATTTCAGTTGGCTGAACGCGAACCTTTTTCAAGGTATAACAACGTATTCATGTCAACAACAAATTCAGCGTCAATTAAATATATATTTATGTATTGATCTATTTTGATAAAATATATTAATATTTGATTCATTTAAAAATAACGTGTTGAATAAAAAATAAACTCTTATTGATTACTATTCATTTAATGAAGTTCATGAGGGTCTTCCATTAATTTTTCATTGCAGTAAGGGCAGTAGAAATTGTTTAATTTTTAAAAGTATCATAAGCGTCGTCTATAATAGTTCCGAGTTTTCATTACAGATGGCGCGCTAATGCATAATTCTATATACAGTTACGAGCGTCATTCTTCATCTCCTAATCATCTCTGTCACCGTTTGCTTTTTTTTTTGGAATGGCGCCCTCCTATTGGTTGGCTACGATCACGCCACCTTTGCCCCCCCCCCCCCCCCCCCCACTCGCTTTTTCGTTTTGTAACTATTGTGTTGGAGCGGGTCGCTCCTTAAATAAATGCATATATTAGTTATTAACTAAATGGAATCCTCTCTTTCTTTTTCCCAGCATGAGACGCCTACGGAAGCCAACAGTACATAGACAGATAAAGCACATAGGCTATAGTTATTAACTAATATATGCATTTATTTAAAGCGCCAATTTATAATTGTAACAAATAGTATTTGAATAAAAACATTCAATCGGGTAAAACACGGGCGTTGCAAGGGTCATTCGGCTAGTTATATATATACGTGTCGTAAGTACACGTGGTACATGCCATGATAATCCTTGAGAGTATTTAGCGGCTGCCTTTTATTCTTGTTGTTTCTTATCTCCTTGTGTAAAGATTAGCCTTTTATCGTAACTACACCACATGTCTACACGTGTGGAAATATGTTCTCGTTTTTCACTTACAGATATGCCATTACCTGGTCTTGTTACTGGTACTCACTGGTCGGATTGAACTGGTACAAGAATCTCGAGTGCCATTGAATAAAATAGTGCTAAATACAGGATTTAATCTTGGGTCGTGGATGTCTTAAACGACGTGGTTTACACACCTTTCCACCAGCCTCCTTCATTATTTAATATTGATAACACATTTTAATTTTTTTTTTCAAATAGACACTTCGACCAGTTAAAGTTTTATTTTCTCAATGTTTCAATAAAAATATTTTTTGTCTTCGTCAGGAGAAATAAATAAAAATAAAGAAATTTGCAAGGCGTGTTAATTTTTTAAAAGAAATATGAATGCCGGACCAGGCAGCCTCTATCTTCACGTTTTAAATTGATTTTATAAATAAATTTATATAAAATAATAAACAAAACATCTTCCAAGGATGAGTTTCTTTCTTTATATTATATTATTCTCAATCTCCCGGCTATCACAAATCCTGCTACAGGAGAATATGATCCTATACTGTGCGATCATTTACTCCTGCAGAAAGGTTTGTGAAACCCGACAGCGCTTGATAATAATATAAAATAAAGCAACAAACACATACTTGGAATTATATAAAAGGGCGTACCTGGATCTGTAAAGAAAAATAAAAAACAATTTTCTTCTCAAAATATTTTGAGAGATTGCTCCCTCTTTATCAATTTATTGCATTTAAAGAGGGAGTAATCTCTCGAAATATTTTTGAGAAAAAATTGTTTTTTTTTCTTTACAGATCCAGGTACGTCCTTTTATATAATCTTAATTAATGGATCGCCTTTTGACTCAAACATACTTGGAAACTGTTTTGTTTATTTTATTATATATATTACAGAAGATATAACTCTTTCAAATTATCTGCACTGCTGGGAATAGATACAAAAAATCATTTGATAAATAAATTGCGGAGATAACACGTGGAGATGGATAGATTATATATTACCATTGATTGATACTTCTTTATAAAAAGGACACCTTATCTAGAAAGATATTTAAAACGTGTTCATCCGAGATGTCTTCTATATTTTTTACAAGGGAAGATTAATGTCAGTGAGGTAATCTTTTGCTTCAATATGGTTAGTATTTGTAAGAAATATATTGTTTGATAAATAGGTAAAGAAAGAAAGATAGAGGATTAGACCATTTTCTATACAGATTCAACAAATATTATTTATTTTATAAAGAGGAAAGAGAAAGAGAGAGTCAACAGAACTCTATAAAAAATATTTAAACTAACAAAAAGGAAATCTATACGAAAATCAATTATACAAGGTAAAACAAGAAATTATTTACATTTAATTTTCACCTCACTATGACCTTAATGTAATTAAATATAAATGCAGATATGCGAATTAATGACAGACAAAAAGTGTCAATATATTTCAATAAATAAAAGATTAATCTTCATACACATATATATTCTAGGATTGTTCATTTTTCAATAATATTACTATTTTATAAATTAAAGACTTTTTAAAATAAATATTTCTATTATCTGCAACAAAGTTTTTTTATTAAATAAAAAAAATCAAAATTGAAAGTTTTTGGTTATTAGAAAAGGGACCTATTGAACGAAATATTTCTATAAGTATATATCTTTCTTTACTGATTTTTCTCTTTAAATAGACGTCTAAAAGAGTTTTTATAAGCGAAAACTTGTCACAAAAATATATATATATTTAACTAAATAGGCATATATTGGATCAAAATATCATATATTTTACTTTCTTGCAAGGCGTAGAGCGTCATAACAAAAACTGGTTGATATCGGTTTGAAAATAGAGCAATCCATAAATAAATCTTTAAATAAAAAGGCATATGTTTGATCAAAATATCATTTATTTAATTAAAGATTTATTTATGAATTGCTCTATTTTCAAAACGATATCAACCAGGTTTGGGTATGACGCTCTACACCTTGCAAGAAGGCGTTATTTTATTCATTATAGGGTAATTAAATCGTTAACTAACAAATACGTTAATAATTTCTATTATAATAACTAAAACCATATTAATAATTACTGTAAATAAGCTCCCAAACTTGTGTATGCATGCAAATATCCAAGACGGATATTGCGTGCTTTGTAAATGATAATAAAAGAAGGTAAAATAAATGATATTTTGATCCAATATATGCCTTTTTAAATAAAGATGTATTTATCAATTCGAATAAATCTCTAAAATTCAAACGCTATCCATTACCATCTGGTAAAAGTTTGTGGTGCGACACATCTACTGAAAATATTAGACCATTCGTTCCCAAACAATTCAGAATGAAAATTTTCCAACAAATACATGGATTATCACACACTGGAATTAAAACATCTGTGAAAGACATGACATCAAGATTTATATGGCCAGACATAAAAAGAAATATAAAAGAATGGGCGCAAACTTGTATTCAATGCCAAAGAAATAAAACTTCCCGCCATACAAAATCAGAAATTAAGCAATTTAAAGAACCTGATGATCGTTTCAGCACGGTTCACATAGACTTAATCGGCCCATTTCCACCCTCCAACGAGTATGTTTATTGCCTCACGTGCATAGACCGTTTCACTGGTTGGATTGAAGCAATACCCATACGAAACGAAACTGCCGAAACAGTAGCAAGAGCATTTTACGAAGGATGGATCACCAGATTTGGAGTCCCATATGAAGTGATCACCGACCAAGGAAGGCAGTTCACTTCGGAATTGTTTAAAACCTTGGCGACTTTATGTGGAGTGAAACTTAAGCACACCACCGCATATCACCCACAAAGTAACGGAAAAATTGAAAGATTCCATAGAACACTAAAAGCAGCAATAAGGGCGCACAACTCAAATAAATGGACAGAGTCAATTCCCACGGTACTGCTAGGACTAAGAGCAGCCTTGAGAAAAGACTCTGACTACTCATTGACACAAATGGTCTATGGAAAAACAATTAAACTTCCAGGCGAGTTTTTCGACGCCCCTAAAATTTCAACCACCCCGGAGACATTTCTCCACAAACTGCAAAAGCAGATGGAATCACTCAAGCCCAAGTTAACACGACACAATACGTCCCCCAAAATATTTGTTTTCAAGGACTTAGAGACGTGTTCTCATGTCTTCTTGAAGACATGCAGAGTGAGAAAATCATTGGAGCCTGCCTATGAGGGCCCATTCAAAGTTACTTCTAGGACCGACAAATACTTTTCAATCGAAATTAAAGGAAGGGAAATAAATGTTTCCATCGATAGACTAAAACCAGCCTACATACTAAAAGAGGAAGAGGACAGAGCCACCACACCTGGAGTAGCTGGGGACCCAAGACTCGCCCCACCTGGAGAGGATAAAGAACCTTCCGCCAGTGCTGCCCCCAAGATGTCAAGATCTGGAAGGACAATAAGAACCCCTGTTCGTTTCAGAGATAAGGTGGAATGTTACCCAGGTTAGGAGTTGTTGTCCTACATGGTCCTCATCTCGTAACTTAGTTACTTGGGAGGGAGTGATGTAGGGACACCACTCATTCTCAATAATTATTCAAAGTTGTAATAATTGAGCCTCAAGAAATGCCCACACAGATTCTTTTTGGAATTAAGCAATTTGTATATTATATATATATATATATATATATATATATAGTGTAGAAACTATATAACAAAATATATATATGTATGATATATATATGTATATATAGTGTAGAAACTATATAACAAAATTATAACAGTGATTCTAATTTTAAAACTTAAGGAGCAAACTGATAATAATGATAACTTATATCAATTAGATTTGATTAGATTAGCAAGCTAAATCTAAATTAATTATAATAATAAATAGTTATTTAATTTTATAGTCCAGTTTTGTATTAATACAAAACTGGACTATAAAATTAAATAACTATTTATTATTATATATATATATATATATATATATATAACACTGTAGTTTAAACTGGCGAAACCGCTGGGAGGGTTCACCACTGATGAGCCAGGCCCTCCCATTAATTTTTCCATTGCAGTAAGGGCAGTAGAAATTGTTCAATTTCAAAAAGAATCTTACGCCTTTAAAATAGTTTAGAATTTTGATAACAGATGGCGCGCTAGTGCATTATATAAAGTATATATTAACTCTGTTGAAAGAGATCGAATTGCACAATAAAATATATCACATTTAATAAAGAATTTGTTAAGTCGATTCTACATTATTGTGAATGAAAAATTGAGGACAATTATGTACATATACGTATTATGCTATTACGAACTAAATTAGTAAACATATATATATATCAATATTAAAAATGGCATATCCTGACCAGGAGCAAATGTGCTTTTCAGAAGGCAGAGCGCCATCTGGTGGAACAGAAATCAACTAAACATTGATTTAGCCTATTCCCTGATATTTGGCCAACCCAATTTCTTGATAAATCAAGAAAAGCCATCCACGAACGGTGCTAAGCGTATTTACGCAAGTTTGGCCTTAAATACCCATTTCTTGGTTTTTCGGGAAGCCATTGGGATCAAAAAATCTTTTTTGGTCGCAATGGTTCAGCCTACTCCACGCTGACGAGCGCCAAAAGCGCGAAACGCGTTCGTGGATGGCTTTTCTTGATTTATCAAGAAATTGGGTTGGCCAAATATCAGGGAATAGGCTAAATCAATGTTTAGTTGATTTCTGTTCCACCAGATGGCGCTCTGCCTTCTGAAAAGCACATTTGCTCCTGGTCAGGATATGCCATTTTTAATATTGATTTCAACACCTGATCTTTTTATCTTTAATTTTTTTTTCTTTCGTTTTTTTATATATATATATATATGACATAATAAAAAATATGATTTTATTATTCATAAAATAATTAAAATTTATAATCACAGAGTTAAATTTTAAAATGAAAAGAAATCCTTAACAAAAGGAATACAACCTATTTTTTTTTTATTGAAAATAGATAATAACATTGTTAGTTGTATGTATGCAAAAAAACTGTTTGCTTTAAAAAATAATCAAAATAATAAATATTTTTCGGGACAAAAGTTATCATTCATTTTTACCATCCACGACTGCATGAATTGTTAACGTAACTAGAATATTCGTCTTTTTTTATGACATATATATTTTAAATAGCGTTTTAAAAATTATAGTCAAAATTTTGAAAATAATTAATAGCGAATAAAATAAAATAGAATATATAGATTATTCCTAGATTTTACACTTTTATTTCTCAAGCTTTCGGTCTAACATGCCCTTCAACACGAAGATCCTGAAGTACAACTTCACGCCTTTATACTTCAGGATCTCAAGGTTGAAGGGCATGTTAGACCGAAAGCTCGAGAAATAAAAGAAACAAGAAAAGAAACGAAACCCTTGATTCCTTATTGGTTGATCCAAAAATAGAGAATATATGAAGTGAGCATTATTCTACTAAAACTAGTGATTTATAGAGGAAGTTTTGGAAGTATTTTTCTCTAGAGGACGTCCACATAGAGAACCTATGGGTCTGACAATCAGTTACGTAGGCGGCACATATGTAAACACGGTGTGCGCAATTAGATTATTGGGACCATCACTCCTTTAATGGGACTCCGGCTCTAAGCAAATTAGGAGGACAGCAGAGCCAATGGATCTTCCCGAGAGATCAGCAATCTTCATTCCACAATCTTCTTTCTTGTCCATGTGATCCACATTTATTGGAATTCCGTCTCTGACTCTATTTAAACCTACGACATCCTCTCTAGCATAATATTTCTTCAGTACAAAACCCGTTTAGCGTCAACATCATTCCAGATCATCATATTTTCTAGTACAATAAAACCGTCTTAACGCCAACAGCTCTTCAGCAAGGTCCTAGGAGCTATGAAACAATTCAAAAGTTATCTAAGACAAATAAATGCATCAATATCTACACATATCACTGATATTTATATGACCAAACAAAGGTTAAAACTTAGGAATATGATAATTTACAAATTTTTCCGTTTATTCAAAGGCTATTTCACTTATGAGAATTATAAATGGCTATAGTATTATGATTCGAATATATATATTCCGGTTTAATAATACTAAAGTAGAATAAATCATGATCACTTTTTACTTTGAATAACAAATCAACGATATAAACCTTATATCTTCATCAATTCCATGAATTCATATCAGTAAATGTGTAATACACCTAGTATTGATCTTTCAATATATATATTTGAATATTTTTCCCCAAACACTTTCTTCTATCCTATATCAAAAGATACTTCTTCATAAGGATCCGTGTTCTTTAATCAATATGAAAAACTCCTAGATATAAAACAGAGAGAACGCCGTTTCATATATGTTTTATTGAAATATAGATTTTTAAAACTAACAAAATAGGCAATAATTCAACCAGATTTTCTATCTCAACATATAATTTGCCTAATCTATTCACAGAAACGTACAGGAAAGTGAATATTTATCAAAATTCTTTCATGTATATCATATCTCAATAGATTTATAAAATAAATTTCCTATTTTGCATATTTTTGAAACCTAAGTAATACTATTGATTATAAAATACATATTACAATCCTGATATAAATAAATTTCTCGTCAATTTGGACAAAACATTTTTATTAAGAAATTTTAATGATGTATATCAATTAAATCTATTATAAAACGATAAAAGGAAAGTTTTAAAGCTTTTATCGATGTGTTATTCAGAAAAAAAGGCACATCCAAACTTAGAAGAAACATTTTATTGCGGGGTAGAGTGAGTTATGGCAGGTTTGACAGAACTCTCTGGCCTCTAATAACAAACATTTTGGCCCTTTACTTCGGAAATCGATGTGGCACCATTTACATAATGCACGTGGAAGGAGAATTTTAAAAGATATATTTTATCTTTGCAGTAAAATCCGGTTTCAAATTCTTAAATGCAATATATTACTTTGTTTTGGTGTAGTTAGAATTTTATTATATTCAAATATTCGCCCCTTAATGCTATTTGCTTTATATTTTATATTTCCCATACGTTAGCCAATAGTAATGGAATGTCTTAAGTTTGAATTTTCTAACCCGATTCATTTCTGCGCCTCTCTTTGGCTGAATTTTTCCAATATGTGATGTTTTGTAATTCTTTCACGTTTTAACGTTCTAATTTGAAAAATGTATTTTAAGAAATTTTAAAGTTGTGTGAACAAAACAAATATAATATTTCATTTAAATATATTTTAAGTAATTAATTATAGTGCATATCTATAAATTTATTTGTCACAAAGCAATAACGCGCCATCTATACATATAAAATGAAAGGATTTAAAAGCACGAATGTTTTTTTTTAATACATAATTTATTATACATTATTTATGATTTTGATTCTTTCAAAATGGTGTTTGATAATGTTATTTTTCCTGTTTAATTTAAAGATATCAATCCGTTTTGAACATATAATTTTGATTAGTTATATAAGCTAAGTATTGATCTGTAACACTTATATTATATAATATTACTATATTTGAACTATATCCATACAAAACCTTGGCTTATTTCATCAACCATTACAAGAAAAATATGTTATGTTTTCTATATTAACGACAATAACATTGAGAAAAATTTATACAAGAGCTGTAGTTAATTTTTTTTTTTTACAGTTTGATTACTATAACTGTATATGCGGTTATTGTTATAACTATATACAACAACAACAACAACAAAAAGCCTTTATTTAGGGACTCTCGCCCTATACAGGATTCGCCAGTTCACAATGGATGGGGAGAACACTGTGTGGCCTTTTTCCGGGATATAGTCTTGTGGAATCCAAATATCGCCATCGCTATATACCTATTCTTTGATATTTCATTAATGTTATAACTATATAAACCTCATGAACAGGTCTCACACAACCGGTTTAAGAATAATACTCGGCTATATTTGGTATGATCACTTAATAAACGGAATAATACTAGTTGAAATAAATACTTATTTATCTATTGACAATAAGGGTTTCTACTTCTTAGATATCATCCTGCACTTTGCCATAACTGGTTGTCCTTTACTCTCTATCAACGGTGTATAGAAATTGGAATAACAACAATCCAACCCTGGTAATACTTCTCTCAATACTATAATTTACATAGTATGCATAGTATATCTTATATCTCCTATCACTTATACTATTTATCCATTGGATCGTGCAGGACATAAATACTTGGAGTAACATCATTAATTTCAATCAGTGTGTGTGTGTGTGTTCACTAGAAATTTCAAAATTTCTAAAATATTTTCCAATTTTCAACAAATCTATCCAATAAATTAGTTTGATATTAATATAGATTATCTAATTTTATCTATATTTCGATATGTGAGTCCTTTTCTTTAGTGTATTCAGTATAACATTTTCTGGTTAAATTGGAAATACCTGATAGAGAAGGTTGTTTTATTTTTGAATCATGTAAATGTGGAGATATCGAGTTTATAATTCTAAGTGATGAATTTGTAATCGATAGAGAGATTGATCACGTCTTCCTTTATGTCATGAACACTGAATATTATTTGTAGATTACGATATCCAATTAGCAACTAATTAATTTAAAGTATCGAAAAGTCTTCGCTCATTTATTTTGGTAAGAAGTATTAATTAGTAAATTATCTGGTTTTGTAGTTGATTGACTTAATAGATCACATTTCACTCTAGTTAAACGATATTCTATATTTATACAGGAGTAGATTCACATATAAATATATATTGAGAAAAAGGCATCTCCTTATCGTGCTACTGAAAGTTGATAATGGCTTGCGCCATCTATCGGAATAAATATCAAATATTCTCGTTGATTTCTAATTATTCCTGAATTGGTATTTATTCCGATAGATGGCGCAAGCCATCAGCAACTTTCAGTTGCACGATAAGGAGATGCCTTTTTCTCAATTTATGCAGCTTATCCCAGTACAATATCACATTTGTACTATATTTTCATAAATATATATATGTCATAATATGTATACTTTTGGGATTTAAAAGAGTCAACATACAGGCAACCTAGACGGAGGTGGTCGGGTAAAATTGGTCAATTTGACAAACCAGTGACATTCCAAAGGGGAGACCACTTGAGGTCCGTTAGTTAACACCTCGGGACTTTTAAGACATTTGAATGCTGGATTGAATGCTACACGAGCGGCCACCTGCTTGTGTCAGCCCGTCTCTCTCTGGTTGCCTAGGTTCCTCTTCCAACTTGTGATGTGTTCATTTTCCCTCACCTTTTATACCACATATAAATATATATATATATTAAAAATAAAAAAAGGCATTTCCTGACCACGAGCACACGTGCTTTTTAGATGGCAGAGCGACATCTAGTGGAGCAAAAATAAACTAAACGTTTATTTAACTTGCTCCGTGATATTTGGCCAACCCAATTTCTTGATAAATCAAGAAAAGCCATCCACGAACGCGTTTCGCGCTATTGGCGCTCGTCAGCGTAGAGTAGGCTTATATATATATATATATATACGAATTTTAAACCTAATAAAATGTATATTACTCTGGTAACAAATAAAAATATCAATAGATCTCTCAGGAGTATCGATATAGATTGGTTTGTATTTTTTTTGTGGCCATTATAGTGAAAGGAGTACATAAAATTTCAGAATCCATTACCTTATCCGTCAAACTACTGTCGTCTCTTTGCAAAGCAGGATTTCAACACAAAGTTGAATTTTTCAATCTGAATTTTCTAACTTTGAAAACGGCGACAGTGGCTAGCGCGACAGGTCAGATGAACAGATTGTGAAGTTTGATGGTTTTCTATCTCTTATTGATCATTTCACAATCTATAAAAATCAGGGATTCTCATTGTTTCGTGTACGTTTTCGTTGTGTTTGTGTTATGTTTGAGTTTATTGTGTTTTGTTTCGGTTTTATAGAATTTTTAATCGCCTCTTCTAATGATTACAATTTCAACTGAAAGCAAAATATTCAAATCATTTTCGAAGTTCACATTATTCTTAAATTCTAATTTTAACTACAAGAGTCTATAATCCTTTATTACATTATTACATATTGGAGACTATTTTGATTAATCATAAGATAAAGGTTTTGGGCGTTTTTACAGATTAATACTAAGAGGTAGAATGCGACATTGAACGCGAAGACGCCCAGTGGGATTCGTCTGATACAAATAATTTGTAATTATTTTGTTTATATACTTTTTTACCTAAATAATCCTAACCCTAAATACTCATATATGTACGATTAATGAAAGCACATTCAATCTCAATCTCTCTCTCTGTATTGGATACATATGAATGTGTGTTTGTGTATTTCTGCTCTGTGTGCTTCAACACTTCGGTAACCTCCCTCGACTGCACACTACACATCACAGACTATGAGGATATTAAATTCAATCAACAGATTGAAGGTTTACATATTTTATAACTCAGAATCTTTCTCTCTCACACAATGTCTGTTCTTTCATATAAATTAGTAATTGATTGGATCAAAGTGAATTTTTATGCCATTCCTATGTTTGTCTTTCTTCATTTTCTACGTGTCATTATATACATGTATATATATGATATTTATCTTTATTTAAACCTTGTTTTTTAATAAAAGAGAGATATAAAGGCTATATAAAATGAAAGAAGCGCTAAATTCCTCTACAATTCCTTCTAAAAGCATTCCTCTAATGGCAATTTCTAAAGATTGCCTCTACTGTAAGTGTATGCCGTCGTTATCCAGGCAGTCTAATGATTCTAGATCAATATCCAGCGTGGAGAGATGATCAGATCCTACCTAAATTCCATTACGTCCATTATTCTATCACTGAGGCCTTTAGCGAAGAACCGTTGCCTGTTGGAAAAAAGGTTTGAAAGCTTTTATTTTGAATGCTGAAATCTATTTAATAAAGTTCTATTTTATTCAAATGAGTTCGAATACAAATTATAAAGATTTGAATTGTTTAAAGCTATTTCTCTCTATTCAAATAAAATTCTGATGAACTTGTGCTGTTAGAAAATGCTGCCACTAAAGGATTAGTTTTATCTCATGTGCCGGCATTCATTTTTTGACATTGATTCTCTCTTAAATAAATATTATATATTTATATATGAAAAAAACAATAGGAAAAATTAAAAAAAAATATTTTCAATATTTATATATGTTTTATATATTTTTACGCGTCAAAACCGCAGTCATTTACAATTATGTAAAACAATGTATATTTCCCAATTATTCATCAAATACAGTTACAATATAAAGTTATTAAATTAGGAAAATAAATGTGTGTGTGTGACAATTTTGACAATTAAAAATTATTTATTGTCTTCTGGACAATATTACATCAATCCATCAACGAGAGAGAGAAAGAGAAGAAAAAGAAATATATTACATAAAGAATGAATGAAATATTTACATATATATTACATATATTTTACAAGGGGGATGAAGATAGGAAACCTCGACGCTGGAGGGTCCTGGACCAGGCGATGTGCGGGTCCTCCACCGCTTCTCCGAGCCCAACCTGGACAAAGTAGCGATAGATTCGCAACTTTGCCGACGCCAGGATGGTAAGGGCGTCGTCCTCAAGGCCGGGCCCGCCGAAGATCCAAGCCTGCAGGTCAGGGGGCCGCCCTATGATGTTGAAGGCCTCTCTGATGAGAGGCCTGATGGAACGGCAGCACCAGTAACGGTGGCCGAGGGAGCGGTCGATGGACCCGCAGGCAGGACAGGAGGGGCCGACCGAGGCAGGATGGGCCGGATGGGGCAAGGCGTGGAGGGCCAACTTGAGGGCCGCGTCGGCCTCGTGGCCCGAGTAGGCGCAGCGCCGCAGCGAGGCCCAGTCGATCCTGTATGATGGATTGATGGTGGGCGTCCATCTCGCCAGGAATCTGGAGATGAGCGTGGCGGCGAGGCGCGGACGATCCAGGGCCCGTCGGGCTGAGCGGGTCGTGAAACCGTTGAGGAACGGCGTAGCCGTCCCCCGCAGCACCACGGCCGCAGCTAAGGAGCTAGATGAGGGCGTAGACTCCCCCCCCGAAGCCCACGGCGTTCTCGGAGGTCAGCCTCCGGCAGAAGGCGCCCAGAGCCGCGGCGTCAGCCAGGACGGAGCGCGTAGGGCGGGCGATGAGGTGGTCCTCCGCGAGAAGGTCCCGGACTCGGGCTCCTCGCCAGCGGGCAGGGGCCAGGAGGTCGGGAGGGCGAAGGAACCGGCAGCCACCGATGATGGGGATGTCCAGCAGCTGAGATGTGGGGACCGCCCGGTGATTGAGGCTCAGGATCTTGGAGGCCTCCTCCCACAGCTTCAGCAGCCGGAGACGGCGGGGCTGGAGACGCATGCCGTCTGGCGGAGGGCGGATCCAGGCCTCGCTGCTGCTGGCGACCAGCCAGTCGAAGCCATTCCTGCCTCCGCGGAGCGCGACCTGCACACCCTTGAGGCAGGCGAGCTGGAGTTGGGTTGCCAGGTCGAGGAGGCCGAGGCCTCCGATGGCAACGGGCCTCGCCATGACGGCGGCGGGAAGCCACGCTGTGTGCTCGGGCCCCCAGACGAACCTCGCTAGTCGGGCCTGCAGCTTGGCGATGGTCGGGGGTGATGGCAGGTACCCGTGTAGGTGATGCTGGATGGTGGAGCCCACCAGCGAGTTCGCCGCTCTAGCTCGCCCGACGAGGGATAGGCCGCGGGTGAAGGGCCTCCATCGGCGGCAGGCGTACTCCAGGAGGGCGAGAAGATGCTGCTCCTGATGGGCTACGGAGCTCCTGGGGGCGATGTCGAGCCCGAGGACCCTGATGGAGGTGGTCGACCAGGAGGCGCCGAGAGGGGAGTCGCCGCGGTTGCGCCAGGCGCCGCACCAAAGGCCCGCGCTCTTCCCGAGGTTGACGGCGATACCGGAGGCCCGCTTGAAGTCTTCGAGGACGGTCGTCACCCGCTCGAATTCTTCGTCGCGATGGAAAAGGAGGACGATGTCGTCGGCGTAGGCGATGACGTTGCCCACGCCGAGGGTTGACTCCAGGCGACGTAGCAGCGGTCCCGTAGCGATGCTAAAGAGCGCGGCACTCACGGCGCAGCCCTGTCGTAGGCCGTTGAGGAGGGGGAAGGCGGTGGTGTGATAGCCTCCGGCCCGGATGGTGGCTTCCGCCCCGGCGTAGAGGATGTTAATCCAGGCCATGAAGGCCGGCGGGAGGCGGAGGGATGTTAGCAGGGACTCCAGGAAGCCGCGGTCCAATGAGTCAAAGGCGGATTCTAGGTCGACGCCCATGACGGCCAGCGGCGAGCCCAGGGCGGTGGCCTCCTCGATGGCGTCCGTCACCATGGCGATGTTCCATGACGGGGATCTCCCCGGGACGGCGTAGGTCTGGCATTCCGGCACCAGGGTCCGCAGGCGGGGCTTGAGGCGCCGGTGAAGGATGGCGGCCAGGACCCTGTAGTCGGCCGAGGGCAGCGCGACAGGCCTGTAGCCATCAAGGCGGCGACCCCCGCGGGCCTTGGGCACGAGGCAGATGGAGCTGCGCCGCGTCGACGGAGGCAGGGCACCGCGGAGCCGTGAAGCCGCGAACACCCGGGCCAGAGCTTTTGCGAAAAAGTCCTCGTTGAAGGCAACGAGGAGTTCGCACGGCAGGCCGTCCCAGCCGGGGGCCTTTCCGCGAGGGAGGTGCTCGATAGCGTTGGCGATCTCGCTGGGGCTGATGTCCGGCCGGTGGAGCGGGTCCTCCTCACTCAGCTCGCGGGTGGTGGTGGGCGCGCTGCTGGCGATGAAGGCAGCTCCCGCAGCTGGATCGCTGGTGGGACGGGCGAAGCGGGGCTGGAAGGTCGCGAACGCCCTCCGCCGAAGCTCGGGGCCCTCGATGATGTTATCCTGCTCGTCCCTGATGACGCTGACCGGGCGTCGGAAGCGGATGGCGCGTGCTAGGTCCGGCAGCGATGGGTAGTCGGCCCGAATGGAGGAGGCCTCGAGCTGCGCCGCGATATAGCGCCTTGCTTTGTAGATATAGCTGTCGCTGGCAGCGTGGCGCGGATCGTGCAGGGATCTGGCCTCCGCCAGCGATGATGGTGGTCCACCTGTCCCATAGGATCCCGTCGTTTTCATCGTGCGCCATTTCTTCCTCGAGCTCCCGGATGTAGCCAGCCAGATGATCGAGAACGAGGCCCGAGCGGAGCATCGCGGCCAAGCGAGGCTGGGTGGGGGAGGAGACGGCGGTGGGCGGGCCCACCTGGAGCAGCACGAGGCGGTGGTCCGAGAGGTGGTAGTGGCTGGTCGCGTAGATGGACACGCGATCCAGGACTCCAGCAGGGACGAGGATCCGGTCCAAGCGGCTGGATTCGACTTGGTCGCCGTGCCTGGCGACTCTGGTGGGCAGGTGGGCGGCGTCGAACTGGGTGGCCACGTCGACCAGCGCGGTCAGGTCCAGAAGAGCGGCGAGGGCATCCGACGATGATGATGACGAGGGGCCCCGATCCCTGATGTTAAAATCGCCGATGATCCAGCAGGCTCCCTCCTCCTCCTGTGCCGCTGTCGCCGCCAGGAGCTCCAGTTGCCGGTTTCTCTCCCGGGGTTCATGCGCCAGATGAATGGCGATGGCCGTCATCTCCTCGCCGCGGACATCTATGGTTGCCAAGGCGATGTGGCCCGGCCACAGGATGCGTTGTTGTAGCACGGCTACGCCTGGTCCGAAGACGCAGGCGAGTTCGGATCCCGAGATGGCTACGGGATGGGCCAATACAACAGCACTGTAGCTGAGGCAGAGGTCTTGGCCGCTGCCCAGATGAAATGCGTTTGTCTCCTGGACAAACGCGATGTCCACGTGATGTTGCCTGAGGAGATGACAAAGGGCAAGGCTCCTCCCCCGAGTGGCGAGCCCTCGCGCGTTGATGCTGGCGATGCGGAAGCTCATTGTTGCCCCCCTGTAGGCATCTTCCCCAAGGTCTTCCGGAGGGTCTTGCAGATGGTGTGGTTGGAGTCTGGAACCGAGGCTATGATGGTGTCGGCCAGCTCTTTGAGGGCGGCGACCTGTGCTACTGTCAGCAAGTGCGCTCGGTTCTTCATGGTGGTCTCAGAGGTGAAGAGCTTCTGAGCCTCCTCGCATTTAAGGTTGGGCAGCCCGTTCCAGTCGATGGAGAGGCTGGGGGGACTTCCTGAGGTGCTCCAGCAGCTGTTCGAGTGCGGCCTTTCCCCGGGCAGGCGTGGCGGGAGGTGACGACAGCTTCTCCTTCGACATCACGTGGGCGAGCGGAGGGATGCGAGGCTCGGGGGGCCGCGGGGCAGCCAGGGAAGCAGGGTGGGCAGCAGGGGCGGGGTGGGTGAGATCCATCTGTTCGGCAGGCTGGTGTGCCGAGGGGATCGCCTGAGCCTCGGTTGAAGTCTTCGCCGGTTGGACAGGGGACGCCGGTGTTGCGGGCGCAGGTGCCGGCTTCCTTGGCCGCTGAGGAGGAGGGAGGGGGGGGCCTTGCGTCGGTGGGAGACGCTGCTTGCCTGGGGCTGCTGTTCCCTTGCCTGGCGAGCGCTGGGCAGTTGGCTCTGCGGTGGCCCTGTTTACCGCATTTGGAACACTTGATTCCAAAAGAGAGGAAGGCCGACAGGGTGTCTCCCTTGGACTGGATGGTCAGTCGGGTGGGCAGCGTCTCCAGCCTTACGCCCTCGCGGAGCAGGATGAACGTCTCCCGGCGGCCGTCGGTGAAGGTGAACTCCCCCATTTTGACCAGGATGGGGGCGATGGAGGTGACCCTCCCAAATTGGCCCAGGGCGGTCGCGATGGTGCTGTCCTCCACAAAGCCGGGCAGGTTGGCCACGACTATGCGCTCCGCCCTCTTGCGGAAGGGGAAGACCTTGAAGGTCGTTCCCTCGATTTCCAGGCCGTCCGCGACCAGACGGTTCGCGAGGTCCTTGTTCGCGAGGCCCACGAGGTAGTGGCCGTTCATTCGATTGAACTGCGTGATGTTTTTTGGCCCCCCGAGTAGCGTGCTCATTGCCTTGAGGTAGGAGTAGTCCGGGATGTCTGGGCACAGCTCCACGAAGACGTAGTTCTCGTGGTTGGTAGTGGCCTGCCTCGCCCTGGCGTCGGCGATGTTGGCGCGTGTCGCCTTGATCTCCTGAGGCGGCACTGCTCTCGGCCTGTTGGCCGCTTCCGCTGCTGGGGGCTGGGCTTCTCAGCAGGCTTGCCAGGCTGCCTAGCGGCGTGCTCCGGCGTTGAAGTGAGGCGCCTTTTCTTGCTCTTCACAACGGTGTAGCCGTCGTTGGCGACGACCTCCGCCATCTCGCTGTCGGCCCAGTTGAGCGAGGTCTGGTCGGCTGGATTCTCGCTGGAAGAGGCAGCAGTCGGCGGCGCGGTGGTCACGCGCGGCGGCCGGATTTACATGCTTGTTGCCTGCCGGCGAATTTGCATCTTTTTGAGATTTGAGAATGGAATTTTCTTTAGAGAAATTCATCTCAAGTTCGTCTTTTGGTGCTAATTCATCACCTGGTTGAGATCCTGTGCTGGGCCTTTCAGGCGCTTGTACAGCAGATCGAGAGGTTTCTATTGGTACCAAATTCGTGTTGGTAATCGCCTTTTACACACACTCCAGAGGCGAAAACGGCGGAGCTCTCAAAAGCGTGGCCGCACGCTCGAGTGTGTGTGTGTGTGTGGAAACATTGATCACACCCGAGTGCGTGTAGGTTTCTGAGGAAAAGCTCAAAATCGAACACTGGCGTGTAAAATGGCCCCTGAAAAAGAGCTTGAATTCAAACGCTGGCGTGTAAGTGGCCCTTAAGGAAAGGCTCATACACGGATATTTGATAGCGAAAAAGATAGAGAGCTCTATTATAAGTTGAATCAACTCAAATTCCAATTGGAACATTCCATTTTTATTATTTCAAGGATAACATATACCAGAATTTTAACGAGCTGTAGATTAGGAATAATATGTTTGAAAAAATATTAAAACTTCAATTACGTCACATATTATAGTCATATTATCAGAAATGAAGAGAAATACTTAGAGTAAGCCATTATTCCAAATATTGCTGAAGATAGGAAAGAGAGAGAAAGAAAGATGGACTGATTTAATTTGACAAATCACCGGAATGACCATGAAAGAAATAATAATGCTGGTTGAGAGAAAGAGAGAGAAGGCGAGATGGAGAGAGATTAGTGAGGTCATCATCTAGAACAAAATTGAAGACAAATGAACTATTGATTTATATAATAAGAAACATTGAACAAACAGAATATTAAATAAACTTTGAATAAGCTTGTAAATGAAGATTCAGTTCAAAATGAGCTCCATTAAGTTTAGGCTCAAAAGAACAAACGAAATTATTCTATTTTCAGTTATATATAGTTAATATTCAACGCCCAATGCAACGAGACGAGTAATTATTGTAATTACCTATTTAATGAGATGCATAAGTAATTTTTTTAAAAAAGCAAATGTTCATATTTCAATAAGTTCGATTATTACTTGGCGAATTATCGAAAAATATATAAATACGACAAGCAAAGAGGAGGGTAAAGTCAAAAGAGCCTTGACTGCTATAATTAAACATAAAATTTAAAAGTTGAATTCCAACTAAATTATAATTAAGACTATTATCTTATTTCAAACGTTTATAATAATCGTTTATAAAACATTGACAGACGCATTCTAATTTCAGATTTTTAAGAAAACTTTCTTCCTTTCTTATACAGTGACTTTTTAAACTTTGACTCAAAATTCAAACCTGTATTTTCATACCTTGCGGTAAGAAAAATAAAGAAAAAAAAATCTATCGGGATGAAAAAGTTTTATTTCTTTGAAAAATATAGTTTAAAATTTTCGTAGTAAAAATAACTTTTGTAAATGCTTCTATTCCTTTTTCACAATATATTGTCTTTTAAATCGCAATTTTGTTTATATATAAATTGTTTTTTTTTCAGATAGTTGTCAGAAAATATTACAGCTTGCATAATATAAAAGGTCAAATAACGTTTATATTTATATACATAACGTTTACCAATTATATTAAGACACATATCTGTATATATTAAAAAGACACTTCTACCTTTAATATCAACGCATCTCAACGCATATACGCATATTGATGCCATAAACTATAACACCAGTTTTTGGGAAAAAACAAAATCCTTTATACTATGGTATCAAGCTAGGGCCTTAATCGTTCAGCGGCGCGGGCTCTTCGATTTCATAATATTATCCAAGAAAATATATTATATAGATTGGTTCTGCCAAAAAGGGTGTTTTCCAGATAAAATGCCTAGACCTATTTTGGACCAGAATGAATAGTAAAATTAAAGGAAGATTTTCATGTGATAAAAATGCAAATAATTCAATAAATAATCCTTTATATCAATATTAGGTTTAAAATATCAGGCTTCAAGGGAAAAGTTTCTCTTCAAAATATTTAATCTCTAGATTTCGGGCACGAACGCTCTACTACAGGAGAAAACACTTCATATATCATGTATGATGTATCATGTATCACTACATGTATGATGTATCATGTATCACTACATATATCATGTATGATGTATCATGTATCACTACATATATCATGTATGATGTATCATGTATCACTACATATATCATGTATGATGTATCATGTATCACTACATGTATGATGTATCATGTATCACTACATATATCATGTATGATGTATCATGTATCACTACATATATCATGTATGATGTATCATGTATCACTACATATATCATGTATGATGTATCATGTATCACTACATATATCATGTATGATGTATCATGTATCACTACATGTATGATGTATCATGTATCACTACATATATCATGTATGATGTATCATGTATCACTACATATATCATGTATGATGTATCATGTATCACTACATATATCATGTATGATGTATCATGTATCACTACATATATCATGTATGATGTATCATGTATCACTACATATATCATGTATGATGTATCATGTATCACTACATGTATGATGTATCATGTATCACTACATATATCATGTATGATGTATCATGTATCACTACATATATCATGTATGATGTATCATGTATCACTACATATATCATGTATGATGTATCATGTATCACTACATATATCATGTATGATGTATCATGTATCACTACATGTATGATGTATCATGTATCACTACATATATCATGTATGATGTATCATGTATCACTACATATATCATGTATGATGTATCATGTATCACTACATATATCATGTATGATGTATCATGTATCACTACATATATCATGTATGATGTATCATGTATCACTACATATATCATGTATGATGTATCATGTATCACTACATATATCATGTATGATGTATCATGTATCACTACATATATCATGTATGATGTATCATGTATCACTACATATATCATGTATGATGTATCATGTATCACTACATGTATGATGTATCATGTATCACTACATATATCATGTATGATGTATCATGTATCACTACATATATCATGTATGATGTATCATGTATCACTACATATATCATGTATGATGTATCATGTATCACTACATGTATAATGTATGATGTATCATGTATCACTACATGTATCATGTATGATGTATCATGTATCACTACATGTATAATGTATGATGTATCATGTATCACTACATGTATCATGTATGATGTATCATGTATCACTACATGTATAATGTATGATGTATCATGTATCACTACATGTATCATGTATGATGTATCATGTATCACTACATGTATCATATATCATGTTTTCTCCTGTTGAAGGGTGTTCGTGCCCGCGAAAGTTGGAGATTAAATATTTTGAAAATAAACTTTTCCCTGGAAGTCTCATATTTTTACCTTAAATTGTACATATCTTGTTTTTTAAATCCTCGAAACAGAAGGAATTGGGGGCCTTTTCGACAAATGAATACAATAAAATTAAGCAAAACATTGAAATATCACTTCAGGTCCACAGGTGGTGGACGGATTTAGCCTTCTTTAGATGTCGTCGTAACAATATGTAAACTTCTATATACATTTTTATGATTTATCGTATACCACAAACCTGTGAAGAGTATATATCTTCGACAACCTGTCAAATGTATTAAATAAGAAACTACATGAAATTCCGATATATATGATTTTAATATTCTATATATATATATTTGAAAATAGAGCCATCCATAAAAATATCTTTAATTAAAAGGTATATATTGGATCAAAATAAAATTTATTTTACCAATATTTCAGTTGTCTGAACGCCAACCTTTATAAAGGTATTTTAACATATTTAGTTGACACACATTAAATATGTGACATTGTACTTGGATAAGGTGCATAAATTATGAAAAAGGCATCTACTTATCGTGCAACTGAAAGTGAAAGCCATCAGCAACTTTCAGTTGCACGATAAGTAGATGCCTTTTTCATAAATTAACACATTAAATATGTTATAACACTTCGATAAAGGTTGGCGTTCATCCAACTGAAATATTGGTAAAATAAATGATATTTTGATCCAATATATGCCTTTTTAATAAAAGAATAATATATATATAGTAGGGCCTCTATATATTCTATAGTCTATTTATATATACAAGTTTGTGTGTACCCTCTAATATATTTATTCAATTAGGAAAAGATAATATATTTTTCAAAAGACATATAGAATAATTTTAGATTACGATATTATTATTTATTTTTTACTAGAAGAATCACTCGGGGTTCCGTCCCAGAGAATATTACCAAGTAAATACTTAATAACACATTATTGTATTAATAAAATATATATTTATTATCTATTGTAATTATTATAAGTTTTAATAATATTAATAATGTTTCAAAAATATCATTAATATGTAATAACATTAATGGTAATAAGATTAATAATATTCGAATTCTGTGATCTAGAAAACACAATGTCAATAGATATATTATAATAGTTAATTAGGTATTTTTTTACATTTAGATAGAGTTTCTACCAGTTCTTATTTAAAACATCCTAGTACCCATTAAGTTACACATTTCCTTTTGCGGAATACAAAGATCTTCTTAGGAATTTTATTTCTGAGATACAAATATATATGAAAAATAAAAAACTTTTATTTATATCTCGATTTGAAATACCTTTTTCATTATGGGTGCTTCTAAACCGCTTTAGGACAGGACAGGGAAGGTGTGCAGAGCTGATGAAGTTATGGGGCTACACCAAAGATCCAAATTGTGCCTGCAACGTCCCACAATCAATGTCCCATATACTAGATGACTGCCCGCTGTACAAATTCAATGGAGGAATCTCCAATCTCCACTCTGTCACCCCGGAAGCCCTGAACTGGCTGAAGGCCTTGCCTCTCAGACTTTAATGACCGAGAAGTCCTCACTTCTTTTTTCTAGATTTGATTCATTTTGTCTCCTCTCTTATTGTAAAGACGTTGCTGTATCACCTCATAAGCATAAATAAATAACCTTTTTCATTGAAGAAATAGTTTGTTGAATTGATTTACGAAATCAACGTATTGTTCTCTTCATAAAATTCAGTTTTTGTTAGATTCTCTGATAGCATTTACTAGCAGACCAATATAATTCAATTCCATTTCCATTGTCCTTCCTACTAGTTTAATACAAAGAATTCAATTGTATTTCCCGGGAATTTTAATTGCTGAGGTTTTTCATCCCCGATATACGCAGGTAGAATTCTAAATTTAATTGCATACCGAGAAAATTAAAGTTTGGCCTTATTGATTCCTACACGGTCAGGTTATTGATACACAACTGTTGGATGGACTTAAAATATGGATATTCGATATTTGTAAATAGACCGATGTGTGTTAGGCTACCTCAACTAATGTTTCGTTATGTAACGGCAGAAATCACCATTTGTGAATAGATATTCAGCGACTCTTGCCCATATCTCTTGAAGAGTGAGTCGTTGAAGTGTTGTAAGCAAGAAGAAACTAAGAGATTAATTATTCTTTTAAACTCCATATTTGAACGTAATGAAAGGCTTTATTAAGATGACACAGCATTTTATTATTCTCAAAGTGATACTTCACAAAGAACAAAAGATCATTCAGATATCAAGATTTTATATATAAATATTCGAAAAACATTCGAAATAATAAAGAAACATATTTCGTAAGGATTTTTAAATATTTTAATAAGTAAATCGCAAATTTTCTTATATCTGATAAATATGTTAGTAAAGACCTAGGATATCTCAATATAGGGAAGACAATGTTGACAGATTGATATACCAGCCAATTTAACAAGTCGATTATTCACAAGCTATTCTCTGATTCATCAAACGATTAAACCTTTGTATACTTGTATTTGTTAGCTCCAAACCAACTCTCAACAAATTTATACTGCGCTGGGGGGATGAAATAAGCCTTTTTTTAAAATATTTTATAAATCTGCTAAAATGGTATTTTCTCTCGAAATAACTTGATGAATCTGGTGGCTTCTCCTGAACAAATGAGTGAATGAACATATTTATTAACCCCTAAGACTTTATATTTAGACAACCCTCTACCCTTGATCTATTCATGTATAAAACTATAAAGATGCCCTTTAATTATGTATAATACATTGTTGTATATATTCCTTTTTCATTTGTACTAATCTAAATTTCCGTCAATATGCTACTAAGTATTGTTTTTTTTTTTTAAGAAAAGGAACTGTTTTTTTCGATTGCTTGCATATATGTTTACGCAAATCCCTTTCCTTTCTTCTCTCTCTCTCTCTCCCCCCCCCCCCCCCCCTTCACCATATTTGATAGTTATAAATAACACTGCTGATTATTGTTACTACTACGGTGTGTGTGTTTTTTCTGTATATACTCTATTCTACCTGGAGAATCTGTATAAGACCAAAAGGTCATAATAAATGTTTTGTTGTTGTTTCTGCACTTGTATTTGTCAATATTTTGCTCTATAGTTGAGAAGAAAAGGCTTAAAGATAATTTTGTCTAAAAATTAATAAAAGTAGATCTGAAAACACTCATTGTGATTGTTATTTCTCACCAATAACCAAGATTGTGTATAGGAAATTTCAAATTTATTTATTAATGCTTTTCCATTTGATCGTTAAATTCCTAGACGTGTTTATATGAAATAATAACACTTTCAAAGAATACTTTTAATATTGTTTATGAAGGTCTAAAGCTAATATATATATATAGGAATATGTGTTTTCATATTATCTGAAATATCAAAGTTCTGTTTGACGGTTAACTGTCATATTTGGTTTTAAATACTTAAAAATAAATCTATATATTCGAGTTATAGTTCACCATGAAGAATATTATCACACAGAGCCAACAACGAAATATCCAATTTTAAAAATAATTTATTCAGTCAAAACCATCGAGAAATGTATCAATTCTAAACCATCCATCTATATACCTATATCTTTGTGAAAATGGTGAAAGATGGCATCCTCAACGATGTGAAAACTTATATATCGTGTAAATAAATACGTCTTAAGTAAATAACGTCGCATAAATATCGGGTATCATAGAGTCCCCTCTTCGTATAAATATTTAAAACGGTGAAGCTCCCCTTTATAAATCTCCCTAACGACCTTTTAAAATCCCATTTTCCGTCGTTTTTCTCTTTCTTCTTTAGATAGCTTTGGAAGTTTCTCCACTCTATCAACCTGGATGTAGCCGGGTCATCTTAAGTAACAGTTAAATTCGGTTAATGGCAGCAGTGTATAGGAATTTCCAAATTTAACATGTTACTCTATCCTATGTGATAATGGATTATTAAATATATTTACTACCAATATCTATAATTAACATGAGGTTAAAATATTGTAGCCATAATTGATTATTAGGAAGGTGAATGGAGCAAAGAGTTCAGATTATAAAATTAATAAGAGTATTATATATTCTTCATATCCACATATCCAATTAACATTGATTACCTACATTTATTGTTATAATCGTTATAATCATATATGATTATAGTGTTCATATAATTGTCGAATTTATTTAAATTGTTTATAATATATAACAGAATATGGGGTTATATATAATGAGAATACATAGTGAATCTTTCATATTTATTTAATGCCTGACTATCTTTCCTTCTTATAGAATTTTAAAATATATTATTTTATTGTTGTTGTTGTTGTCGTGTCCAATGAAGAGCCTCAGATGTCTCCATGCATTTCTATCACAGAAGTCGCAAAGTTCTCTATATTGGGTGTGTAAAGCTGCTTCTCTGGGTCCATGTAAAATTTCTGCAAGGCTGCAAGAGCAAAACCGATATATTATTGTATTGAATTATATTTATTGTCCTAGTAAGAGATAATATTTTTTAAATAAATAAAGCTTTAAGAATATTTTTCTTAATATTTCAGAATGAGAAACCATACGCATCAGGTTGGATCACTGAGTTATTCAAAACCTCGAGACTTCCAGCTAACCCATCCAAGTTGCAAAGACTGTACTTTATGATGTAATCTTCTTCTTCTTTTTATCTCCACTCAATCATATTAGGGTATCAAGCTTGTAAAGGTTGACAACCATCATGACTGGGTGAAGTAGAATGCATCTGCCTTTGTCATTAAGACTGGGAGCACTACTCAGTGGCAGGCCGACTTAGCTCCGAAAGAAATGGCCGCCTCTGAAATGAGGAACAAACGCCATGTGCAGCTGCTTCTAACATGGACTACAAACGCCGCTAATCCTGTGTCCCTGAATCAGGAGCCCTTACAGGGTACTATCAGCCGGGCCAGCTGAGCCCAGGTTTTTTGTGAGCTTGTTACTGCTCCTCCTTTTACATCCGGGATTGGGACCGGCAAAGGCGGAGTTGATGCTGTAGTGACTTTAGTGTATTGATCTATTCAAGGGTCGCAGGTATATAAATTCAATAGACACATATTCAGTATGAATTGTACATTCATGGACAATATTTAACGAAGTTTCACCTTTCAGAATGTATTTTAGAATTCAGTCAATTGATAAGAAGGAATTTAAGACCTTGCAATTTTTTCATCGCTTTATCGTCAACTACAATGTCAAAATTGCATGGTCTTTAAGAATAAATTAATAAAAATATAAAAGGAAAAGATTAAAAAGAAAAAAATATTATTTATTTTAGGAATAAATAAAATTTTATCTCCTAGTGATAAGAAAAATAGACCCTGGAGTGTTCAAAATATAAGATTAAAAATTAAAGAGAGTGAATTGAGAAATTTAATTATCTTGAGATAAGAAAGTTATATAATTAAAACATATTTGTGATAAGAATTTTTTATGTAATAATGTTCTCTCAAATTATAAATAATTTATTATGAAATTAAATTATAAAATGAGAAGAGAATTTTTGAGGTTTTGTTTGATTTGAAAGAAATTTTCTCAAAATATGGATAATATACCCATTTTGATAACTTCTTCTGACAGCGTTTATACATGTATATATCTTTTAATAAAGAGTCAAATTTATATTATTTATTCTGTATATATTCTCTAAAGAATTGTCCTTTGTAAATTCCTTGGACACAATTTATAGGAATGTTAGATAGAATATATATATAGATAGTATCGCGCGTTGTGAGAATTTCAAGATTTATAAATTTTGTTATTTAGTTTGAACATGTGAGGTTTGTTTCTTTTTTAATATTTTGTAATAAATAATTAGTTAGAATATAGTAGTATAAAAAAGAAAAAAAAAGGTAACACCAGCAAAGCATCGGCGGTTAGGCGTCATAGGCTGGGTAAAAAAAGGAATAAGCGAAGAGAAAGTTTTAAAGAAAAGAGCAAAGACAGAACCATGATAATAATTTTCCAAATATAAAATTAAACTAATTAGAGAAATCGAAGTATTTTATTTGCTCTATTTTCTCTCTTGGTGAAAGAAGATAGATTAATTCAAAATCTGTACTTCTTAATATTTCACTTCTCCTCTTTTTTCCAAAATGAAAAAAATACTATTAATATATATATATTCTTAATGTAGCATTCCTGTTAATATCTATGTAAAAGTAAGTTAGCAAGGAAAGTGCTAAAAGGAAATTTCCCATAGGAATGAATTTTATAGGTAGAAATAGTTTTTTTTTTCAAGTTGTATAATTTATATATATAAATAAATATAATTATTGATTTTAAGGTTGAGGGTTTTATTCTATCATAAACAGTAATTTGCTTTTTTTTTTAAATTGATGAAGATATCTGAGAAATTGGCAGATTTAATGTTCGGCTTGTTTTCTTTTCTGATAAGATTGATGAATTTCGGGTAAATGTTGGTAGAAATATCTGAAATATGAGGTTTGATTATAAATTGACGTCCACATATCTAAAAAATAATAATGGAGTTTGTTATTCTCAATGTAGCATTCCTGTTAATATCTATATAAAAGTAAGTTAGCAAGGAAAGAGATAAAAAGGAAATTTCCCATAGGAGTGTATTTTATTTTAGAAAAAGGTTTTCTTTTAAGTTATATAATTTATATTAAAGAATGCACTTTGAGTAGAGATTTGTGCTTTTATTGTCTTACACTTTTATGAGTTTAGGGTGATTATTCTGTGAAAAGATTTTATTGTTAATAATTAAATTTAAAACCGAAGCCAAATGTGAATCAATATTAATGATAACAGAGTTATTGATTGGAGTTATAGTTCTGAATCCTAGAGGTTGTTTATGTCAATTAGAATTAATATGATATTCAATAATTCGAAAATTCCATTTCCATTTTACAAGTACATGTATAATTTATTTTTTAAATCCATTTTTTAAATTGAAAATTACCACCATGTGCTTTTTAATTCTTAAATATTTTCTTATCTCAAGATAAATAAATTTCAATTACTCTTTTTAATTTAATTTTATATTTTGGCCGGTATGAAGAGGGGGTCTACTCTTCTTATCACTAGAGGGTAAGATTTTTATTTATCCCTTCAAAATAATCTATATATTTCATCTTTTAAATCTCTTTTCCTTTTATCTTATGCCTCTTAAAAATCCTCCTTTTTTTAAAAAAGCCATAGTTAAAAAAATAAGATATGTTTTAGATTTACCACAACATGCATACAGAAACCTCCACTAGTTAACGCAAAAGAGAGAATTCAAGAATATATTCTTAAAGAACACATGCAATTTGTCATTGTGGTTGAAGACAAACTGATGGTAATTTTTTAAGGTCTTGAATTCCTTCTTATATATATATATACTCCTACTATCAAAATACACCATTATTTGTCTTTATTTTTATATATAAAGTCTTTCCTTCATTTTACTAATAGTATATTTATATTTACTAAACAAACAATATATAATAAATTATAGAACTATCACAAAAAATCACAAAATTTATAAAACAACATAAAATAGATATATATATTAATGAAATAAATTAACAGAAATGGTTTCTTTGCTTTCTTTTTTTTCATATGAAGAATATCTGGTTCTCTTTACCCCAGTAGTTCTTTTTACAGGTGTATGACGCCCTGAAAGCCGATTTATAAGATTAGTTTCGTTGTTAAACATTTTGAATATTTATTGAAACATTCGGAGCATTTACGTTAAAATAAAAATATATAATCTTTCTTATTTATTATTATCTCTCTCCATAAACATATAAGACCCCTAATATTATTAATATGAGCAATGATAAATCTATATATTAATCTACCAGGTATAATATATTGTAACGTAGAAATCAAGTCTTGGAATATGTAAAGGTATTTATTGATGACGTCACGGCGACTAGTCGACAATTATTAACAAATCAACAAAACTATCTACAGCTAAGGAATCTTAAGCAAGCAAGCAAAGAAATATTTAAAAGATGATTTTACAAATACAGAGTAATATATATTTTTAGAATCTGTTGAATATTTTCAATGAATAATATTAAATTAAATAATAAAATATTTCTTCGCCACAATATTTTAAAAAAATAAATGTTTAAGAAGTTCATTAGAAATCATCAACAGAACTATATTTTTTGTTAATGGGTTTTCCATATTTGATGAATTTGAACAAAATCAACTCCGATAATCATAATATAAAGCTTATATATTTATTTATTCTTACTTCTTCAAGCCTATCATTTGTATTGTCTTTAAATTATTATTTCTAAAGGTTCAAATAAATTTATGCAATTAATTTCAAAATATCTATTTTTAAAATCTATATATAAGCTGAAAAACTTTTTCCAGTCTTTTTTATTTGAATACCTTAATATATTTTTACACCTTTAATTATTTTTATTCGACAAAATATATATATAGAGAATAACGCACAATGTATTAAGTACTTAACAATAACGAATGTTTCGTCACATAATTATTTACCGCTGGGAGGGTTTACCACTGATGAACCAGGCCCTTCCTTTATTTTTCCATTGCAGTAAGGGCAGTAGAAATTGTTTCATTTTCAAAAGATTCATACGCATCTATAATCTATAATCAATATAGTTTCGAATATTGTAAATGTAAAATATTCATAGTAAGTATGTTTCTATTCAAATAAAACAATTTTATACTGCCTTTCTTAAAGATAAAGATATTGGGAGGGATTTTTCTATAAATAATTTACTTTTACAATTAAGGATGGCGTACAAAGGCATCCTGTTATTATAATGTATGTTTAGATAGATGTAACCATAGAAATTAGGAGATACCATAATGCTATATAGGCATATCAGAAGATGTACTTAAGACGTTTTAGCATATGTAACCCTAGGGATTAAAAGATACTATAATACCATATAGAGGTATATTAGAATATGTAAAAATAAAAAAGGCATATCCTGACCAGGAGCACATGTGATTTTCAGAAAGCAGAGCACCATCTGGTGGAACAGAAATCAACTATTCATTGATTTAGCCTGTTCCCTGATATTTGGCCAACCCAATTTCTTGATAAATCAATGGTCAAATATCAGGGAACAGGCTCAATCAATGAATAGTTAATTTCTGTTCTACCAGATGGCGCTCTGCTTTCTGAAAGGAAGCATGTGCTCCTGGTCAGGATATGCCTTTTTATTTTTAATATCAACACCTGACCTTTTTATTTTTTATTTCTTTCTATTGTTTTTTTCATTAGAATATGTATTTAAGACGTTTTAATAGATGTAACCTTAGAAATTAGGAGATATTATAGTGCTAAATAGACAGATTGAAATATGTACTTAAGACGTTTTACTAGATGTTCCTTTAGAAATTCATACTTTCCCAGAATATGATATTGATGAAATAAGTTTAAAGGTGTGGCTGAAATCGTTTAATTGAGACAGGTTAGAGACTTCTGGATCACATAAAAAATAATTCTATTGTTTCCGAAGAAATTCCTTTTGTTTTTAAACCTCCAAGTTGGAAGTAATTGGTTTTGACACATCGCTATTGATTTTTTAACGGTATTATTGATAGGATTAGAGAAGGTTGTGGGCCGCGCTAATGGGACAGGTCAACGTCGTCTTATATCGTTATAGGAATAACGGCTTTCGTATATCGGGGATTGTTTAGACGACGTGTTGATGGGTCTTTTCTACGACGATCTGGATACGATATAGAACCGATAGAATATTTATACCTAGCCATATATTTTGATAAACCTTTATATTTCTATGGAAAATAGACACTTCGGCCAGTTAGAGTTTTTTATTTTCTCAACGTTTCGACAATAATCTTTTGTCTTCGTCAGGAGAAGTAAATAAATATAAAGCATTTGGCAAGGCGTTAAAATTTGTTCTGAGGCTGCGTTCTCACGTGAATTTTCGAATTTAGTACAATATATAAAATATTTATCTAACACAATGTGTTTGTAAATATGGTGATATCGGTCAATAATTATATGTACATATAAAATAATATCAAACTATCTAATACAAAATTAGAACAGATACTATCAAAGGCATACACTCATGGACAATACTTAAGGAAGCATTAGCATGTACGAGTATATTGGGATTCAGATAATAACTCTGAAAGATATTTGATACACAGTTATATTTATTGAAGACAGGAGATAATTAAGTGTGAACAAAAAAAAGTCAGATAATCGGTGGCATCAAAGACTTTCTACTTTCTTAAATTTTGCAATATGTGTATCTCTACCTAGTCATTTATTAACACAAAGCTTATGTCCATAGTCTGCGGTGGTGAAGCGGTCTGGTGGATTAAATTGGCGAAACCGCTTGGAGGGTTCACCACTGATGAGCCAAGCCCTCCCAATATATTTTTTAATCGCAGTAAGGGCAGTAGAAGTTTGTATTATGTATAGAAGTAACATTCGTGCTTTTATTTTTTTTTTCATTTTCTAGTCATCTATCTTGACAAACTGAGAGAAAAATATTTAAATAGCAATGTTTGTATTGAGATACATCAGTTCGATATTTGTATTAAAAAGTATATCAAACTTTCATAGACAAATTAAAACAGATACTACTTAGTAATATAGTATAGTATATAATATCATGAAACGGTATTTGGCCAATTCTGGAATAATTAAAAAAATCAACGATTAGTTGATATTTATTACGATAGATGGCGCAAGCCATCAGCAACTTTCAGTTGCACGATAAGGAGATGTCTTTTTTTATTTATCTACCTGATCCAAGTATAAAGTCACTTTTGTACTATTTTCACAGATACTATATAAAGTATATGCAATTTATATATACCTAACCATTTCTATTAATAAACTGAGAGAAAAAAAAATGCAATTAAGAATATTTTTATTTTTTTGCGATATTAGTTAGTAATTCTATGTATATATATAAAAAGAGAAAATTAACCTGTCTTAGACAAAATTAAAACAGATATAATCTAAAGAGAGCATGTGTCATTTAAATAAATATAAATATACCTAACCATTTCTTTTATCAAATTGAAATAATATATATGGTAATTTAACCAACAACCCCATAGTGTATATAACATAACAAGATTTCCATGTTGTATAATAGAAACACATCTGTAAATGATTATACGCATAATTGACATGTGCCATTACATCATCATATGTAATGTACTTTGTACAAACTGAGGATAAAAAAATAAAACTCTGTAATAGATTAAGAGTTGAGCTAGAGAGATAGAAGTCAAAAACTTCTAAATTCGAGATAGATGGAAGTCACAAACAACTTCTAAAGATAGATTGGAAGCTGTCAGGACGGCGCCAGTTTAGAATGTCACCAGACGACCCACACTCTTCACATCTGGTGAAATGCAAAACCCCCTTTCTCAGAAAAGGTATATAAAGCCCCCGTCCTAGCTAAAAATAAAGTCAGTTTCAGCATCAGCGCGAGCCCTTGTCGGTTGTACCCCAGGTCCATCTCATCCATCATGTAGACCAGTAAGAAATCTTCTATCTCTCCATCTTTCGCTCCTAGTTCAACTTTTATCTGTTCACGGAACTTTCTTAGTGCAACTGTGTCTTCGTTTTTTGTGTGGACATCCCCAAGCTTTCCACTCTGCCTCGACCACGACTGCCTGTACTTTGTGAGAACTTTTAAAGGTCTTCCAAGGTGCAGAGAGGTACTGGAAAACTCCCCATCCTGACTGTTCCTCTCGGTCAACACAGTATAGCGAGAGTCGACAGGGACACTCACTACAGTTATAGTCGACAGGATTCTACAAAATTCAACCAGGATCTCATCACATATATTTAAATAGCAATGTTTGTATTTTGATATCAGTCAAAAGTTTATGATGTATATGGAAAAAAAAAGAATATCAAACTGTCTTAGACAAGTTTAGAGCAGATACGATATATAGTACATCTAATTTATCTGCATAACCATTTCTCTTGACAAATTGATTGAAATAATTAAAAATTTTAACTTTTATGGACATCAGTCAATATCGTTCGATATTTAAAAATACAATTTCAAAATATAAAAATTATAAAAGTTAACAAATAAATGATTAATTAAATTTAATTGCCATCTATCGTTCAAAATTACACAAATAAATTTACTGGTAATGCGTTTCTTTTAAATATATTTGATAATATTTAATGATATTTAAAAGAAACGCATTGCCAATAAATTTATTTGTGTAAAGTTTGAAATAAATGGTTATTAATATATATTGAATTAAAATTACGTTTCACATTCAAAATTTTATAGGATATAAAAATGTCTTCAAAATATATTGGATATTTACGAAAAACACAATGAAATTGTAAACTAATGTTTTGATAGCACGCTGAGATAATGAAATCGAGGCTCATTCTCATTTATCTGTTATGACGCCATAAAATATAAATATAGATAGGAATTTTCATAGAAATGTAGTTAAATAGTAATAATTTATTAAGATTTCAATAAAAAGAATCTCTGCTATAAATATTTTAAAGCTTGAGCGATTTTAATATCATTTCGTTTGAAAGGTCATGATCTTTGAATTAAATTTAGCATTTTTTATAATAGTAACTGTCGTTAATTTAAGCTGAAATGTCTTATTACTGATTTAAATCAGAGCTAAATACTTTAAGCGACATTATAAGAAATTTAAATTGTTAAGATGCTATTTAAAAAAAGACACGAATATCTCGTATATCGATTGTTTTTCTAAAAAAGAAATAAATATTCTAGTTAAAACTAATATTTTTTAATTGATGATAAATTGTTTGTGTGCATGATATTATTGATAATACACTCATGGGCAAAACTGAATGTAATTTACCTTTTAGCATTCATATCGGGATTCAGACAATAACTCTGAAAGATATTTTATACACAGTGACCTTTAAGACATACGAGATAATCAAGTGTAAACAAAATTACCTATGTCTCTTTAAAAAACTGACTATCGGAGATATTAAATATTTTACACTTCCTTAAGTTTGTCCATGAGTGTACAGTATTGGAGCTCTGAAAACGGCCTGGTGGATTAAATTGGTGAAACCGCTAGTAGGGTTCACCACTGATCAGCCAAGCTCTCCTAATATTTACAATCACAGTAAGGACAGTAAAGTTTGTTTTAAATTGCACAAACATTCGTATTAACTGCTTGTCCTTCTAATGTGTCAACCTCTATAACCTAAATTAATGTGAGGAATAGTCACCTATTGATTCTTGAAATAAGAAACATTTAAATATATACTTTACCTAACAAACAAATGTTTAAGCATGATATATAGATGCTATATAAAAATGAGAGAATTTCTGCTTGATTTTTGATTATTAGAGTTATATAGAATTAATACTTGATGCGGAACATTTTGAGAATAGAGATATTTGTTGAGCAGTCGTGGCAATAATTAAATGAAATTAATTATCAAAAATAGCTTTAATTGAGCTAATGGGATATATAAAACAAAATTTGAGACGTAAGACGTAAACTTAAGACGTAAGAATAAAAAAAGGAAAACTTATTTACATAATGTACAAAAGGTTGAGCCGGCCATCGGGAAACACAACAATCGGTTTTATATAGGGAAAGTCCCGACATCTGGTGGTAGATATAAACATAATATTTGAATGCATGAAATATATTTTAATATGACATATATATATAATATAAATAAATATAATAATTATATAATAAACTAATACATATGTAGAATGTATCTTTTTAGATTTTATTTTTATTTTGCTGGAAACCTTTCTCGATCTTTTAAAGGGATTGAAGAGAAATGAGAGAGATGATAAAATAGTTACTGGGCGGTATATGGGATTATCTATTGTTGTTTTAGATAGTTGATCTATATGTTTGACCTCTCTGTTTCTGAATTTTGTTATCTTATTGATACCGTTTTTGTCTCTTTTGATATTGGAAAATAAAGACTTACTACAAGAGGATTCATCTCATATATTCTCTTATATAATCCACCAAACCGCTTTCAGAGCTCCAATACTGTACATTCATAGACAAACTTAAGGAAGTGTAAAATATTTGATATCTCCGATGGTCCGTTTTTTCAAAGAGACAGAGACAATTTTCTTCACACTTGATTATCTCGTATGTCTTCAATAAAGGTCACTGTGTATATAATATCTTTCAGAGTTATTGTCTGAATCCCGATATAAATGATAAAATGATTGCTCGAAGCGTATTATATATTTATAAATGTATGTCATTCTACTGTCCTCAAAGCTTATGTCCATAGTTCTTCTAAAATACCCATTCCAAGAGTCTATCAACAGTATCACTATAAAAGGAAGTTCCAAAAATGCAATTTAACAGCGGTATGGTAGATTAAACTGGCCAAACCGCTGGAAGGGTTCACCACTGATGAGCCAGGCCTTCCCATTAATTTTTTCATTGCAGTAAGGGCAGTAGAAATTGTTAAATTTCAAAAAGAATCTTACGCCTTTAAAATAGTTTAGAATTTTGATAAATGTTAAAAGGCAAATTTCATTCAGTTTTGTCTATTGGATCCAGAACTCTCAGCAAACATATTATTTTGAAATATTCCAAAGAAATGTCATTTTTATATATCAAAGCGAGAAAAAGCTATCAAAGTAGAAGTAATTCAATATTCTCTATTTCTCGTGAGGGAATTTTATATTTCTGGACACCACTCTCTATTTACATATATATCTATCATACAATATCCAGGTGACAAGATCGATGAAGTTATGCAACTTGGAGTTCTCGTGATATCGCCTTATTAGTTTCATGGAGAAATTTTAATTAAAACTTTTGACCCACTTTCTATTACCTTTTCTTGAAACCTTCATTCTGTCCAAAACTGGTAATTTTAGCGTTGGCCTATATATAAATTAATCACCCAACATTAAATTTGAAATAGATTAACATATCCTTTTAGCTTTTTTTTTATAAAATCTAAAAATATTAAGAGTTTTAGAAGACACTTTATTTATCGTTGTGAATATCATATGCTGGTTTAGATTTTGTTCAAAAAGAATATAGATATATCAGCTATTTTTTAATGTCTTTATTATCCCGAAGTTCCGTAGAGTCCCGGCCACCTTTTTCATGAGAATTGAGTTATTTATCAATATATGTAATAATTTACATTTACCCAACTTTATAGAGATATTTGAATTTTTTTATACAGCTAATACACTTATGTTCAAAACTTAATGAGGTTGTACCTTTTAGTATGTATTTCGGGATTCAAACAATAACTCTGAAATATATTTGATACATAGTGATCTTTATTGAAGACACACGATATAAGCAAGATCTTTGCTGCATACATAGAATAGGCAAGACTTGATGTTGGTTCTTTTTATTATACAGCTGTCATGATTGCTTATATAGCCGGAAAAATATAATGTATTAACTAAAATCCAATTATTTTTATTGCCCTTTATAAATTTGAACATGAAAGTCGTTTTCTTACCATTCTAATTCGACGAAGGCGTTCTTAAAAATTATCTCTAGTATCCAATTTCTTTTGGTTTATTTCTAATTATTTCTCGGTGCGCCTATTTTTGTATAAAACTATTTAAATCATATAATTTGTCGCCATTGATATTTACAAATTGTACAGCAGTATGCCATAGAGTGTGCGGGTTTAGATTACTTGATAATAATAATTAGAGATATGTGTGTTATATGTCTGGAGATGCAAATCAATCCCAAAAATATATAAATAAAATATCATTTTCGTAAGAACAAATCCTTACAAGGGCAACAAACATATTCCAGATTACACATTGAAAAATTTGAAAAAAAAAATAATATGATATATTATCCGCCATCTGTGTTAAAATAATGTTAAACTACCTTTGATGTGTGAGCAAGCTACTTTCTAGAAATAAATCCATTTTATACTTACCTTACTGCATTGGAAAAATAAGAAATTAATATTCACATATTCGCACAAAATATTCTTTTTCCGCTAGTTTACTGTACAGTTTGCAAATTAATGGGTCTTCAGCTGATAGAGATATTCCCAAGTTAATATATTCAAATTTGATTAATAAATATATGGTAAGTGTACCTCAATAATAAGTATTTTTCATTTGGCAATATTATTTGGTGTCTTCTTCCTTGGACCTTATTCTTATAGTGACATGAAACGTCATGATCCGTAGAAAGAGGTTTTTAAGGCACTCTTCTTTCTGGCTGTTCGTCGTATCTTTGTTTCTCTTTCGATTTTTTCAGGCTTTTTCCGAAAATTGATTCCTTAAAATACATCAAAAAAACTTCCCTTATTGTTGGTGATCTCAGATGATCCATATATGTATGGCCTAGGCAAACAGCATTACACCTTCTTTGGCACTCACCAACTGAACGGTCTCGTCTCACGTCAAATTAAAGACTGCCACAATGTCACTAACCTTCCTCCTACTGGCAGATGCTACCTGCGACATATTCTTGTTTGTCATATGATGGAAAAAGGTGAAGAGCACCTCCCCCCCCCCTACACTATCGTTAGATTTCTAAGACTCGATATGGCTTAGGCAGATTTGCACCACTTGTATACAGAAACATTATCTATCCATTTCACACACACTATGAAGATTAAATTTCAATAATTTTAGATAACTTAGTTTGATATGTGTTCGCCATATTCATTTAAGAATCGGAATTATATGTGATTGTCAAGTAGTAGTAGCGATTTAAAAAATAAAGAAATATATAAAAAGTGTGTTGTATTATTAAAGGATATCAGCAAGTAAATATTATAAATACACCACGTGACTTTAAATTTGCAAGAATTAGTAAGCAAAAGGTTGTGAATATCTGTATACAGAGGGTACCAGTAACGAATAATGTATGATTTTTTATTAGAAAAGCATAATCTATACACTTTGAAAACTAAGACCATAAAATGCACCTTATGCAACGGTGAATTTAGTCTCGATTTTCCACACTACATGTTCTACTGTACGGCAATGGAAGAAGAAAGAGAAATTCTTCGTCAAGAGACCGGCTATAATAGCAATTCGCCTTATGTTTTAATGGCAAAAGTCGTGAAATCCAGACCCTTTGCATTCGCTTTTTATAAATACTGGAAATCAGCTCAATCAAAATATTTAGCACTGACACCGGATCCAACTCGATAATTGGTCGAGGTCAATACCCAATATTTGTATATAACTATGATGCTAATTTGTTATTTATTTATTTTGTTCTACATGGAGAATCCTGTATGGCACGTGTGCCCAATAAAGGCTATTGTTGTTGTTGTAACCTATACACTGAGCGACATTGCCGTCCACTCAATATGTTGTGGGCCCACCGGATATGTAGGCAGCAACTTCCCATCCTTGTCCAGTGTTGGAGCAAAGGCTTTAAGGACTTTTATTTTGATTATTTTTTTGGTAAAAATGATGTAATATACACATAATTATATATGTAAAAAGGTGTTATGTATAAATAGGCACTTTCTAATTGTGTAACTGAATGCTGATGATGGCCCGTTGCCATCAATAGGAAAAAAATATTAAATCATTGTGTTGATTATTTTAATTTACCAGGTGATCATCACCTGACCTTTTTTATTATTTTTCCCACGAAAAGCATATTTACGCAAATTTGTCTTTAGATACCGATTTTTAGATTTCTCAGGAAGCCTCTGGGACCAAATAATCGGCCGTAAAGGTATAGTATGCACCACGCTGACGAGGGCCAACAGCCCGAAACGCTTATGTGGTTGACCTTTCTTTGATTTACCAAGAAATTGGGTTGGCCAAATATCAGGGAACAATTCAAATGATGTTTGGTTTATTTCTTTCCACAAGATGGCGCTCTGCCATCTAGAAATGCTCATGTGAGTGCGGTCAGGATATGCCTCTTTTATTTGTAATATATGTATATATCGGTGCATAGAAAAGTGATTGTTAGAGAATATCCTTCTATCTGCTATTACAGCCAGAAACAGTGGCTGTACCAGCATGTTGTAATATATGTATATATCGGTGTTGAGAGACAAAGTGATTGTTAGAGAATATTCTTCTATCTGCTCCTACAGACAGAAACAGTAGCTGTACCAGCATGAGAAAATAAAGGTGGCGGGAAACCTATTATTATCGAACAGGAATCTAAGATAAACAAAAGGCGAGCGAGTTAAAAATAACAAGTTGAAGATTCATGAATATTTATATTTATTCTTCTATAAACTTCCCCCATTTATTGGCTTGTACTAATCTTTTTGTTTTGATCTTTTTTTTTTGAAAATTTTGCAAATATAAATTTAGGGTAGAATAAAAATTCAAGATATATTTTATAAAATAACAGGTTATGGGACATATATACTATAACGTGATATTAGGTAGATTGCAATGTGGGTGATTTATAACTACACAATACTATATTTCATAAATTTTGATATCTTCATATTTGAAAAGTCAATGTTATATAAAATGTGGATTTACACGAAAAGGCGATACAAGATACATGAATATATAAATATTTTGAGAATATATATAAATATATTTATTAGTGAGGATGAATGTAAATAAGATAAAGTCGGTAATGATTCGAAAATAAAAATATTATCACCTATTTAGATTATGAAATATTATCGAGTGTAGTTTTTATTTTCGATAAATAACATATATCGAGTGATTAACCTGAACGAAATGACTATAGGCATCCTTTGGCCATGCCATTATTCCAACAAAATGCCTTTTTGGAAAATTTCAAAAATATAGAGAGCATTATATATAATTTGACAAAGTAAATTAAAGAAGAGATTAAACTCCGCCTTTTCCGGTTTCAAGCCTGGAATAAAAAAGAAGGATAGGGAGCAATAACAAACTCGCTAAAAAAATCTGGGCTAATCTGGCCAAGCTCATTTACCCTGTAAAAGCTCTTGATCCAGGGATACAGTATGAGCAGCGTCTGTACTCCATGTTAGGAGCGGCTGCACATGGTGTCTGTTCCTCATGTCAGAGGCGGCCATTTCATATTGGGGTTAAAACAGCCTGCCACTGAGTAGTGCTCCCAGTCTTAATGACAAAGGCAGATGCATTCTACTTCACCCAGTCATGATGGTTACCAAATCTCCCTTGATGAGATCCACTCATCAGCAGACACCATCAAATATCTCAAGCTCTACAGGCTTTATACCCTAATATGATTGAGTAGATATAAGAGGAACAGTTTGAAATGTTGAACTGATGGACTGGATAGAAAGAATATATTTTGAATATTAAAGTAAAATCTATCAAGATAGATTAGTATATATGGTAATACTGACGATCAGATCTTGATAAAGATAAAGGTAAATTAAGAGGATTAAGAAAACTATCATCTTCAACTATTATATATATATTGTTTTTGTTTGGTGTTTATTATTTTGCTAAATATCGTAGTGATGTAGATTCAATAATCCAGGTATACTGGAAACACTTGAAAATACATAGCAGAGCTTCTTCATTGCAACACAAAATACATCCATAATTAATATCGAGGATTTCTGAAGACCAATGTTCTACCGAAGAATTGAAAAATGTAGAAATAACATAAAAATACTTTACATTAAATAATATTTATATAAAGGAAACTTCTCCTGTGTGTCAATATGTCAATATTAGACGCTGTATATTTTCAGCTGATTATTACCCTTTAATTAGAATGTTCGATCCTTTATAAAACCTTCTGACTACACGAGAAACATCAACCATCTTCGTCTAGGTGAATCTCCTAACTCTAATTAATTGCAACACAGACTCAAATAACTAGACCTATTCGAAGACCGACTACAAAACTGATATGTCCAGCAGGCAGTTTTTATACAATTAAAATTTGCATATCTAACTAAAGTAACAAAATTTGCATAATAGTCTCAAACACTTAGATTTAAATTTATCGCCACGTGGAAAATTAGGGAAGACCAACTTCGGGATGAGACAACAATTTATTTCAGGCAAAAACAAACTATGAATGGTAAACAAAAGATAAGACACAAGGGAAATTTACAGAGTAGAAAAATATAAACATAAAAATGACCACTCTGTTAATAAAAATAATAAAATTAATAAATACTTTGTTACAATTTCAGTAGAAACAAACAACATCTATACATTAAAAGGTGAAATAATTGATTTACATTATATTTTTAAAGGTAAGTATGACTATTCAAATTTATATAAATATTTTTTAAAAATTTACAGTTACATATATTATTGCCTGATGTTTTTATTTATTTTCCACAAAGTTCCATTGATCCTCTCCAACTGTATCCCATATTATATATTTTCAAAATGAATAATACATATAGATTTATTTCTACATATAATCTTAACAAATATTTTATATACACCATTTATTCTTACCCGATATTTTCCCAAATATTAGTATATCTGCTAAGGTAGAGCACAAAGATATTTAAAACAAGCTGTACAATAAAATAAGAAAAAACACCTCCAGGGTTGGAGAAATCAGACCACACCTCTCTGTGGTCCCCCTTGGAACTTGGAATATTTGACCAAATTCTGGTCCAAGGTGACTAACGTGGCAACGGCATATATTTTCCAATGAAGAGAAAATCTGTTTTGGTGTTAAACTAACACCTACTCATAATTCTCATTTCCAGCAATGACCGCAGCCTTGCAGAAAATTGACATAGACCCAGATCAGCAGTTTTACACAACCATGATAGTGGACATTGCGACTGCTGTGATAGAGATGCACTGGGACATCTGAGAATAATAATTGGACACGACAACAACAACCTCCTGGTCATGTAAAACTTGACGTATTAATGTTATTTAACAGAAAAATACATATACACGCAGTATTTCAATAATGCAAAGAAAATGAATAATAACAATAAAGAAAGACCCTTTAAAGAGCGTTTAGAGACTCTCTATAACAATCTAATAGAAGAAAATCATAGCTAATATACTTTAATATGATTAATGAGTCTTTGAATTTTATCTGATACGTATTATATAATAATGGTATTTTCAATAGGAAAAGAGGGAAATGGATGATTTTTCTATCTACATCAAAGACATTGTAACTTAGAAAATTAGGAAAGCCAAACTTCAGAATGACACGGAAATTTATTTAAGGAAAAAACAAAATCAACATTTATAAGATACACAAAATAAGTAATGAGGGAATTTTCCATAATAGTTTAATATAAATAATATGTTGTCAAAATGATCATAATCTGTATATTAAATATAATAAATACTTTGCTATAATATAATATGATTATGATATTTGCTATAATATAATATGTTGTTAGATGAAAATATTTTCTTGATTTATTTTTAATTAAGAAAATAATCTTAATGGAAGATTATAAATATGCATTCAATATCTATCAACAAAAGTGTCTCAACGGGAATTGAAGAAAATATCTGATATCTATAAGGTTGTCTTAAAAGTTTCTGTTTTTTCTTATTACTTGGCGAATATTGTAGCCAAGAATTTATTATATTTTATGTACAGATTATTATATTTTTGATATTAATGTTATTTATATTTTGTTATTCCCTGGAAACTTCCCTCTCCTTGTTTATCTTGTATTTTATGAATTTCAGTTTGTGCTTGTTTCATAAATAATTTGCTGTGTCATCCTAAAGTTTGTCTTTCTTCATTTTCTACGTTACAATATTATTACGAAAAGTAATAATACAATTACTTTATATAATTACTAGCCGAATGACCCGGGCAACGCCCGGGTTTTACCCGATTAAATGCTTTTATTCAAATACTATTCGTTACTATTATAAATTGGCGCCGTGGATGTCATTCTTGTATAATATATAAATGAGTTTTAAAAATTGTAAAATAAAAAATGCATCGGCCGGGAATCGAACCCGGGCCGCCCGCGTGGCAGGCGAGCATTTTACCACTGAACCATCGATGCTTATGAGAAATGGCCATATTTGGGTATTTATTCCATTTACAAACGAAAACGGTGACAGAATTAAGAATTGATTGATGACTCTGGTACTTGTATATTTTAATACAAAGACATTATACATAACGATGAATACCATGATAATACATAATACAATTCCTTTATACATAATACAAAGACATTATACATAACGGCGAATACCATGCTAATACATAATACAAAGACATTAAACATAACGGCGAATACCATGATAATACATAATACAATTACTTTATACATAATACAAAGACATTATACATAACGGCGAATACCATGATAATACATAATGCAATTACTTTATAGATAATTCAAAGACATTATACATAACGGCAAATAATATTGGCATTTCAATTTTTTATAAGTGTTTAAGAACTTTTGGTACAATTATGTAATATCCTAACACATTCTTCTATTATTTAATTAAGCACGAGATGGTCCAAAGAGGAATAATTCCGCCCGTTTTACCCAGTGTCCACAATCAATTATCGAAAGATCTACGCAATATTCTGCTCCATTCTTCTGTACGTTGCCATAGCAACCTTCCCTTGACCCTCAAATTAGGATGGTCATCCTTCCTTTCTGGGTTTGTTCGCTGTGATATATTTGGATGACAATATCTCTTGGCACAATTACTACGGATTTCTTCATTTAGTCTGAAAGACCCTCGGAATTCTATCTGTCCGAATATATTTACATACTGTAAAGAAGCTAACATATAAGAAACCTATACTTTTTTGTGATTAATCCCATTTACAAATTTCGTTAGGTAATATCTATTGATTATTTAATCATTATCAAATCAGACGCGATATCCTCACAAGGGATGCTTGCGTCAAGAAACAACATTAAACTTAGATACTATATTACATAAACAATTGAATAATTACAATGTTTGAGTAGAGTTTAAAGAAAAAAATAAAGAAAAGGGCATCAAAATCATGATTGAATTTACAACCAACTAATGAAACAAACACAAACAAATATACCTAGATTGGCAAATACGTTTTTTATATCTATTGATCGTGTCCTCCTTGTGTAGTAATGTTCATGCTATAAAATAGGAATTCAATATTTCATGGTTAGGCGACAAAGTATAGAATCACTTTACATCTCAAATTCATATACACTCTATGCCTTTTTTTTAAGATGGAGACAATGTTTGCTTAATAAATGCTATTATCTTATTGAACACATTTTATTCATTACATCAAGTACCGAATGATATTTTCAGTTTGATACAATAACATGCCTGTACCATATGAAATTCATTTTTATATGATAACATGCTTGTATCAAATACAACTCTGTTTAAAACCGTGCAGTTACAATATGAAACTATGTTTCATACCATAACATGTGTTGTTGTTTTGCTTATCCCTCAGTTCGTTTAAACGATCTCCATTAGGTTTCATTGTCTCATCTTTACTATTATAGTCCTGGGGTTTTCCCAGAGGTCTTTTTTCCAGAGATCTCTACCATAACATGGCAAAATATGAAAATCGGTATTATAGCATAATATGCCTATACAATATATGATACTAGTTTTATAACGTAGCTTATCTCTCTCTGTACAATATAAAACTTGTTTTCTTAGCATAACATGCTAGCATAACATCCCGATATATATGTTCAAAGGTACAACTTCTTTAAGTTTTGTGTATGAGTGTAGTTTTAGATGATTTATTCTGAATTAAACATTAATATAATGTTTATTAACATTGATATAACTAATATTTATTGGATATAATTTATTTAATGGTATTTTAAAATTCACAGAATAAGATATTAATTCCGCTCTTGTTTAAAACATTACAAAGATATGCAAACACCATTTTATCCTCCCTAGAGAAGATGGAGAAACTGGATGTGAAATGAAGAAGTTTATAAACTCAATGATGTACAAGTTATATTCCAGAAAACGAAGTTATAATATTTCTTGTTAAAATTCGTGTAAACATTCCATTGTCTCAGAAACCAATCATCTAAAATAACATTTTAATTAACTAATAAAAACCTTTCAACCAAATTTTTATTGAGAAACGTTGAAAAGAATAACAAATATTTATTTTAATTTACTAATTAATATTCTATATTAAAATATAGAAATCGATTTTTTCATTTAATTTATATAAAAGCCCACTTAACAAGATTAATTGGCTTCAGGCTTTATATATAGACATTATTATTTTTATTCTCATCTATTTCAGAGAATGCTAAATTTACAAGATATTTTATTAAATATTTTTAAAAATACGTAAATTAGAAAAGAGATATTCGATAAACTTATATTATATTTATATACTCAGACTAATAGAATTCCGAGGGTCTTGCAGCTTAAATGAATAAATCCGTAGTAATTGTGTCAAGGGATATTGTCATCCAAATATATCACAGCGAACAAACCCAAATAAATGTAGTATATTTTCAATTGTAATATAATAACACTGTTAGTATATTTCACATATCTTCTAATTAGTTAAGTTAGAGTCAATAGTTTACGATCATATACCTTCCTATTAAAATGTACACTGCTTATATTCGCTACCACCCGCCATATTTTGTATGATATGCTATATCTTTATTAATATAACCTGTATCATCCTTATTTGTATTTAAACTCAAACTGATGACGTCAGAATAAAAACAGAAAAAGAGTGGTCAGCTGTGGACAGATACGTGGCAAAGCCAAAGGACATGACACCCCCCCTGAAAGGCCCCCTTCCGGAGCTTTTTATAGGCGACCGCGCTCATAGGTAAACATAACAGTTCTAGTTCGCAGGGTGTGATACAGTGTGTCTATCGACGCAGGCCGCTATTGGCTCTCTCTCCATGTCTCGGTGATAGGCATCCAGGTTTGTGTCATGGCCTCCACCTCTCTCCCGTGGGCTGTCTCCATCCTACCTATTTGGTGCTAACATCTAGTCCTGCCTCTGCTTCTTGCTGTCCACGTGTGGGAAGAACATCAACACTCACTCGCCTCACGAACGACTGCCAATTTATTCACCAATCGGGTTACTCGGAGTTAAAACAGTAGAACCGATTATGTCGACAGGATCATTTGCAATACCACATATATATTTGAATTATATTGATAATATTTTAAGTTGAG
>CP092864.1:28719159-28775342 GCA_030710605.1 Cordylochernes scorpioides | reverse complement strand
CAAGCAGAAAATCTCAATATTTTTCTTTATAACATATATATATATACCTAACCATTTATTTTGACAAATTAAGATAATTTATTCAAATAGCAATGTTTGTATTGGGTTATCAGTCAATAGTTTGTGATGTACGTATATGGAAAAAAAAATCAAACTGTCTTAGACAAATTTAGAGTAGATGCGAAATGTAGGACATCTAATTTATCTGCATAACCATTTATCTTGACAAATTGATTGAAAGAATTTGAAATTTTAACTTTTATGGACATCAGTCAATATCTTTCAAAATTTAAAAATACAATTTCAAAATATTAACATTATAAAAGTTAAAAAAATAAATGGTTATTAATATATATTGAATCATAATTACGTTTCACATTCAAAAATTTATAGGATATACAAATGTCTTTAAGATAGATTGAATATTCACAAAAAACACAATTAAATTGTAAACTAATGTTTTGATATCACGCGTGTATGGAGAGATAATGAAATCGAGGATCATTCTCATTTATCTGTTATGACGCCATAAAATATAAATATAGATAGAAAATTATCTAGTAATATAGTTAAATAATAGAATTATTTATTAAGTTATCAATAAAAATGATCTCTGCTATAAAAATTTTAAAGCTTAAGCGATTTCAATATCATGTCGTTTAAACGGTCATAATCTTTGAAATAGAGGTAGTAATTTCATATAGTCGTTAATCTGAAGTTGAAATGTCGTATTACTGACTTAAATCGAGTCAAATACTTTAAGCGATATTATGGGAAATTTATATTATTAGGATGCTATTTAAAAAAAGACGTGAATTTGAATTATAACGTATATCGATTGTTTTTCTAAAAAAGAAATAAATATTCGAATTAAAATTAATATATTTTTTTAATTGATGATAAATTGCATTGAATTATTGATTATACACTTATGGGCAAAACTGAATGAAATTTACCTTTTGGCATTCATATCGGGATTCAGACAATAACTCTGAAAGATAATTTATACTCAGTGACCTTTGAGACATACGAGATAATCAAGTGTGAACAAAATTACCTATGTATCTTTAAAAAACTGATAATCGGAGATATTAAATATTTTAAACTTCCTTAAGTTTGTCCATGAGTGTACAGTATTGGAGCTCTAAAAACGGTCTGGTGGATTAAATTGGTGAAACCGCTAGTAGGGTTCACCACTGATCAGCCAAGCTTTCCTAATATTTTCCATCGCAGTAAGGACAGTAGAGTTTGTTTTAAATTGCACAAACATTCGTATTAACTGCTTGTCTTTCTAATGTGCCAACCTCTATAACCTAATTTAATGTGTGTGAGAAATAGTCACTTATTGATTCTTAAAATAAGAACCATTAAAATATATACTATGTCTAACAAACTATTGTTTTTGCATAATTTATATATAGATATATATATAGAAGCATAGGGCGCCTCTCCCGTCAAAATAAACGTCAAAACTTGACACCATCTATTGACCGTCGCCGCAACTAGCGGCCTCGGGTCGGTGACAAAGCCACAACACCAGGTTTGGCAAACTAAGAAGCGTCCACCTAGAGACCATGGTTATATATAAATCATTTTTCTTTAAAATTTAGCAATCCACAAATAAATCTTTAATTAAAAAGGCATATACTGGATCAAAATATAAATAAATATAATAATTATATAATAAACTAATACATATATGCAGAATATATCTTTATATATTTTATTTTTCTTTTGCAGCAAACCTTTCTCGATCTATAAAAGGCATTAAAGATAAATGAGAGAAATGAGAAAATAGTTAACGGACGGTATATGAGATTATCTATTGTTATTTTAGATAGTTGATCTATATGTTTGACCTCTATTTCTGAATTTGTTTATCTTATTGATACCGTTTTTGTCTCTTTTAATATTGAAAAATAAAAGCCTTACTTCAAGAGGATTCATCTCATATATGCTCTTATATAATCCACCAGACCGCTTTCAGAGCTCCAATACTGTACATTCATAGACAAACTTAAGAAAGTGTAAAATATTTGTTATCTCCTATGGTCCGTTTTTTCAAAGAGACAGAGACAATTTTCTTCACACTTGATTATCTCGTATGTCTCCAATAAAGGTCACTGTGTATATAATATCTTTCAGAGTTATTGTCTGAATCCCGATATAAATGATAAAAGGCAAATTTCATTCAGTTTTTCCCATTGGATACAGAACTCTCAGCAAAAATATTATTTTGAATTATTCCAAAGAAATGTCATTTTTATATATGAAAGCGAGAAAAAAAGCTATCAAAGTAGAAGTAATTCAATATTCTCTATTTCTCGCGAGGGAATTTTATATTTCTGGACACCAGTCTCTATTTACATATATATCTATCATACAATATCCAGGTGACAAGATCGATGAAGTTATGCAACTTGGAGTCCTCGTGATATCGCCTTATTAGTTTCATGGAGAAATTTTAATTAAAACTTTTGACCCACTTTCTATTACTTCTTCTTGAAACCTTCATTCTGTCCAAAACTGGTCATTTTAGCGTTGGCCTATTTATAAATTAATCTCTCATACACTAAATACGATATAGATTAACATATCCTTTTAGCTCTTTGTTATAAAATCTAAAATATTAAGGGTTTCAGAAAACATTTTATTATTTATCGTTGTGAACATCACATATCGATTTGGATTTTTCTGATAAAGAATATAGATATATCAACTATTTTTCAATGTCTTTATTACCCCGACGTTCCGTAGAGTGCCTGCCACCTTTTTCATGAGGGATTGAGTTATTTATCAATATATGTAATAATTTACATATACCCAACTTTATAGAGATATTTGAAATGTTTTATACAGCTAATACACTTATGTTCAAAACTTAATGAGGTTGTACCTTTTAGCATGTATATCGGGATTCAGTCAATAACTCTGAAATATATTTGATACATAGTGATATTTATTGAAGACACACGAGATATACAAGATCATTGCTGCATACATAGGATAGGCAAGATTTGATGACGGCTCTTTTTATTATACATTTCTCATGATTGCTTATATAGCCAGAAAAATATAATTTTTCAACTAAAATCCAATTATTTTTATTGCCCTTTATAAATTTGAACATGAAAGTCGTTTTCTTACCATTCTAATTCGACGAAGGCGTTCTTATAAATTATCTCTGGTATCCAATTTATTTTGGTTTATTTCTAATTATTTCTCGGTGCGCCTATTTTTGTATAAAACTATTTAAATAATATAATTTGTCGCCATTGATATTTACAAATTGTACAGCAGTATGCCATAGAGTGTGCGGGTTTAGATTACTTGATAATAATAATTAGAGATATGTGTGTTATGTCTGGAGATGCAAATCAATCCCAAAAATATAAAAATAAAATTTTATTTTCGTAAGAACAAATCCTTACATGGGCAACAAACATATTCCAGATTACACATTGAAATTTGAAAAATAAAATAATATGAAATATTATCCGCCATCTGTGTTATAATAATGTTAAACTACCTTTGACGTGTGAGCAAGCTACTTTCTAGAAATAAATCCATTTTATACTTACCTTACTGCATTGGAAAAATAAGAAATTAATATTCACCTATTCACACAAAATATTCTTTTTCCGCTAGTTTGCTGCACAGTTTGCAAATTAATGGGTCTTCAGCTGATAGAGATATTCCCAAGTTAATATATTCAAATTTGATTAATAAATATATTGTAAGTGTACCTCAATAATAAGTATTTTTCATTTGGCAATATTATTTGGTGTCTTCATCCTTGGACCTTATTCTTATAGTGACACGAAACGCCATGATGCGTAGAAAGAGGTTTTTAAGGCACTCCTCTTTCTGGCTGTTCGTCGTATCTTTGTTTCCCTTTCGATTTTTTCAGGCTTTTTCCGATAATTGATTCCTTAAAATACATCAAAAAACTTCCCTTATTGTTGGTGATCTCAGATGATCCATATATGTATGGCCTAGGCAAACAGCATTACACCTTCTTTGCCCCTCACCAACTGAACGGTCTCGTCTCACGTCAAGTTGAAGACTGCCACAATGTCACTAACCTTCCTCCTACTGGCAAATGCTACCTGCGACATATTCTTGTTTGTCATATGATGGAAAAAGGTGAAGAGCATCCCCCCCCCCCCCTCCTACACTATCGTTAGATTTCTAAGACTCGATATGGCTTAGGCAGATTTGCACCACTTGTATACAGAAACATTATCTATCCATTTCACACACACTATGAAGATTAAATTTCAATAATTTTAGAAAACTTAGTTTGATATGTGTTCGCAATATTCATTTAAGAATCGGAATTATATGTGATTGTCAAGTAGTAGTAGCGATTTAAAAAATAAAGAAATATATAAAAAGAGCGTTGTATTATTAAAGGATATCAGCAAGTAAATATTATAAATACACCACGTGACTTTGAATTTGCAAGAATTAGTGAGCAAAATGTTGTGAATATCTGCATACAGAGGGTACCAGTAACAAATAATGTATGATTTTTTATTAGAAAAGCATAACCTATACACTTTGAAAACTAAGACCATAAAATGCACCTTATGCAACGGTGAATTTAGTCTCGATTTTCCACACTACATGTTCTACTGTACGGCAATGGAAGAAGAAAGAGAAATTATTCGTCAAGAGACCGGCTATAATAGCAATTCGCCTTATGTTTTAATGGCAAAAGTCGTAAAATCCAGACCCTTTGCATTCGCTTTTTATAAATACTGGAAATCAGCTCAATCAAAATATTTAGCACAGACACCGGATCCAACTCGATAATTGGTCGAAGTCAATACCCAATATTTGTATATAACTATGATGTTAATTTGTTATTTATTTATTTTGTAATACATGGAGAATCCTGTATGGCACGTGTGCCTAATAAAGGCTATTGTTTATGTTGTAACCTATACACTGAGCGACATTGCCGTCCACTCAATATGTTGTGGGACCACCGGATATGTAGGCAGCAACTTCCCATCCTTGTCCAGTGTTGGAGCAAAGACTTTAAGGACTTTTATTTTGATTATTTTTATTGGTAAAAATGATGTAATATACACATAATTATATATGTAAAAAGGTGTTATGTATAATAGGCACTTTCTAATTGTGTAACTGAATGCTGATGATGGCCCGTTGCTATCTATAGGAAAAAAAAATAAATTATTGTGTTGATTATTTTAATTTACCAGGTGATCATCACCTGACCTTTTTTATTATTTTTCCCACGAAAAGCGTATGTACGCAAATTTGTCCTTAGATACCGATTTTTATATTTCTCAGGAAGCCTCTGGGACCAAATATTTGGTCGTAAAGATATAGTCTGCACCACACTGACGAGGGCCAACAGCCCGAAACGCTTACGTGGTTGACCTTTCTTTGATTTACCAAGAAATTGGGTTGGCCAAATATCAGAGAACAAGTTAAATAAACGTTTCGCTTTTTTTTTTCACAAGATGACGCTCTGCCATCTAGAAATGCTCATGTGAGCACTTACGAGCGTCATTCTTCATCTCTGTCACGGTTTGCTTTTTTTTTTAGAATGGCGCTCTCCTATTGGTTCGCTACGATGGCGCCGCCAATGCGCGAGACACTTCTGTCACCGTTTGCTTTTGGTTCAGTGGTAGAATGCTCGCCTGCCACGCGGGCGCCCCGGGTTCGATTCCCGGCCGATGCATTTTTTTTTTTTACAATTTTTAAAACTCATTTATATATTATACAAGAATGACATCCACGGCGCCAATTTATAATTGTAACGAATAGTATTTCAATAAAAGCATTTAATCGGGTAAACCCCGGGCGTTGCCCGGGTCATTCGGCTAGTATGTTTATATCGATGTAGAGAGAAAAAGTGATTGTCAGAGAATATCCTTCTATCTGCTCCTACAGCCAGAAACAGTGGCTATGCCAGCATGAGAAAATAAAGGTGGCGGGAAACCTATTATTATCGAACAGGAATCTAAGATAAACACAAGGCGAGCGAGTTAAAAATAACAAGTTGAAGATTCATGAATATTTATATTTATTCTTTTATAAACTTTCCCCAATTTATTGGCTTGTACTAATCTTTTTGTTTTGATCTTCTTTTTTTTCCAGGAAATATTGCAAAAATGAATTTAGGTTAAAATAAAAATGTAAGATGAATTTTATAAAAATAACAGGTTAGGTAAATACTATAACGTAATATTAGGTAGATAGAAATATGTGATTTATAGCAAAACAATACCATATTTAGATATTCGATATCTTCAGATTTGAAAAGTCAATGTTATATAGATATGAATTTACACGAAAAGGCGATACAAGATACATGAATATATAAATATCTTGAGAATATATATAAATATATTTATTAGTGAGGATAAATGTAAATAAGATAAAGTCGGTAATGATTCGAAAATAAAAATATTATCACCTATTTAGATTATGAAATATTATCGAGTGTAGTTTTTATTTTCGATAAATAAAAGATATATCGAGTGATTAACCTGACAAAATGACTATAAGCATCCTTTGGCCATGCCATTATTCCAACAAATTTCCTTTTTGGAAAATTTTAAAAATATAGAGAGCTATATATATAATTTGACTAAGTAAATTAAAGAAGAGATTAAACTCCCCCTTTGCCGGTTTCCAGCCTGGATTAAAAAAATAGGATGGGGAGCAATAACAAACTCGCTAAAAAAACCTAGGCTCAGCTGGTAAGCTCATTGTACCCTGTAAAGGCTCTTGATCCAGGGATACAGTATGAGCAGCGTCTGTACTCCATGTTTGGAGCGGCTGCACATGGTGTCTGTTTCTCATGTCAGAGGCGGCCATTTCATATTGGGGTTGAAACGGCCGGCTATTGAGTAATGCTACCAGTCTTAATGACAAAGGCAGATGCATTCTTCATCACCAAGTCATTATGGATGTTAAATCTTCTTTGATGATATATACTCATTATCAGCAGACACCATCAAATATTTCAGGCTCTACAGGTTTGATACCCTAACATGATTGATTAGAGATAATAGGAATAGTTTGAAAGATTGAACTGATATACTGGATAGAAAGAATATATTTTGAATATTAAAGTAAAATCTCTCAAGATAGATTAGTATATATATGACAATACTGACGATCAGATCTTGATAAAGATAAAAGTAAATTAAGAGGATTAAGAAAACTATCTTCTTCAACTATTATATAAATATTTTTTTGGCGTTTGTTATTTTGCTAAATATCGTAGTGATGTAGATTCATTTATCCAGGTATACTGGAAACACTTGAAAATATATAGCAGAGATTCTTCATTGCAACACAAAATAATCCATAGTTAATATCGAGGATTTCTGAAGACCAATGTTCTACCGAAGAATTGAATATTTTCAGCTGATTATTACCCTTGAATTAGAATGTTCGATCCTTTATAAAACCTTCTAACTACACGAGAAACATCAACCAACTTCGTCTAGGTGAGTCTCCTAACTCTAATTAATTGCAGCACAGACTCAAAGAACTAGACCGATTCGAAGACTGACTACAAAACTGGTTTGTCCAGCAGGCAGTTTTTATACAATTAAAATTTGCATATCTAACTAAAGTAACAAAATTTGCATAATAGTCTCAAACCCTTAGATTTAAATTTATTGCCACGTAAAAAAATTAGGGAAGACCAACTTCGGGATGAGACAACAATTTATTTCATGCAAGAACAAACTACGAATGGTGAACAAAAGATAAGACACGAGGGAAATTTACAGAGTAGAAAATTATAAACATAAAAATGACCACTCTGTTGATAAAAATAATAAAATTAATAAATACTTTGTTACAATTTCAGTAGAAACAAACAACATCTATACATTAAAAGGTGAAATAATTGATTTAAATTATATTTTTAAAGGTAAAAGTATGACTATTCAAATTTATATAAATATTTTTTAAAAATTTACAGTTATATATATTATTGCCTGATGTTTTATTTATTTTCCACAAAGTTCCATTGATCCTCTCCAACTGTATCCCATATTATATATTTTTTAAATTAATAATACATATAGATTTATTTCTACATATAATCTTAACAAATATTTTATATACACCATTTATTCTTACCCGATATTTTCCCAAATATTATTATATCTGCTAAGGTAGAGCACAACGATATTTAAAACAAGCTGTACAATAAAATAAGAAAAAACACCTCCAGGGTTGGAGAAATCAGACCACACCTCTCTGTGGTCCCCCTTGGAACTTGGAATATTTGACCAAATTCTGGTCCAAGGTGACTAACGTAGCAACGGCACATGTTTTCCAATGAAGAGAAAATCTGTTCTGGTGTTAAACTAACACCTACTCATAATTCTCATTTCCAGCAATGGCCGCAGCCTTGCAGAAAATTGACATGGACCCAGATCAGCAGTTTTACACAACCATGATAGTGGACATTGCGACTGCTATGATAGAGATGCACGGGGACATCTGAGAATATTCATTGGACACGACAACAACAACCTCCTAATCATGTAAATTTGACGTATTAATGTTATTTAACGGAAAAATACATATAAACGAAGTATTTGAGTATTTCAAAGAAAATGAATAATAACAATAAAGAAAGACCCTTTAAAGAGCGTTTAGTGACTATCTCTAACAATCTAATAGAAAAATATCATAGCTAATATACTTTATTATGATTAATGAGTCTTTGAATTTTATCTGATACGTATTAATAATGGTATTTTAATTGGAAAAGAGGGAAATGGATAATTTTTTTCTATCTACATCAAAGACATTGTAACGTAGAAAATTAGGAAAGCCAAACTTCAGAATGACACGGATATTTATTTAAGGAAAAAACAAAATCAACATTTATAAGATACACAAAATAAGTAATGAGGGAATTTTCCATAATAGTTTAATATAAATAATATGTTGTCAAAATGATCATAATCTGTATATTAAATATAATAAATACTTTGCTATAATATAATATGATTATGATATTTGCTATAATATAATATGTTGTTAGATGAAAATATTTTCATGATTTATTTTTAATTAAGAAAATAATCTTAATGGAAGATTATAAATATGCATTCAATATCTAACAACAAAAGTTTCTCAACGGGAATTGAAGAAAATATCTGATATCTATAAGGTTGTCTTAAAAATTTATGTTTTTTCTTATTACTTGGCGAATATTGTAGCCAAGAATTTTTATATTTTATGTACAGATTATTATTATTTTGATATTAATGTTATTTATATTTTGTTACTCTCTGGGAACTTCCCTCTCATTGTGATGTATATTTCGTATGACTAGTCAATATTATATTTAATTTTGAATATTGACCGGTCAAATATAATTATTTGATTTATCATCATCTCCTGATATTTTATAGTTTTTCTGGTTGGCGGTAAACAAATGACCGCGTTTTTTTTTTGGTTAAACTTTTTATATAATTAAGTTGTTTAATATTAACTGCTGTATTAAATGTAATACTGAAATAAATAATTTATTAATCTTAAGGAATGTTGTCTAAATGAATACAAGAATAGAAGCATAAAGGTGAGTTGGAATAATTTGCTTAAAGAACGACGAGGTAATTTTAAATACACAACAGTAAATTGGCGACGAGGATGGGATATTCCAATTGAAGATAAGTAAACAAATTAGGAATCTTCCCATTAAAGATAAGTAAACAAATTAGGAATCTTCCCATTGAAGATAAGTAAACAAAATAGTTCAAAATGTCTCTTTTTACAATTGAAAAATTTGATGAGACTACAGAAAGTTGGGAAAGATACACCGAAAGATTGGAATATTTTTTGAGGCAAATAACATTGATCAAAATAAAAAGAAAGCTATTTTCTTGACCTTGCTAACACCAACTGTGTACAGCCTTTTATATGATCTTTGCATACCAAAAAAATTATCTGATGTAGAAAATACTTACCCAGTTCTAGTGAGCAAATTAAAAAACCATTTCAACCCCACCCCATCTGCTATCGTTGAACGTTCAAAGTTTTCAAATAGAGCAAGGAGGCCAGGTGAAAAAATTTCAATATACATTGCTGAATTAAAGAAGATGGCAGAATATTGCAAATTTGGGTCTACAATAGATGAAGCTATCCGTGATAGACTCATAGCTGGAATCGAGGATGACAACATTCAAAGAAAACTGTTAGGGGAAGGTGATAGTTTGACTTTGCATAGAGCTATTGAAATTGCTCTTGCTTTAGAAGCAGCAGCACAAGATGCAAAAGATTTACAAAGTCAAAGAAATCCAGAGGTTGTTATGAAAATTAAGCAAGGCAATTGGAGATTAAAGCCATCTACTACAGGAAAGTTTACCAGGTCAGAAAGCTACACATGCATAAGATGTGGATCTAAGGATCATAAGCAAGAGAAATGCCCTCATTTGAAAGCCAAATGTTTCAACTGTGGTAAAATTGGACATTTGGGGAGAAGTTGTCTAAAAAGAAAGCCACAACGCAATTATACTGCAAATAAGGATGGAAATAAAGTACACGCCATCGCAGAGACGGAAATCAGCAGTCAAATCTTCAAAATCGTAAATTTATGGAGAACAACCGATCCAATTAAGATTGAAGTACAAATCAATGATAAGATACTGTCATTTGAATATGATACCGGTTCTGCCTACAGCCTCATATCCGAATCCACTCGAAGGTTCTTTAGACTACCTAATCCATGTCCTGCCGATCCATTAAGAGTTAAGTTGGCAACCTACAGTGGCCAACCCTTGCCAGTGTTAGGTACATTGGATGTGCCCGTACAATACCAGAATAGTACTCAGACCCTACCACTGATGGTTGTTGGAGGTGAAGGTCCTAGCCTTTGTGGTCGGAATTGGATAGAAGCATTGGGAATACTACCAACCCAGCCATACAAGGTTGACATGATTAAAGTAACTGAAAACAACCTGCCAACACAGCTACATAGATTTAGAGAACTGTTCAGTCCTGGCTACGGTGTGTTTAAGGGTGTAAGAGCTAGATTGCTAGTTGATCCTGAAGTGAAACCGAGATTTTTCAAGTCACGTCCTATTCCTTATGCGCTCAAGGAGAAGATTTCTAGAGAGCTTGATAGATTAGTCAAGGCGGGAATTTTGAAACCCGTGCGACATGCTGAATGGGCCGCTCCGATTGTTCCAGTTCTGAAGTCTGACCAGACTATTCGAATTTGTGGAGATTTCAAGATTACTGCGAACCAAGCCCTTAAAGTGGATCAATACCCCTTACATAAAGCCGAGGATATTTTTGCAGCTTTAGCTGGTGGTGAGAAATTCAGTAAAATAGACCTCAGAGATGCCTACAACCAATTAGAACTTGATGATGAATCTCAGCTTTATACAGTCATCAATACGCATCAGGGTTTATATAAGTACACCCGACTCCCGTTTGGAATATCTTCAGCCCCAGCATTGTTCCAAAAACAGATGGACATACTTCTAAAAGGAATTCCCATGGTTTTCTGTGCACTAGATGACATCCTAATTACTGGGAAGAATGATCAAGATCATCTGAAGAATTTGGAGTGCGTGCTTCAAAGAATCCAAGAGGCCGGGTTAAAGCTGAGAAAGGATAAATGTTCATTTCTGGCACCATCACTAGAGTATCTAGGTCATAAAATTGCAAAGGACGGTCTCCAACCATTGCCATCTAAGGTTGAAGCTATACAATCCGCTCCAAGTCCAACCAACCTGACGGAGTTACGAGCATTCTTGGGTTTACTTACGTATTATTCAAGATTTATTCCTAACATGTCTTCCACTTTAGCGCCATTATACAACTTGCTAAAAAAGGAACAGAAGTGGAAATGGGAAACCCCAGAAGAAAGAGCATTCAAGGACATTAAAGAAAAATTAGTCCATTCAACCTTGCTAGTACATTTCGATCCTCGAAAGAGACAAATTCTATCTTGTGATGCTTCCGGAGTAGGCATTGGTGCTGTGCTATCCCAAGTACAAGGGGACAATGATATACGTCCAGTGGCATTTGCATCTCGTACACTCACTCCAGCGGAGAAAAAGTACTCACAACTGGAGCGGGAAGCCTTAGGAATTGTATTTGGAGTAACAAGGTTTCGCAACTACTTGTTAGGATATAGTTTTACTCTTCGCACAGATCACAAGCCGTTGGTAACCCTGTTTTCAGAGAATAAGGGGATTCCAACTATTGCGGCAAACCGAATTCAAAGATGGGCCATCATTTTATCTGCTTATCAGTACAAGATTGAGTACATCAAGGGTACCTCCAATACAGAAGCTGATGTCTTAAGCCGACTTCCCATGTTCACTCCTGAACCAGATTCAAAGGAACCGGATTCAGAACCTGTGGAATTGGTATTATTGATGGACGCTTTAGACAGTTCACCAGTTACATCTGATGATATTCGGAAAAGCTTACCAGGAGATCCTGTTTTAAGACAAGCCTTGAATTATACTCTTCAAGGTTGGAGTGAAGAAACACCAAAGGAAATGGAACTCATGCCTTACTGGAGCCGTAGATATGAACTAGGAGCCTGTGAAGGTCTGCTATTCTGGGGAAATCGTGTCATCATTCCTACAAATATAAGAGCCAAAATGTTGGATGAATTACATAATAGTCATCAAGGCATTGTTGGTTTAAAAAGTGTCGCCCGAACTTTGTTTTGGTGGCCTGGTTTGGACAAGGATATTGAAGAGACCGTTAGACGGTGTAACTGCTGCCAAAGCCTTGCCTGCATGCCACCCCGAGCTACACCAGTAAATTGGCCGCCCACCAACCAACCCTGGGATAGAGTTCATATTGATCATCTGGGGCCATTTGAACAAAACCTGTACCTGATTGTAGTGGACGCTTGTACCAAGTGGATAGAAGCCATTCCTATTCCTAACACTTCCACCAGAGAAACCATCGAACAACTACGCTGTCTATTTGCCAGGTTTGGCATTCCAAGAACACTAGTATCTGATAATGGTACCGGGTTCACTTCCGAAGAATTCAGGCAGTTCATGACCAGAAATGGTATCCGTCACCTACGGACTGCACCCTTCCACCCAAGTTCCAATGGCTTAGCTGAACGTGCCGTGCAAACCATTAAAACTGGTCTTAAGAAAGTACAACAAGGAAGCATATCTCAACGCCTAGCTGAGATACTTTTGGGGTATAGAAGGACCCCCATAGCCAGCATCGGAAAGTCTCCTTCCGAAATGATGTTTGGCCGTAACATTCGGAGTCGCTTGGATCTGATTTTACCAAATCCTGGTAAATCGGAGGAACCAGGCTTTAAGGTAGGAGAGTCGGTTTGGTACCGAACCTACAAATCAGAGCCAAAATGGGACCAAGCGAGCATCCAAAACACTACGGGAAACCGTCTAGTGACTTTACAAACAGCCAGAGGACAAGCTAGAAGGCATTGGGACCAAGTGCGGAGATCTCACATTCCTGACAAGAGAGGTGAAGCTACCGAAGACCACGCCGGAGTCTCCGAGCCTGATCTCAACACCGAGTCAGAAGAACTGATTCCTCAACACCAGGAAGTGACATCGGAGCCGCAGTCTTCTACTGAACCAGCCCAGAGTCCCCGGACTAGTACACCACCGGATCCTAAATCCCCTCCAGTGATTCCCCTTCGGAGATCTAGTAGGATCCGAAGACCACCTGCGAGATTGAACCTGTGAAGAGTTCCGCTCTTCCGAAGAGGAGAGGAAATGATGTATATTTCGTATGACTAGTCAATATTATATTTAATTTTGAATATTGACCGGTCAAATATAATTATTTGATTTATCATCATCTCCTGATATTTTATAGTTTTTCTGGTTGGCGGTAAACAAATGACCGCGTTTTTCTTTTGTTAAACTTTTTATATAATTAAGTTGTTTAATATTAACTGCTGTATTAAATGTAATACTGAAATAAATAATTTATTAATCCTAAGGAATGTTGTCTAAATGAATACAAGAATAGAAGCATAAAGGTGAGTTGGAATAATTTGCTTAAAGAACGACGAGGTAATTTTAAATACACAACACATTGTTTATCTTGTATTTTATGAATTTCAGTTTGTGCTTGTTTCTTAAATAATTTACTGTGTCATTCTAAAGTTTTTTTTCTTCATTGTCTACGTTGCAATATTATTACGAAAAATAATAATACAATTACTTTATACATAATACAAAGACATTAAACATAACGGCGAATACCATGATAATACATAATGCAATTATTTTATAGATAATTCAAAGACATTATACATAACGGCGAATAATATTGGCATTTCAATTTTTTATAAGTGTTTAAGAACCTTTGGTACAATTATGTAATATCCTAACACATTCTTCTATTATTTAATTAAGCACGAGATGGTCCAAAGAGGAATAATTCCGCCCGTTTTACCCAGTGTCCACAATCAATTATCGAAAGATCTACGCAATATTCTGCTCCATTCTTCTGTACGTTGCCATAGCAACCTTCCCTTGACCCTCAAATTAGGATGGTCATCCTTCCTATCTGGGTTTGTTCGCTGTGATATATTTGGATGACAATATCTCTTGGCACAATTACTACGGATTTCTTCATTTAGTCTGAAAGACCCTCGGAATTCTATCAGTCCGAATATATTTACATACTGTAAAGAAGCTAACATATAAGAAACCTATAGTTTTTGTGATTAATCCCATTTACAAATTTCTTTAGGTAATATCTATTGATTACTTTTAATTATCAATTCAGACGCGATATCCCTACAAGGGATGCTTGCGTCAAGAAACAACATTAAACTAAGATACCATATTACATAAACAATTGAATAATTACATGGTTTGAGTAGATTTTAAAGAAGAAAATAAAGGAAAGGACTTTAAAACCATGATTGAATTCACAACCAACTAATGAAACAAACAAATATACCTAGATTGGCAAATACGGTTTTTATATCTATTGATCGTGTCGTCCTTGTGTAGTAATGTTCATGCTAAAATAGGAATTCAATATTTATTGGTAGGGCTACAGAGTATTGAACCATTTTACACCTCAAAATTCATATACACTTAATGCCTTTTATTAAGAGGGAGACAATGTTTGCTCAATAAAATCTATTATCTTATTGAATAACTTTTAATCATTACATTCAGTACCGAATGATATTTTCGGGGTTTGATACAATAAAAAGCCTGTACCATATGAAACTCGATTTTTATACCATAACATGCCATTACAATATGAAATTAATTTTTATATCCTAACATGCATGTATCAAATAAAACTCTGTTTCAAATCGTGCAGTTACAATATGAAACTATGTTTCATACCATAACATGTGTTGCTTTTCCTTATTCCTCAAGTCGTTTAAACGATCTCCATTAGGTTCCATTGTCTCATCTTTTCTATTATAGTTCTGGGGTGTTCCCAGAGGTCTTTTTACCAGAGATCTCTACCATAACATGTTGGCAAAATATGAAAATCGGTATTATAGCATTATATGCCTATACAATATATGAAACTAGTTTTATAACGTAACATACCTGTACATTATGAAACTTGTTTTATAGCATAACATCCCGATATACATGTTGAAAGGTACAAATTCCTTAGGGTTTGTGTATGAGTGTAGTTTTAGACGATTTATTCTGAATTAAACATTGAAATAATGTTTATTAACATTAATATAACTAAAATTTATTGAGTAGAATTTAATTTATGGTATTTTAAAATTCACAAAATATTAGATAGAATAGTAAAATTAACTCCGCTCTTGTTTAAAACATTACAAAGATATGCAAATACCATTTTAGCCTCCATAGAGAAGACGGAGATACTGGATGAAATGAAGAAGTTTATAAACTCAATGATGTATAATTTCTATATCAGAAAACGCAGTTAGAATATTTCTGGTTAAAATTCGTGTAAACATTCCATTGTCTCAGAAACCAATCATCTAAAATAACATATCAATTAATTAATAAAAACCTTCTAACCAAATTTTTATTGAGAAACGTTGAAAAGAATAACAAATATTTATTTTAATTTACTAATTAATATTATATAATAAAATATAGAAATCGATTTTTCCATTTAATTTATATAAAAGCCCACTTAACAAGATTAATTGGCTTCAGGCTTTATATATAGACATTATTATTTTTATTCTCATCTATTTCAGAGAATGTTAAATTTACAAATTTTTCTTGATTAAATATTTCTAAAAATGCGTAAATTAGAAAAGAGATATTCAATAATTACATATGACATATATACGTAGTATATTTTAAATTGAAATATAACAACACAGTATATTCCACATATCTTCTAATTAGTTAAGTTAGAGACAATAGTTTAAGATCATACCCTCCTATTAAAATGTACCCTGCTTATATTTGCTACCACCCGCCATATTCTATGATATGCTATATCTTTATTTATATAACCTGTATCATCTTATTTGTATTTAAACTCAAACTGATGACGTCAGAATAAAAACAGAAAAGAGTGGTTAGCTGGGGACAGATACGTGGCAAAGCCAAAGGACATGACTCCCCCCTGAAAGGCCCCCTTCCGGAGCTTTTTATAGGCGACCGCGCTCATAGGTAAACATAAACAGTTCTAGCTCGCAGGGTGTGATACAGTGTGTCCATCGACGCAGGCCACTTCTGGCTCTCTCTCCATGTCTCGGTGTTAGGCATCCAGGTTTGTGTCATGACCTCCACCTCTCTCCCGTGGGCTGTCTCCGACCTACCTATTTGGTGCTAACATCTAGCCCTGCCTCTGATTCTTGTTGTCCGCGTGTGGGAAGAACATCAACACTCGCCTCACGAACGACTGTCAATTTATTCACACGTCAGGTTACTCGGGATTACAACAGTAGACCCGTTTAAATCGACAGGATCATTTGAAATACCACATATATATTTGAATTTTCTTTATAATTTTATAAGTTGTAGTCGTGATATAAAAATTTGAATGAAAAATAATTATTTAATAACAAGTAGTTTATTTCAACATACTTGAATAAATCTTAAAATATAATATTTTATAGTTTATAGAGGATTTATAAAATGAATCCTATATTTAATGAATTAAATAGAAATGGTTTATTAATTTTACATATTTACAACAAAAATGGTAATTCTGAATTATGGTCAAATTTTGATAAATATAAGTAATATTGTGATAATAGAGAGAGAGTTATTTTTAAATTACATAATATTTATATTTTCTTTCATTTTCAGGATATAATATATAAATATTCGTTAAAAATCTCAAACACATTCGTATGTTTCTGAAGGCTTTGGTATTTCAATGTTGCTAAGTAACAAAGACTCAGCTCACAAAGAAAAACTGCTCTTTGATTCTTTTAAAAACCTTGGCGCCGTTTAAACTAAGGGTGTAATTATAAGAGAGAGGGACCGACCTTTTGGAGAATGGCTGTTTCTTTATTTGTTCCTTTCTTCTGAATAAGAGAAATAGTCACTTCCAAACACACTTTTATCTCGACATTAGAAAATCAATAAATGAAACTTTAAACATAAACATATGAAGGAAAATCTCCTTTTCTTATAATATACCAGGAATCTATCAATATATCAATAAAAATGACTCAATTTTGATCAGCCCTTCAAGTTGCATATTATTACATATCGGCCTTTTAATTGTTTATTCAATACTTTTGTGGAATACTTCTAAAATAGCTTGTTTATGAAATACTTCAGATGGTAATATATTTTATTGATATTTTGACAAATTGTTTAGTTTTGGAGAGACAGGATAAAATTATTAAAATATTTTATAAGATGCTTAAAATATTTCAGATATTTAGGTTTAAGGCTTCTTGCACGTTTCCACGTGACTGTTTAAATTTACAGAACATGAAGGTTCACTATGAATTACGATATTTTATATATCGTTGCGTGAAGGCATCGCGTAATCAATCAAAACAGTTTGAAAACAAGAAAACCTCTGACGAAGTTAGGCGTATAGCCTATTGAAATTTTGACATTTTGTTAGAAATGAAATATTTTATTTTATTTTAAATCCAAAATAAGCCTTTTAATTAATATATATATGATAAAAATTTTAATAGCATGATATTCATGTGCCAAACGTAATAATTCTCCCATTAAAATTGTATTAAAACCAAAATTATTGTTTTAATGAATTTTTAAAGTAAGAAGTAAGCAACCTATGATACATATTTATATTTAAAAAATGCATATATTGGATTTTTTAATGAATTTATTATTCCAATATTTTGAGGGGCAACTAGCCTCTCTTTATCGAGGATGTTTGTGTTTTGCACTAAAGCATGCGCGCACGCGTACACCACTCTCGTTCTACAAGGCCAATGAAAGAATTGTATCTTTGATTTGAACATTACATTCAGTATATATACAGCCAACAATTATATATAATATTACGGATAAATACCATTACTATTACTTTGTCCACACATCGTGTTTGAAATAGGGATTTATATACAACAGTGCAACCGTAATTAATTGTGTGCATACATATTAATTCTAAATTAATGATAAATATAATTTTAATTATGGATTGCTCAATCTTCAAAACATATTTATATATTTAAAAAAAGTAGACATATCCTGACCAGGAGCACATGTGCTTTTCAGAAGGCAGAGCGTCATCTGGTGGAACAGAAATCAACTAATCATTGATTTAGCCTGTTCCCTGATATTTGGCCAACCCAATTTCTTGATAAATCCCTCGTTGAAGAACGATGTCGTTCGAAAGCTAGCGGAATAAACATGTTCTACAAAATAAGCTCTTTTTTGTTCTTTTATATTATCGCAATATAGTGCCTTCTGAAAAGCACATGTGCTCCTGGTCAGGACGTGGCTTTTTTATTTTAATATATATATGTATTTCGTGTTGTTGCAAATGATCCTGTCGATTTAAACGGGTCTACTGTTGTAACACCGAGTAACCCGACGTGTGAATAAACTGTCAGTCGTTCTGAGGCGAGTGTTGATGTTCTTCCCACACGCGAACAACAAGAAGCAGAGTCAGGGCTAGATGTTAGCCCCGAATAGGTCGGAGACGATCCACGGGACAGAGGTGAAGGCCATGATACAAACTTGGATGCCTAACACCGAGACATAGAGAGAGAGAGTGAGAAGCGGCATGTGTAGATGGACACACTGTAGCACACCCAAAACTAAATCTGTCCTGTTTAACCCGGGAGGGATCACCTATAAAAATCCCCGGAAGGAGGCCCTTAAGGGGCGTGTCATGTCTTTTGGCTTTGCCACGTAGCTAACCCCAGCTGACCACTCTTTTTCTCTTTTTATTTTTACAAAATAATTTTGAGTTTAAATACAAATAAGGGTGTACAGGTTAGGTTATACTAATAAAGATATAGCATATCATACAAAATATGAGGAAGTGGTAGCAAATAGGAGCAGTGTACATTTTAATAGGAGGGTATGATCTTATAAATTATTGGCTCTATTTAATTAGAACATATGTGAAATGTACTGAAAGTCTCTTTATATTACAGTTTAAAATATACTGCATATATAATACTAAAAATAATAATATAGATTCTACTAAAATTTTATAGGTTAAATATTTCACGATTTCTGTAACGTTAAACAGAGAGAAATCCCTCCAATAATTGAAACCGAAATAAACATAAATCTCTGTAAAGAATGATGAATAGAATCATTAGTTCAAAATTCTATTCCCATTATAAGCACCTGAAGATGTTTATTTTTACTAAAGGATTATCGAACCAGTCATATACCACTAATAGTTAAATGATTCCTTAATTATTTAAGAATATTCTTAACTTTTATGCCCCGAGGATATCATTCTAAAAGCTTAGGAGAAGACGACTTGTCATGTTATTCGTGAGGAGTGAATATCACGAATCAACTGCAGCACTATATAACTTCATATAGAATAATATACAAGAAGAAAGAGAAAATTTTAGTTAGAAATTGGAAGTATCTATTAGGCAGATATTTTCTTCGGTAATTTTTCCCTTATATACAGGTGTATAGATGATGCACACAACTCAAAAAAAAAAAAAAAAAAGATGTCGAAGCGTAAAAATATAAGTATATAAGCAAATTATTTTTAATGGAAAATTTGAATATGTTTATATTTATTAAAAATTAAAAAACACATTTCTTTTAGTGAAGACAACGTTAATAGTTTTTTTATAAAAGTATTAATAGAAATATATGCGCCTTTTTCAAATTAGAATTTTCATATTTTATGTTTAAAACAGTATTACATAAATGTGTTTAAAATGTGTCTACACAATCAATCACTATGTGAATTGTTATCATTTTTGTCGTTGGATAATTTGTTTTTAGAATTTGTCAGAGATGTCCATTGTATAGGATCGGTGTCTCAGAAGGCAGGCACAATCACACTGACCTGGGACAAGATTTATATAGGGCTGCGGAAATGACATTCCTGGACAGTGCCTAATGTTCCGGAAGTTACCAGGACATTACAGTTAGAAAATGGAGTTCTACACTTTATGGCTTGTTCTATGATTCTCATGACGTTTAATATCGTTATTTTCTCCTTTTAACTCACTATATGGTTAACATCTCATAGTAATTATAGATATTTTCTATTGATACAATCAGCTCTTCACAATTATATCTCTTTAAATTTTATTAATATACGAGCATTATATAGAATAATAATATATATTCTCGTGTATCACGCGGAAGATGGGCTTAGAAGGAGTTTGAATTCCTAGAGGAAGATAGGCGAACAACCTCATTGAAATATCGGAAATATTTTTAATAAATTACATTAATCCAAAGTATGCCATTATTTTAATGTTATTAAAATGTATTGCTCAATTTTTAACAAGATATATATACAACAATATATATACTCTCATAATATGAGTCTTTTTTATTGAATATATAGACAAAAGGCCTTCGACACAGAAGCTCGAACGCTCATGGTTGTAAACACTTATTGCGAAAGGGTTTACTCCTAATATTTATGGCATAATTTCTATATTTTAAAGTATTGCTATAGAAGAAATATATCACCATTTATCTAATCTCAAATACTAAATGAATATTTCTTTAATTTACGTGTTGACTGTTATGTCTTATATATATATGAGATATCCATACCACTTTATAATAATTATATAAGCTAATGGTAATAAGAAAATGAGAGTATTTGTAAAACTTTCTTAAACAATTTTCCTGGTTATAATTTTTCCACAATCACATTATGAATTGTCATACTTGAGATTTAAATAAATCTATATAAGGGTATATATCTAAAAAGGACAAAGGTCGTTTCTTCCGTCAAAATAGACGTCATAACTAGACGCCATCTATTGACCGTCGCCGCAAACTAGCGGCCTCGAGTCGGTGACAAAGCCACAAAACCAGCAACCCGAGACCGCTAATTTACGGCGACGGTCAATAGATAGCGTTTAGCTTTGACGCCTATTTTGACGGGAGAAAAGAACTTTGTCCTTTTTAGATCAATATCCTCCTCGCAAAATATCCATCTATAAGAATATATGTTCGAATAAAAAGACATATATTGGATCAAAATATCGTTTATTTTACCAATATATCAGTTGGCTGAACGCCAACCTTTATCAAGATATTATAACATTTTAAAGTGTGTGAACAACAAACTCAGCGCCACATCTTGTTGTTGTTGTTGACACACTTTAAAATGTTATAATACCTTGATAAAGATTGGCGTTCAGCCAACTGAAATATTGGTAAAATAAATAATATTTTGATCCAATATATGCCTTTTTATTTAAAGATTTATTTATGGATCGTTCTATTTTCAAAATGATATATGTGTGGCCCAAATTGGACGTTTTAAAGAAAAGGAATATAAGGGTAGCATTAAATAAAAGTAACTCCTGATTTCATGGAAGTAAACGTTGTTGGTCGCTATCGCGATCTAAAGGAATAAATACTATCTAGACGCTGTTTTATTTCATTACTAACGAATTGGATAAAAATCGCTTCTTAATAAACAAAGAAAACCGCCATATTGCATAATAGCTATATTTATATGTAATAGCATATAGTACAATTTGAGAGAAAAGTTTCTATCGAAGGAATAGTGTGTCTTGCAAATATTATAATTTAATTAACCCGAGCTTTCGGATCTTGAAACCTTTTTAGAAGATTAAGGTTGATTATAATGTTCTATATGGTACTATTGTGTTAGGGTGATGTTAACACGAAAGAACTGGCTAGATTTGGAGAGAATGGAAAACAACGTGGAGCGTACAAATAGCACAATAACAAATTCGTCAATGTCTGAGAAAGGAAGCAAAAAAAGATGCGTCTCTCTCTCTCTTTGACACTCCTCAACAACCACTGAGACCGTTGAGGTCTATATGTGGGAATAATAAATTACCTTCAAAATAGAATGTCTGTGTATTAACAGTATATGTGTTGGGTCTGAAGAACATTTCATCTTTGCAAGGATGCAAAGGAAGACCTACGCTTAGGCGTTATTCAGTTAGTTTACTGACGAATGTTGTACGTCTGGCAGATTATAAGCGAAATTTCATTCATCTATCTCTCAAGGATATACCTCAAATAGGATTAAAACTGGTTTACCAAAAAACGACATCGGATACACCCGAAAGCAGGGAACACACATAGTATCGTCAAATTAAAATTCGTTCAAATTGCTGATTATGCTAATTTGGTCTCAGCTAGAGAGAGAGAGGGAAATAGAGAGTGAGAGGTAAAAAACTGAACGAAGCATCTGCATAAAAATAAACAAGGTCTGTGTGTAAACAAGAAAAATTGACTTTGAACTAGCATTTCAACAGGTTTGTTCCGAATCCATTTCCACGATATTTTTCCTATTCGAATAAAACGTTTATCTGATATAGAATACATGTGGCCGAAGTAACAGTAATTTTGTCTGAATTTTCCAAACCTGGTGACGTGGCTCAATCTCTATCATCACTAGTAAGGTTTGTTAAGGTGATTCACAGTGCCATCGTTCTGATGTACAGTTAAAGGGAGTGATGCTTCTCTAGGGGTTATATATATATATACTTATTCAGACTCAAATATATATATATCGTGTTCAAAACATTCTCTTTAAATAGGTCAACTATTGCAAAGACATATTCAGTTCATAAGCATAAGTTTTCGTGGTAGTTGACCTATCTGGAGGAAGTTTTGAAATGCTATAGAATTGGGTCTAAGAAAGTAATCATTTACATAGTTGCGAGTTCACAATATGTAGTAAATTCGTCCAATAACAGTTCAATTTGCCTATTAAAATTTTTAAAAATACTTGCTAAGTGTCAAATATTTGCATATAATATCGTAAATAAAATAAGATATTGAAAGATATGCCTTAAACTAAGTCATATATATAAAGGTTATTTACATATAATGCAGGTGAAAAATGTCATGGAATTAAGAATGTAGGATTGTGCACATGTGAGAAGGAGAGAGTTGACAAGGGCAGCCAGGGACGATGCAGTGTCCACCCCCTTCCTGCAGGGGTATTGATTCTTGCCGCGGCTCCCCGCCACAACCCTACACTTATTTGCACATCTCCCTCACCTGTTATGCAACAATCTCTCGATCTAGTCAAAAGAACATCTCTTTTTATATAACATGACGATTTTTCCGTTGCGCATTTAACGGAATATTTAAAGATAGATTAATTTAAAGATATAATTATATATTTTTGTTTTTAAAATAGAGCGATCTATAATTAAATCTTTAATTAAAAAGGCATGTATTGGTCAAAATATCATTTATTTTACCAATATTTCAGTTGGCTGAACGCCAACCTTTATCAAGGTGTTATAACATTTTAAAGTGTGTCAACAACAAACTCAGCGCCACATAACGTCATGCTGTTGAATGCAACTGAAATATTAGTAAAATAAATTATATTTTGATACAATATATGCCTTTTTATTTAAATTAAATAATTATATATATATTATACTCTCTAATTTGAATTTAAAGAATAATTATAAACTTTTTAAATGTAGCGATGTATTAAAAAAGAGCTATTTCTACTCCAAACAAAAACCTACCATCAAATAATTAGAACAAGTGTCAGATCCTTATACTACAAAGATATGAACAAGCATATAGGGAAAAGATTCTTGAATATATTCTCCTGAAAATTTGTTTTAATTTGTATTAATTATTATTACTACTATATACAGTTAAACCTGTCTATAGCCTCCCCTTTACATAGCGCCCGATTTTAAACATTACAATGTAAACATTTTACATTAAAAGTGACCTGTCTATAGCACCCCCTCTCTATAGCACCCTATTTTGGTTAGTCAGAGATGAGGCGCTATAGACAGATTTAACTGTACTACTAAATTTGTATCAAAGAAATGTGGCATAAATAAAAATATTATAAATAAAAAAAGAAAGAACTTAAAATCAAATGCACAAACTTATATTTAATAAAGAATTATGTTTTAAAATGTACCCATTGAGCTGAAGAAACACAGTACGCTGATTGTCTAATGAACTCAACGCTGAAATAAGGTCACATGATAGTAAACAGTCAAAAAGAGCGTAAATTAAACGACTTTCATAAAAACATTAGAACTTGTTTATAGTAGATTTCCTTTCTTCACAAAGAGTGGAATCATTCTGTGGATATACATTTTGAAAAAGTTCATTGTCCCAAGTTAGAAAGCTGAACCCTACCAGGCGAAGTCCAGATGGAGCGGAAAGTGGAACGGCGGTTTGTGGTTACCTGTGAATATTTAATCTACAGCCCTGCACCGACAGCTCAATTTATCAACAAATTAGAATGGGATAGCCTGTGTGATCAGACAATACCTATACACTCATAGAAAAACTTATGGAAGTTGTATCTTATCGCATATATATCGGGATTCAGACAATAACTCTGATAGATAGTTGATACACATTGACCTTTATTGAAGACACACGATATAACCCAGTGTAAACAAAACTGCCTCTGTCTCCTTAAAATAAACAAACGAACAGCGACAATGAAGACTGTCCACTTCTTTGAGTTTTGTCTATGAGTGTAAAACAAAGAAAAAATCAATGAGAATATTGAGAAAATTGAGAAATATTATAAAACTTCGTTCACAGTGAGTGCTATAAATCAAAATATCAGGGTAGGCAGCAAAATCTGTTCCTCAATATAGAAGCGACCTTATTTGCAGCTAAGTTGGACTGTAACGGTATGTGATTCAGATTCTTCAAATCAACGGCTTATTTACAAATCATGGAGTTCATCTTAAAGAGAAGTTGCATAATTTACAAGAATTGGGATAAGGAAGAAAACCACCCTAATATACCTAATATAGAAAACCAATCTAATAGTAAATACTAGAGGCAATTAGAAGGTAAATAATCCACCATCTCTCTCTATACCCACACATCTACACTCATAAATAAAACTTAAGAGGGTGGAAAGTTATTAATGTCTTTTCTCTTTTTTTGTTTTTTTTTTTTGCTTTAAGGAGACAGAGACAATTGTTCAAACTTGGTCATCTCGTGTCTTCAATAAAGGTCACTGTGTATTAAATATCTTTCAGAGTTATTGTCTGAATCCAGTATCCAGAATCCTCGTAATCATGCTAAAGGGTACAACTTCCTTAAGTTTTGTCCATGAGTGTATCTTTCAGAGTTATTGTCTGAATCCAGATATACATGCTAAAAGGTACAACTTCCTTAAGTTATGTCCATGGGTGCATCTTTCAGAGTTATTGTCTGAATTCAGATATACATGCTAAAAGGTACAACTTCCTTAAGTTTTGTCCATGAGTGTATCTTTCAGAATTAGTGTCTGAATCCAGATATACATGCTAAAAGGTATAACTTGCTTAAGTTTTGTCCATATACATCCAGGGAAATCATCAACATTTATACAGCACGCTAACCTGACGTCAATATCCGGGCGTGACTTGGGGAACCAATTAATTTACTATATCCACCTGATCCGTTATCGATTTAAACCAAATTCCAAAAGATAAAGTTGAAGTCTTGTCCGCACAAATAATTTTCAGTTTTTTCTTTGTGTGAATTTACAATTCAATTCACCGAGATAAGAGGATATATACAGAGTAATACCAATCACTCTATATTTAAATATAACAATAGGATTTGGAGAAAACAGAAAAATGGTAATAAGCATATCTCATTGCGCAGTATTCGACGCTACAAACTCCTTTATAACATTGAAGAACCAACGTAACTCAATATTCAATAATATATATCGGCGATTAATATACTCTTTATAAAATATATAAAATGATATCTCAGAGAAGAAAAGTTTGTTTCTATTTATCTTTATTAGTTCCGCATACATTTCATTAAATATTTGACCTATCCTCATGAAAACTTTAACAGGATATAGATGTAGGTTTGGAAGGAACCACACTCACTGGTTTAACCCAGCAATAAGCAATTATTTTATTATAAAAAAATGTAAATATTCATATTCTGTGATCGGAAAATAATTATGTAGATAATATAATAGCGAATTCCTTTCTTCCTTACTACTACTATAGTAATAATAATTAAACAATAATGATAAAAACAATAAAAACATTTATTAAAACATTCAGCGAAACTGACCCTCCTTCTTAGATGGATATATTTTATATGTAATTTTTTTCTTGAGCTAATCGCTAAAAGTTTTCTTATATTCTTATTTTAGATAACCCAATGTGTAACATTCATTATATTCTTGAATAATAAAGCGCTCTATATTTTATCTATCTCTAGAATTGATAGAATATACAATTTTAAAATGAAAATCCTTCTGATAAAAAAATTATTGAATACGACATTTCCTGAGAGGAAATCGCCAACAAGTCAAAGAAGAATGTTCCGGGAAGGTTTGTGCCCCGAGGCCAATTGTCAATCTTTCTTTTCTTCTCGTCCTTCTTTCCTATTGGCGGAATATGTTCCAAACTTCTTGTTTCCACTGCGAGTTTTACAACTCTGTAAAGATATAGATTCTATATTTAAATCTATTCTATTTTGTAAAATATAACAAGTACAACAAACGCAACATAAACCATTACACAAAAACAAAAGAAACACGATACCCAAAACATGACACACACAAAACTAACAACTCAATACACCAAAAGAATAAAAGAAAACACGCACATCACAATACACAACACGCACATGCCAAATACACACATACATATACAGTTAAACCTGTCTATAGCGTCCCCTTTTGGGACTCACCAAAATAGGGTGCTATAGAGAAGGGGTGCTATAGACAGGTCACTTTTAATGTAAAATGTTTACATTTTAATGTTTAAAATCGGCGCTATAGAGAGGAAGGCGCTATTTAGAGGGGGCACTATAGAGAGGTTTAAATGTATATTAAAAGCACAAAAAAAAAGCATATCCTGACCGTTCTATTGAGAATTTTAGCTGACAAATCCTCATCTAGGGCCAGAAGTCCAAAACGCATTTGCGTTTTCTTGATTTATCAATAAAATAGATGACCAAATATCATATAACATGTTAAATAAACGTTTTTTTTGATTTTGTTCTACTCTTTGGCACTCCGCCTTATAAAATACTCCTGTAAGCGGTCAGGAGATGCCAATTTTTTAATATCAACAACTGACCTTTTTTATATTTTAATATTATTTTTAATGTTGAACACACGCTAATTCAAATAATGTAATATGAGAAAAATAAACTAATATACTATGTACAATTTTACATAGCCAAAAAGATATTCCCAACGGAGAAGAATCTTCCTTCTGGCAATCAGGGGCTTTTATGAACTCCTCACACATCAATATTCATGGATATATGTAGAAACATGGCTTGAGGATGACTTGAAGATAGAGTGGACACTGTCAGACAGTTCTTTCCATGAATTTGAGATTGACACAGAGTTAGATCTAGACCTTAGTTTATCACACAAGAATTATTATTTCATATATATATTACACAAACCCATCAACAAGACTCAGAATAAAACACTATAAAGGAATGACAATATATCCTGATGGCACAGGAACCTACAGGACATGCAACAACTGTCCTGGTGTGAACTAACAGCTACCTACATATTGCAGAAAATTGACATGGACCCAGAGTAGCAGCTTTACACACCCAAGGTAGTGGACATTGCGACTGCTGTGATAGAGATGCATGGAGATATCTGAGGCTCTTCGTTGGACACGCGCGACAACAACAACAAACACATCACTACAATGAGAATATCTAAACCATTGTAAATTTATTTTAGGAAACATCGATTCTAAAGGTTTATTAAAAATTCACGAATATAAATTGTGCAGTTTAAAATTTTGATAGTTTGCTTTTAAAGAAATACCAATTTTATAAAAATTATACAATATACGCCTCTTTATAAATGATTTATTTAGGATTGAAAAGAGAGGGATAGTAGAAAATTAAAATATTATTAACTCTTTTGTTGCCGACTACACGTCTCTATATGTGATTACAAAGTCCTTCTTCATAACTCAATCACATTCTCGCGTGTGGTCTAGGAATTAATAAATTATTCTTATTAATAACATCACACACACAATTGTCATTGCATATTAACTGTATTTGATGACAGCAGAAGATCTAAACGTTTGTATTACACCTAATCTTTTAATTCGTATTGTCCTTTTTGTTAATATAACGGCTTTTTGAGGATAAACTGCGTTAAAAAGGAATGCTTGCACATGGGAATGTCTCTTCTTTTTTCTTATCTCCAATCAATCATATCAGGGTATCAAGCTTGTAAAGCTTGTTGATGGTGTCTGCTGGTGATGAGTAGAGCTCATCAATGGATGAGTCAATACAGTCAATAATGTGTGAAAAGTCTAATTTTATGATATTGGCACTGATTAACCTCATGTGCTAGCTCGTATAGCAGTAAATAGTTATGGAAATATTTGTTAAAAATTTATTTAAGCCCTTTCTATTTGAATTCCTAAATATGATGGTTGATATTGTGTATATAGATCTAATTACTTGTTTCTGTATTTTTTCTAATTTTTGATTTTGGATCTCTCTCTCTCTTTTTTGAATAATTTATATAGGACTAACGTCTCTTAATAAAGGCTTGGTGTGTATAGTTAAGGAAATATGTAAAAATGTGAATCGTGGGTGAAATGACATTAGCATATCAAACAACGGTTGTCATGCTGAATCGTTAGTACATCTGTGATTCTCCTAGATAAGCTGATTGGTCAGAGAGTCTACATATGCCATCTTACTGCAGAATACCCTCATAGCTATTACATCTACAATACTGCAGAAAATACTGTATATTTAGTTGACAAATTTATTCATATAATATCTCTTTGATAGTGGTTTTTAAATCTCAATACCGATATGTATTACACTCATGTAAAATAAATTAAGGAAGTTGTACTTTTAAGCATGTATATTGGAATCGAATAATAACTCTGAAAGATATTACAGTGACTTTTATTGAAGACACACGAAATAACCAAGTGTAAACAAAATTGTTTGTCTCGTTCAAAAAAGCATATGACCGACGACAAAGTTCCTTAAGTTTTGTCCATGATTGTATATTTCTTTTATTTACCTCTCTTCATAATATATCATACTACTATTAATCAATAGTTCAATATTATGAAGATTTTGTTAAATAAAACTATAGACGATAGCCTAATATTGATGTGTAGCTGTAAACAATTGGAGAGACTATGACAAATCTGATATTGTCGGGGAATTCTTGGTTAAAGCTCTTAATATATAAATATATGGAAATATGAAAGAAAAAATAAAATATAAAAAGATCAGGTGTTGAAATCAAAAATAAAATGGCATATCCTGACCAGGAGCGCATGTGTTTTACAGAAGGTAGAACGCCATCTGGTGGAACAGAAATCAACTAATCATTGATTTAGCCTGTTCCCTGATATTTGGCCAACCCAATATCTTGATAAATCAATAAAAGCCATTCACGAACGCGTTTCGCGCTTTTTGGCGCTCGTCAGCGTGGAGTAGGCTGTAACACTGCGACCAAAAATATTTTTGGTCCCAGAGGCTTCTTGAGAAATCAAGAAATGGGTATTTAAGGCCAAATTTGCGTAAAGACGCTTAACACATGAAAAAACAATAGAAAAAAAAAGATAAGTGGGTCAGGTGTTGATATTAAAAATAAAGAAGGCATCTCCTGACCACAAGCACATGCGCTTTTAGGTTACAGCCTACTCCACGCTGACGAGCGCCAAAAGCGCGAAACGCGTTCGTGGATGGCTTTTCTTGATTTATCAAGAAATTGGGTTGGCCAAATATCACGGAGCAAGCTAAATAAACGTTTAGTTTATTTTTGCACCACTAGATGGCGCTCTGCCATCTAAAAATCGTATGTGCTTGTGGTCAGGAGATGCCTTCTCTATTTTTAATATCAACACCTGACCCACTTATCTTTTATTTTTTCATATATATTTTTTTTTTAATTAAAAAGGCATATATTGGATCAATATATATATATATATTATAGATAAGGATGTGTTAGAATAATTGGGTAAATTACATAATATAAATAATAAGATTTCTATTGAGAATATTCTTTAATGATACAGTCGTGACATAAAATATAGAATAAAACAACAAAAAATATTTTTTACTTTCTTTAATTTATTGAGAGATTTAGGCAAAGGAATAACACAAAAAATATGAAGATAAAATTTATGATAATATATTTATGAAGTATGAAGAATCTTGTCTTTAGATATCTTCCTAGGTTTCACAACAACAAAAGTAATGAAGTTACCTGCGCCGTGGCGTGGATCAATTTGTTTATTTACATATTTACAAAGGGCTTTGTGCTGGACCAAAGAAAACAACAACAATGGGTTTATATAGTGTAAAGCAGCGCCATCTAACTCTCTCTCTATATATATATATTTGAATAATAGCACAAATGTGATATTGTACTGGGATAAGGTGCATAATTATGAAAAAAGGCATCTCATGGCGCAAGCCATCAGCAACTTTCATTTGCACGATAAGGAGATTGATCCACGCCACGACGCAGGTAACTTCATTACTTTTGTTATCGTGAAACCTAGAAGATATCTAAAGACAAGATTCTTCATACTTCATAAATTTATTATCATAAATTTTATCTTCATATTTTTTTTATGTTATTCCTTTGCCCGAAAGCTCGAATCTTTATTAAAGATTAAAAGAAAATTATCCTCGTACGCTTCAAATCTTTTACTTATACTCATCAGAGGATTCCAACTTTCTATATATATATTTGGATCGAAGTAATTCTCTTCGGTAAACAATTCATAAAATATTGTGTAAAATTTGTTTCATGTCTTATATAAAGATGGCGTGTTAATGCCTTCATATTTTACAGTTCTTACAGCAGACACTAGATGGTTTATTCCATTTTGATAAAATTATGGAGTTATAGAGGCATTGATATCATTAAAAGCAGTTTCGGCATCGCCTTGATTTCAAAAATATTTTCCACCCAGGAAGTTGGTGAGGTGCCTGAAAAAGTTTCAGTCGGTAGATTAGAGTGTAATATATTATCTAATTAGTTTAATAATTGTTTTTATTTAATTGTTTGTGCACAGAGTTAATGATGATAAATGTGTGTATATATGAATATATAGAGTGTTTGTGTATATAGACGGGTTGGTATTTTAGTTGGGAATCGTGTTAACTATGTTTGTTGTTTGCATTGAAAATAAATAATATTTTAAAGTCTTCTGGCTAGAATATATTGCATTTGTCTGGTGAGAATGGTGGGTGATCAAGAGTTTCATAGCCCATCTCATTCAGCTTTTGTCGCATGATCATTGTGACTTGAGGTCTGGCGTTATCGTGAAGAAGGATAGATATTTTTCTGTTGAACATTCCGAGACAGGTGAGGCGAAATTTGTGTGCATTTTGTCGAATTGCTGAAAATACCTCTTTCTGTGATTTTTCACCAGGATTCGGGGAGCTATGATGAATCAAACCTGCTCTAGACGACCAAACAGAAACCATAATCTTCTTTTGATGCAATATGGACTTTGAGAAGTATTTAGAAGCTGCGACACGATACAACTATTGCTTTATAGGTCGCAGGTTGTCATAGAGGATCCATTTTCCGTCGTAGATGACAATACGATCGAGAAAATGATCATTCTTACTTCATTGAAGTAACACCGAAGACATTCCAAAACGGCGATTTTTCTGATTTTCACTCAAATAGATGATACCAATTCGTCGAGATATTCACCTTTCCTATTTGTTTCAAAAGACGAATAACTGTAGAGTGGTCAACGTCGAGCTCTTCAGCTACTTCTCGTGTAGATTTGTTTGTATCCACCTCGATTATTGACTTTAAATGGTCATCGTCAACCACCGATGGACATCTGCAGCCCTCTTCATCTCCAAGTTTATAGAACCACCTTCGCGTATTACGTTCTGAAATAGCACCCTTACCCCATGCGCTGATTATATTTAGAGTTGTTTCCGCAGTGCTGCGGCCGAGTTTAAACTCATGAAGCAAAATTATGCGGATTTCCCTTGCTATGAAAGATATTTCAACACAGTCTGATGTCGCGCAAAGTTTATTGGAATATTAATATCATTATGTACGATGACAATGCGAAAAAACGTGCTTCTCATTAAATTGTATACGACTTGAAACTATTAAAATATTAAGCAATAATCACACAAAGCTTGAAATTTGCAATACTGAAATCGGCCATTATTTTCGACCCGATCCATAATAATAATAATTATTATTATAATTACCACTATTATTCGGTTGCGCGCATTTATCGTTTTTAATGTTATTATAATTATTAAAATTTACCTATATTATATACAAGCTCTTTTTTATTTTAGTAATCATTAAGTAAATTATATATATTATATACTTGTATTTGATGAAAACACTTATAATCTTATATACAAATAAATGAATATTTCCATTAATTTTTCCATTTCAGTAAGGGCAGTAGAAATTGTTTATTTTCAAAAAGAATCTTACGCCTTTAAAATATTTTGAATTTTGAATATGTTGTGTGTTCAATATAAATATTCAGTTAAAGCTAAATACAAAAATGTGATCATATTCTAAGATAATAAAAAATCAAAACATAATATATATGGGAAAATAATATAAAACAAATCGCGAGAAAAATAAATGGTTGAGTAAACAAAAGAAAAAATTTAAAATCAATTCGCTTGCGATCAATTGAATTGTTTCTTAATTGATTGAACCAAGCGCCAGGCTTAAATAAATATTAATTTAATTAGAAATTTTAAAATATTACCTTCACACCTAATCGAGTAATTTTATTAAAGGTGTCAAATAATGTTATGTAAGAGATTAATAGAAGAGTTCCATTATTTTATTTGGAATTTTTATATATTTATTTTTTATGTGTGTTAATTCAATTACGTTCGTACAAAATAATTAATGTTTAATGTGAAATAAATGGAGGCGTAAATGTTTAGAATTCACATCATTAATGGCTTCTCAGAGAAATCTATAAAGTCCAATGGAAGCTGAGGTAGCCAGTGTTTCCTTACCTTTCCGCTAGGAGCGCTGGGTGTTACCAGACGACCAACAAGTATTGGCGCGGTCTGGGAATATAGGAGCAACAATTTTGACCCGATTCTCAAGTTTTACCTCCATTTCAACGCCTGGATTTTTCTACTCTTTCGACGCCTGATTTACATACAGCAAGGTACCATCCCTAAGGTAATACTTCTAAATATTTGCATGCTAAAATTACTGAGTAATAATTAAAATGCATTACTCTTTTTATTAAATAACATTTTCTTATTTTGAAATAAACCAATCTCTGCCAATATATATTATATTCGTTTATGCTTTCCTTTTTTTTATTATCGATAATATTTATATTTTATATTGTACCTAGAATATAAATTTATATATATTTTAAAATACTATATATTTAGGATAAACCATTAAAAATAAATTTTTGAATTTTATTTTTATTATAAAATCGAATGCTCAAAGGTTCAAATGTTCAAGGTTCAAGATATAATTCGTTATAAGTAAAGATTCATCTCTCTTATTTTGAAAAAAATTATAACTCTACGAAATTCTATTATATTTCACATCATAAATGTGAAACCTTATAGTAGTTGTATTATGCGTTACTATATTTTCTGAATAAAATAAACCTTAGTTTATTGTATTAGTATGATTGTTATTTCTCATTTTTTCTACATATTAAATTATTATTTGACTTTTGAAAAAAAATTTAATTATTTTATTGTGCATATTTTAAAATAAGAATTTAAATATTAAAAATACAATTTCTCACATATATAAATTTAATATATTTGTGGAATTATATTTATATATATATATTATATTATGAATGTAAAATGAGTACCTAGAAATTCATAGATAGAGAATCTATAAATAGAAATATATATTAGAGTTCTCAAATAAAAATATCTTGTGGATTTAAAAATATATTAAAAATAGAATTTTCAACGAAAAGAAATTTCGTTTGCTAAGTCCAAATTTAATGATGGTAAAATTTTTATTAAAAAAAAAATATATATATAGTTATAAAATTCTAAAACAAATATCTTCAAAAATATTTTTAGGATTTTCTTAACAATGATTTTTTTCGTTCAAATATTTTGTATATATATTTTTAGAAATGAAAAATATTAGAAGAAAAAAACACGATTCGATAAAATAATAAAAAAATTATAATAATATATTTAGCTCAATAAAATTTACAAATATTTGAAAATATATTTTAGTCTAAAATACACAATATTAGAAATTATTTTTAGTTTTTGAACTTTACTAAGGTTATTTTTTATTTTAATAAAGATATTTATAAAGGTTTTTAAGGCAACATTCTAGAGTGTAATAATGATATTTTGAAGATAAATGACACTAAATTTCATATATTTCGTCAAAATTAAATATATTTCAAAAAGCGTCTTATATATATATATACTTTATATATTTTATATCTATTTTATTATATTAAACTTTCTCTCTCTCGTATTTGAATTTAACATAAATGATTTCTATTTATTTTGAATGAAAGCACCTTGATATTGATTTGAAATTAATTGCAATTTTACGAACTCTATCAGCCTTTTCTCTATCTCGCTCCTGTTGTTAATTTTCGATTGAAGAATTTGAGCATTTCGATATAAAAAATATTTTAATACAAAGCAATAACGCGCCATCTATACATATAAAATAAAATGATTTAAAGCCCGAATGTTTCTTTTATACATAATACGAACTTCTACTGTCCTTACTGCGATGAAAAAATATATTGGGAGGGCTTGGCTCATCAGTGGTGAACCCTCCCAGCGGTTTCGCCAATTTAATCCACCAGACCGCTTCTCAGAGCTCTAATACTGTATTGGATACTTCTGCTTTTATAGTTTGCTGAAGAGCATTGCTCGATGCAAACATGTGAATATAATGCTGCTGTCCTATAAGCTTATGTCCATAGTTTACTTGACAACCATTTCTAAGATTCCATCCTTCAGTGTAGCATATAAAAGCAGAATGATCCAATACAGTATTAGAGCTCTGAGAAGCGGTCTGGTGGATTAAATTGGCGAAACCGCTGGGAGGGTTCACCACTGATGAGCCAAGCCCTCCCAATATATTTTTTTCATCGCAGTAAGGACAGTAGAAGTTCGTATTATGTATAAAAGAAACATTCGCGCTTTAAATCCTTTTATTTTATAAAATATATTTATTGGCTTATATACTTAGTACAACATTATAAAAGTAAGAAATGATTGAATGCAAAATATCATATATCTAAATACAAAAGGTTATTTAAAATTAAAGACCATCCTTTGTTCTTCATATCAAAATATTCTTATTTTTCTCTTCGTGATTTTTATTGATGTTACTTTTTTCACAGACATTATACCTTCATTTCTATCTCTTTCTCACTATTTATATATTCATCATTATATAATCTTATATATTTATATTTATTCCGTATTTAATTTCATTTATAACCTTATATGAACATTGATATAAAGTAGTTTCAATCTCTCTCTATAGCTTTAATATGTTATTAGATATTAAAAATAAAGAAGGCATCTCCTGACCACGAGCACATGTGCTTTCTAGATGGCAGAGCGCCATCTAAAAAGCACATGTACTCGTGGTCAGGAGATGCCTTCTTTATTTTTAATATCAACACCTGACCCACTTATCGTTTATTTTTTTCTATTGTTTTTCATATGTTATTAGATATATATTATATAGAACAAATATTTACTTTTGTTGAACTAAAGTTGAACAAAATTTGAGGGGTTAGCATATCACTGGTGAACCATTGCAGAGATTTCGTCACTTAAATATATCAGATCACTACAACTACTGTATTATTTAGTTTCCAATTTTGTCTGGATTTTGAATGTATCACTTTAATAATTGTAGACATTCATCCTATAGGATAAAAAGAAGTAGAGCTAAACAATTCTGCCCTCAAATAACAGATTACGAATAGCCTTCTGTTTCTTAATTAGATATCTCTATTAAATAAGTTAACTATCATATTATCTCTGTATATTACAAGATATAATATATTTTGATGAGTATTTTAGGAAAATAATGTTTATTTATAAAGGGACTATAGAATAAATCTCACATTTTAAGCAATTAGAGTTTTTTATTTGATAACAAGAAGGGTATGTTTATTAGGAAGAGGTTTCAGGTGTTAAAGGCAGATTTCTGCAGTTTTCTTGATTCTGAATCATAGCAGGAACCTAGATAAGACTTTATATAGCTGAATATAGTCAGTTGAAAGGGTGCTTTTAAAAGGCATCCTCTCTTTTGAGCTAAAATACGATATATTGGACATTTATTTATTATTACCAGTTGCAAACCAGACACGCTATATCCGATCTGGATAATTGCGCGTGAAGCTATTTACAATAATTCATATTGTAATAGAGTAGGTAACAGAATTATCAAAAAGAAAATAAACAATTAAGAAAAAGAGCATTGAATAAACATATACAATAAACAAATAAGCAAAAACATAAGCAGATAGAAGAAATCGCAAGATAGCTAGTTACAGTTTGTTAATCAACGATGGAAGTTGATTTAATTAAGTTAATTCATTGAACATAATTTTATAAAGATGGCGTACCTGGATTTTTTTGTGGAAGTGAGGCAACTTTTAATAAATATTTTGAGGTATTACTCCTTCTTTAACAATTCATCACACATAACAACTTAGAAGTAATCTACAAGTTCTTGTTTAAGAACACTATACAACTTATATCATCCGTCCCTATAAACAGAATATAATCTATACTCATGGACAAAACATAAGAAAGTGTTTATGTTTTAAAGTCGCCTCTTCTGTCTTTTGAAGGATACAAAGAAAAATGTGTTCATACTTGGTTATTTCGTGTGTCTTAAATAAAGGTCACTGTTATAACTTTCAGAGTTATTGTTTGAATCCTGATATAAATGCTGAAAGGCTGAACATCCTTAAGTTTTCAATGAGTGTACTTCTAAATAAGAGAGAAGATTGTTGATATTATATTAAAAATAACCAATTTCTCATTATTAGGTGTTGAATTGTTCTTTCTCGCAGTCTATCGGTGTCGGAGTTTCTCCCGCGGTATCGCCACCAATAAATAACTTGTATATATTTTCTATATAAGCGTATATTAATCAATCAGTTTATATAATTATATTCATTTTATCTCTATATTCATCATTAATTATCTTTATTCATATTTATTCAATATTGTTTTATAACCATATATAATCTTATATGAACGATTTATTAAAGTAGTGTAAATCAATCTCTCTCTCTCAAAGTGTATCGGCTTATTCGCGGGACATCCTGTATTTGTTTGTTAGCTTAAGTTGTTGAAATCTGTTGATGAAAAGTCACGTTAAGTTCTTCATGAGAAGTGGAATGTGAATGAATATATCTATCGGTGTCTCAATAAATATATTTTGTACAGGGAAGATAAACCAAATTAAGTTGTTTTCGCGTATTTTTAAAAGGAGAGGTGTCACTTTTGGTGAATGAATACTCTCCTCCCTAAACTTATATACATATATAATATGTTAAAATTTTACACAAATAAATAGCACAAATGATAAGCTTATGTCCATAGTTCACTAAACACCCCTAAGCTGCCTTCCATAGAAAATACAGGGTATATAACAAAACCAGTCCAATACAATAGTAGAGCGGTCTAGAGATTAATTTGGCGAAACCGCTGAGAGGGTTCACTGCAGTAAGGTCTGTAGATATAATATTTGATGATATTTAAAAGAAACGCATTGCCAGTAAATTTATTTGTGTAAAATTTTAACGATAGATGGCAATAAAATTTATTTACTAATATATAATATGTACCAAAAGAGGTACTTCTCCCTTTATTTGTGCATCAGAACGATGGCGATCTGCATCATCCTAGTAAAGATCTGTAGTAGTGATGATAAAGAATGAGCCGCAACACCAGGTTTAACATATTCAGATGAAATTCCACTCTGTATACCATGGTTTCATGCTATATATATGTGGCAATATCGTTGCGGGGTTTCTTGTTGTTGGATGCGAATGGTGATATTTGATTGAAGCGCAGTCGTTGAGTGGTAAGTGAAGCACACAGTTAGGAATAATCAGGACACATGATGAGATTTGAAAATAAAAGGCAACTGGATTGGAGGGAAGAAAGCTTGAGAAGAGTTGAGCGATTTGACTTATTAATTAGTTGATCACATGGCGGTGATTGTACTTAGCTGTGGGATGAGCAGAGGGAGAGAGGTCTAGAGCAGATGTCACCTTCTTGGAAGCTAAATCACTACTAACTATTCTTGTCTTTCGATTTAACACCACGAGTCAGTTTCTCTCTGATTGGTTGAGAGATCTCACATGATCTTGTCCTATTGGTTGACCTATTTAAGGTGCTGCCTTTTGATTGGCCCGCGGCTTTCCTTGAAGAAAGCTGTGATCTGCTTGATAGGAAGTGTCGAGTGTTATTTTTGACTTTATTTACTTCCGTGTTATCAAATACGTCCTATCTTTGCCGGAAGCATTGGATGTCTCTCAAACTTTTATAACTTTTGGTCACTCGACACGTCCTGTTTGTCAGGAAGTATTGAGTGAATCTTGGCTAAAATAACTTCTGTGGATACCAGAGACGTCCGGTCTCTGCCCCTGCAGTATTGACACAGGGGTGCCCAGAATAGTCGGGCCAGCCTTAGGTCTATTTCCTATATCTTAACGCTACTTGCTTCCCTCCAGTTACCTTGTTCTTTATTAAGTCTTTGAAAATCATACATGGTACATACATAGTGGGTCGGGGTTGCATTTAATTATATACAAATTATGACAGATGCGCCCCCTACATGTGAAGAATTCAAGAAGGGGTTAGCCTGAGAGAATTCTGTAAAATGAAAAATAATTTTGTGGGAAAATTAGTTGTAGGTATTGAGGGGCTATATACAAGCATTGCTGGTGACATAAGTAAGATAGAATGGGGTTGATGATATAGGTTGAGTATAATTAATAGAAATCAAAAATTTTTTAATTGTAAGAAATCAATGAATGTTATGGTACATAGTGGGTAAAACAAAGAAAATGCGCCTAAACGAATTCTACTCGAGATAAGAAATGATATCGAGGGCGTTCTATTAAGGCTTTTGAAATCAAATAAAAATAATATAAAAATAGTTGAATGAAATCAAAATTGAATGTGTTTGGTTGAAAAAAGAAAAATATTTTGTTGCATGGTGACAAAGACAACTGCTTAGTTACTTTTTTTGCTCGAATTCTGAGAAAAAGGAATCGAGGAAATTTCATAAGGTGCTTTGAAATCAAAACAAAATGAAATAAGAAGTTGAATGAAATCAAAATTGAATGTGTTTGGTTGAATGGTGAGAGAAAAAAGAAAAATGCCTAACCATATTCTAGCTCGAAATTGGGAATGAAATCGAAGGAATTCTATTAGGTCTTTTGAGAAATCAAAAATAAAAATAAACTAAAAGTTTTTTTGAGCGAAATCAAAGTTGAGTGCTTGGTTGAATGGTGAAAAAAAAAAGGAAAAATGCCTAATCGTATTCTAGCTCGTAATTGGGAATGGAAAACGAGGGAATTTCATAGGGTCTTTTGAAATCAAAATAAAATAAAATAAAAGTGGGTGAGCGAAATCAAAGTTGAGTGCTTGAAAAAAAAAAAAATGAAAAATAAAAAGGTTTCAACAACAAAGGGTGATTTAATGTTTTTAGTTTAATCGAAAGCCAGTGAGTTTTCGTTGATAATTGAGTTGTGGCAATATAAGTCAAGTGGTAAATAGAATGATAATTGATAAATAAAAATGATAATATAAACTAATTGAAAAAGGTGATAATTGATGATTTAAAATTACTAATAAGTTGGATAAATTGATAAATTGATTAAATATTTACACTTTTAATTGCGAGAAAATAATGAAAATGATTGATATGAAAAATAAGATGTATTGGTTGGAACCCTTTGGTATCTACATGCCCTGATCTAAATGTATTGATTGTTCCATTTTGCCCTATAAAGGTTTTACTTGCTCAATTATGCCCTATAAATTTTTTGTCTCATCTGTAGCGACACTTAGGTGAAAAACGTGATTTTAGCCCTCAAGTGCGTTTATGCTGTGTACAGGAGACATGGAAATCTATATAACCTTTATGTGTAATTTTTTGTCTTTGTGTGTGTGTTGTGAAAAAATGTTAGAAGTCGGTGGTGTAAGAAATGCGTGAGTTATTTTTATGTGTTGTCTCGTGGATGTGGAATTGGTTGGTAAAAATCGATATGTAGACTCGAACTGGAATCAAAATCGGTGGTATAGCGAGGTTCCCAGTCGACCTCAATAGGGGATCTTCTCATTGTAATTAGAGATACGGAAGTGGGGTGTGTCGGGCAAAAGAGAGGGAATGAAATTGTAGATCGGACGAGGCGTTCCGCTTTGTTTACAGAGGCCGAATTCATCGCTGCGGACTACACTTCCGTCGTGGTGTCTCAAATTCTCGTTTCCTGCCGTCTATTTACTTTTGGTGCGGCTCAGATCTTGTTTTTGGAGCGTGATTTCTCCGACATTGTTTGGTCATCTTTCAGTTGCTACTATCTCTTCGGAGTTTATTTAGATTTTCTGCGAAGATGGTTCCTAACATTATGAGAAGTTTTATAAATACTTGTCCACAATGAAGAATTGCTTGTCCACAATGAAAAACTGCTTGTCCTAAATTAAAAACTACCTCTTGTAGTTCGAAGATTTTCTGATCGGGCATAGCATAGATAAACAAGTACTTAATGAATAAAATTGGAATACAGTTGTACGGTAGAACTAATAAACAAAGGATAAAAATCAGATGAAAGATAGGATATTGTCCCATGTTCGTCCACATTTTTGCAACTGGGGACTCTGAAATATTTGCTTGAACCTTATAAATTGTAGAATTTGAATGATTGGTAGGTTCGCAGTTTTCCTGTTTGATATCTTTAGGGAGTGGTGTGATATGATTGGATTGGTTGTCAGGTTTACAGTTCTCCTGTTTGATCGTCAATGGTTTTATTAGAGATATGTCGGCGGTAATTGGTTTAGGTTGAAATGTGTGATCTTTTCTCTGACGTGGATGTGGTAATTTTGGCATTGTTTGTGTTATGTGTACGCTGTGTTTTATGTACGAATTTTGTTTTGTTTGGGTACCTGTGTCGGTATTTTTACGTGCAGGTTGTTTGTATTCATCGATTCTTCTAGCGAATCGGCAGGTGGGGCAGGTTTTTACCTGTTTTGCGATGTCTTGTGTCATGTTCTGCCAATAATATTGTGCTGAGATGAGTCTCGTCATCTTGGAGATGTTTGGGTGGTGGTGTTGTGTGTGTACGGACTTAAGAAGTCTGGTTGTAAATGAATTTGGGACTATAGTTTTAAGTACTCCTTTTCGGGAGACGGTGCGCAGTTTATTGGGATCCATAGTCACGCGGGATTTTCCCGGTGGAGAAGATTGTTGGTTCTTTATGAGTGGCGCATCTAGAAAGCCACAAAATGGGATACGAGTTACAACGCCCGTTTCATATTGTTGTACTCCATTTATGCTACGGACCTCATATTCGTATCTGGACAATCTTAACCTCCATCGAAACAATCTGCCTGACGGAGCTTTGATCTCTTTCAACCACTGCAATGCGGGATGGTCAGAAAATATTGTAAACTTTCTGTCCATTAGACAGGTGCGGAAATTATCCACACTTTCCACAATGGCTAGGCATTGTAGTTCCAAGTCTGAATAATTTCGCTCGTGATTACGCAGAGATCGGCTGAAATGTTGAACGGTGTATGTCTTCCCATCAGGGTAGACTTGTTTAAGAACGCCTGTAATGCTGAATGTTGAGGTGTTACAGTACACCTGGCATGGCAGACCTTCCTGGTAAAGGTGTAATGTGGGGTGTGTGGTAAGGTTTTCTTTCAGGTTAGTGAACGCTTTCTGGCATTCGTCATCCCAGACCCACATGACATCCTTTTTTAGAAGGTTGACAAGTGGCGTCCGCAAGCGGGCGTGGTCTGGAATGAACTCTTTATAGGTGTTCACAGCTTTTAGGAAAGATCGCAAGGTTTTTTCGATTGTGTGGTTGTTTGGTGGCGTGAATTTTTTCTATGTTTTGTGTAGACGGGATGATCGTATTATTCTTAACGGTTGTGCATGCGCTTGTTTGTCGTTGTTGTTGTCTTTTGGCGTGCGTGTTGCGTGTGTTGTGAGGTACATTTGCGTGTTTCTGGCGTTGCGAAGTATGGTCATGTGTGGATTTTGTGTGGTAAGTGGGTGAGCTGTGTCGGTGTACGGACACTTTTTTGGGCATTATTGGGATTGTAGGTTGGAGTCGTGGTGGCTTTACATATTGTGGGCATATAGTACTGGTAATTGGGTTGAGTGAAAAGTTGTGTGGTGTGAGATTATAATGGTGGCATGTAAATATTTGGGGTTTGGGCAATGAATGCAGGCAAGGTTTTCCATGTGTGAAAGCTTTGGGTGCTGTGTGAGTCCTTTGGGACAGGTTTTGGCCTAGCCCGTGCTTGCATTCATTTGATACATGTTTAAAGTGGTAGATAGTATTAGACAATGGGACGCCAAGTTGGAAAATAGTGCCGCGATTATAATTTAGTTTTAATTTATACTGATAAAGGGTTTTTAAGGTAAGAACTCCAAATGGCAAGGATGCATTTACCACGTGGAAGTTCTCTCTACGGGTTATTTGGCCTATTGTCAGAGGGAAAGTTAAATGTCCTATTATTTTCGTAAAACTATTTAGGGGGGATAGATCAAGGGAAGATTTTTTAATACTTAAATTGGGGAGTTGTGCTTTTAATCTATTGTATAAATGATACGGCAATATGTTCGAACCTGCGTCTGGTTCAATGAGAAAGGTACATGGTAGGTCCTGGGTCAGATACAAGTCCAAAGTCAAATGGATGGTGTCATTGGGTGGATTGCCTACCTTAGTCTCGAAAAGTCTCCATTGTGGCGTCTTCGGCTTGGTGTGGTTGGCTTGGAATATCTGTTGGACCGGGTCGGGACCTTTTGCACTGTCCCCGCGATTGAAAGGGAAATCTAGTCATTTGTACTGCTTCCATTCGAGTGGATCGCGTTGTCGGTACACTGGGTCCGTGTCGCGTGGGTTGCTTCCGGGTGCACGGGTACGGCATGGCTGATGGCGATTCCTCGGTGGACGTCAGGTTGTTCGGACACGTACCGGCGGTGCGGGCGGCGGTTGTCCCGAGGGTGGCGCTCCGGAAGACCGCTTCCAGTTGCGTGGATCTCGCCCCTTGTAGCGCGGCGGTCAGTTCTAAAATTACCGTCGCCAGGGTGTGTCTTGTCGCCTCGTTCGTTGTCAGCTTCTTTCCGTTCGTTGCCAGTTCCTTCTCTCTTGGGTTGTCATTGCCTTTTGTTGTGCTGGTGCCTGGGTTAATTTCCATCCTTATCCTGATTAAGCTCTATAATCTTTATCCTGTCGACTCTGTGTAATATGATGCTGCAATTGTTGTTACACTATAATATTCGATATATTACACTGTTGTAGAATCCTGTCGACTTAACCGTTCTGTGGCAATATCGTTGCGGGGTTTCTTGTTGTTGGATGCGAATGGTGATATTTGATTGAAGCGCAGTCGTTGAGTGGTAAGTGAAGCACACAGTTAGGAATAATCAGGACACATGATGAGATTTGAAAATAAAAGGCAACTGGATTGGAGGGAAGAAAGCTTGAGAAGAGTTGAGCGATTTGACTTATTAATTAGTTGATCACATGGCGGTGATTGTACTTAGCTGTGGGATGAGCAGAGGGAGAGAGGTCTAGAGCAGATGTCACCTTCTTGGAAGCTAAATCACTACTAACTATTCTTGTCTTTCGATTTAACACCACGAGTCAGTTTCTCTCTGATTGGTTGAGAGATCTCACATGATCTTGTCCTATTGGTTGACCTATTTAAGGTGCTGCCTTTTGATTGGTCCGCGGCTTTCCTTGAAGAAAGCTGTGATCTGCTTGATAGGAAGTGTCGAGTGTTATTTTTGACTTTATTTACTTCCGTGTTATCAAATACGTCCTATCTTTGCCGGAAGCATTGGATGTCTCTCAAACTTTTATAACTTTTGGTCACTCGACACGTCCTGTTTGTCAGGAAGTATTGAGTGAATCTTGGCTAAAATAACTTCTGCGGTCACTAGAGACGCCCGGTCTCTGCCCCTGCAGTATTGACACAGGGGTGCCCAGAATAGTCGTGCCAATCTTAGATCTACTTCCTATATCTTAATGCTACTTGCTTCCCTCCAGTTACCTTGTTCTTTATTAAGTCTTTGAAAATCATACATGGTACATACATAGTGGGTCGGGGTTGCATTTAATTATATACAAATTATGACATATATAAACACTCTTTGAATATGTATGAAACACAAATGAAATATGTTACTAAGGATTCTAATGTTGTTTGGATATCTTAATTCTATTGATTATAGTTACCCTCGCAAAAATTAAGTGTGAAAGAAAAAGAGAGAATTATTTTTAAGTACATATCTTTATTGGATTACACTTTGCACAGAATTGCAACATACTTCATTTTATATTCTCTCTATATATATTTTTTAAAACATGTTTTGCTTTATCCCTGCCTAAGAATCTACGACTATCTCGTATCATCGACCGTGTTTCATTTAGGGTTCACATGAAGTTGAAGCCGTGTCTGTCCTGTGATAAATTGGGCGTGTGTTGTGTGTCCTGTATGTTATGTTGTGTGAGAGAAGCCTTAATGACAGAATCAATGCTTATACCGTTTTTAATTTGGAATATACAAACGTTTGTAAATTTAGGAGATATTCAATAATCTGCACAGGATAAATAGAAAATCTCACTGTGTAATTCTATAAATTGGAGTCTCTCATTCAATTTAAACTGCATTTTTATTAATCTGGATCTTTTATGTCTTGTGTATCGAAAAGTTTTAAAATTTCCAGATTGATTTTTATTGCCGACTTGTAAAATATAGTTTACATATATACTCATAAAAACTCAGCATCTTAATAGAATATGAAGTGTGTTAATAGAAATTATAAAGATTTGAATAAATTATAACTGGGGTATACCTATATCTATATTGGTGTAGAGAAAATATGTTTTTCGATTCAATAAATTGACACGGAGTTAGCAATCCTTCTAAATAAAAAAAATAAAACCTTGAAGTTTCGAACTTTAAATTCTTTAAATTGCGGCAATAGTTTGTAGAATATTAATCTTTTTTTTAGGGGGAAAAAAATTTATGTTTTTTGATAGAAGTGTCAAAATTTCGGGAGTAATGGATTTATTTTAAGGATCGACAAGTCGTGTTTTAACCATTTATTGATTTTTGAATGTTCATAGCGATTAACAGCTGTATTTTATGTTGTTTAATTTTTCTCTAAATATATAAATCTGTTCAATGTATATATTTAGGAACAAATACAACATAAATAAATACAATACGTGCTTGTTCGTGGCAATTCCGCTTTAAATTTCAAATCTTACTTAGGTGGGTGTATTTACCTCTCCGCATTTTTTTTTCTTGGATTACCTGATGAAAAGCATTTTGCTTGAAAGCTTGTACTTTTAATAAAAAGAAACTCACCACGCTATATTTTCGTTTTCTCTTTTAACTTTTAAAACGTGGCTAAAGTATGCCAAATACAATATATGTCATTTTAAATAAATATCAAAATATAAAGATATATTCTCTCTTATTTTCAAACAGACTCAAGTTTTAGAATATATAGAGTGCGTAGATAGTGTCCAGTGTGCATTACGTCAAGTAAATCACTTTGTAGATAACATTGAAGCTCAAGAAAATGTGTAGAGAAATCAATTTTCATATTAAACGTTGATATCTGACTTATAATTTAATAATGGCGCAACACGCAAATCATTGTTAAGTTTATTGCACCATATCAATTTCTATAGCTTTCGGACTAACATGTCCTTTAATAGGAGAACCTAGAGATAGAACTTCCAGCTAACTATACACGTCAAAAAATAAAAATTACCTTCATGGAAAAAACTTAAGGAAGTAGAAAGTCTTTGTCACCTGTCGCATTGTTTTTTTTTTTTGAAGAAGAAGAAGACAGAGGCAATTCTGTTCACATTTGGTTATCTCGTGTGTCTTCAATAAAGGTCACTCTGTATTGAATATTTTTCATAGTTATTGTTTGTATCGCGATATACATGCTGGAAGGTACAACCTCCTTAAGTTTTTGCCATGTGTGTATTCAAAAAAACCTATATTGATGTATCATTTACTATATTTTTTCATTAATATAATGAAGATTTACGTTCTTTTTACAGAATAAATATAAAATCAATTCCTCTCTCTTGTCCACATTTTAAAAATTTATTTTATATGATAAAGGGATATATATTGTATTTGAGCACTTTTACTACCGATTTTGGTTTTGTTGATCGCCTAAAAGAGTTGCACGGCGTATTAAGATTTGTTAGAAAATATTCTAATAGCTTGGACTTAAGTAAAACAGAGAACTATCTAAGGATCCTGACTTTATCATAAAAATTAGATCTATTTAAACTCACAAAACTTCTGGAAGGATTAACTACTTATAAACCAGGCCTTCCCATTATTCTAAGCATCGCAGTAGGAGCAGTAGAAAAGTGTTTTATTCAAAAAAGAAAGATACAAACTATAAATATTTTGCATTTTCAATAATGGACATCCTGATAAACTATTATTTTCTAAATATCTTAATTTATTTGAACAAATTTATTCTAAAATATGAATTTTAGAAATTATATTTCTAGAGATGTTTAGGCAGTCCAGGCGCGATCTGTTTTACGCCAGATAGATAGAATCCGTCCTCAAATCGATAGCCCAGGGGATTTGAATCCTCTGATTCATTCTGCAAGCCAAATCCGAGGCTGCCACGTCAGCAGTTCTCTTATTCAAAGCCAGACGCCAAAGTTCTTTGTAGTTTTCTATTTATTTATTCTGCTGTCACTTTACATTTACACTCTTCCCCTGTTGGCTCTTCCTCTGTGTCAAAAAGAAAAAAAAATAAACTTTTTTTCACTTCAATCCAATTCATTTCGTTCCCTATATATAGGAATAAAAACTTGTATTTTCTCATATTCGTCTTAATATTTTATATATGGTGTTATACTTATACGTCTTAAGATTGGTTCTCTACAAATGATTACCATTTTTTGAGTCAAAAGACGATCCATTTAATAAATTTATATAAAAAGCGTACCTGAATCTGTAAAGAAAAAAAAATGTTTACTCGAAATATTCCGAAAGATTGCTCAATTTATCAATTTATTGCGCAGTGAAGTTAATCTACAATTTCTTGTAGATCACATGAAAACAACTATGAGAATCACTGTGCGCTGTTTTATTAGATCATTGGTTGTATTGAGCAACGAATTCTTATATCAAATATAAGGTTGTAAGTGTGATTCTAAGAATTTCACTCTTTTGGCGATTCGAAATTGTTTTAATTATTTTTTCATCATATTATTATATATATATTATTTGAAAATATGTTTATATCAGAATTGTATTTAGGATTTATATTGATATTAGGGATGTTCAAATCTATGTAGTGTAGAAATCTTTATCCTTTTACGTATCTCTTTATAATTCTACAATGGTCCAGATAAAAGCCAGCCCACATTGGCGGTTGAAACTAGATATTTAATACTTGTTAATCAAATGTAGAGCGTGAATGGAAGCATCAATACATCGCCGTTATATTAGTTTTGTTGTTAGTTCAATAATTATGAAAAATTGCGCTATAGGATTGAAATCAAGAGTTTTAAATGATTCCATCCTCAACATAAAGCTTATCACTATAAATTATTAGTTGAAAATGCGTGGCATTTTAGAGTGTGAAAAGAAATCCATCTTTCTTCCTGCACACAGATAAACCTCTAATTCCACATTTTCTCAAGTTCCAAATTTATATATATATAATAATGTTACTTGTATATATTGTTGCACCAGGTTGCGGCTTGGCAGACTCTTCAGCCTGGATTCTCTCCTGTGCTGGGTCTTGCATCTTACCAGAGCGTGTTTCAACCATCCTACAAATTTATAAAAGGGAATAATGAGATAAGTCTACTTTTAGTAACCTCCAGAATAATTTATTTATTTTCTCACATCAAAGAGAGCAGTGAAGTCACACGTGTACCTAAATACAAATGCTGATAATCTAAATAATCTGTTTTAAATAAATATCATAGAATATAAAAATAAATAAATATATAATTTAAATTTCAAATATATTAAAAATAATATCAGAAATACGCCATTAATCATGATGTAACACTTCCCCTCTCCAGAGGTCGTCACGTCCTCGTGAGTTACCTCATCAATTCTCTCAAAATAGGGTTTGAGTCTTGAGACATGGACAATCAATGGGTCTTGGCCAGGATTATCTTTCGGCTCAATTAAGTAATTTACGTTAGACAGCTTCTTTAATATTCGATATGGGCCAAAATATTTTCTCAATAGTTTTTCACATTTTCCGATTTTCCTGACTGGTGTCCAAACTGCCACTAAATGTCCTGGTTCATAGATTTTCTCATTGTGTTTTTTGTCATAGTTTCTTTTCATTCTTTCCTGAGTCTTCTCTGTGTTGTTAATGACTACTTGTCTTGTCCTTGCTATTTTATCTAAGTAGTTTTCTATATATTCGTCGTAATCGTCCATGTTACTGTCCGTTGGGATATTCTCGTCGTCTAAGAGGGATATGGGTTCCCTTCCAAACAACAGGAAAAATGGAGAGTAGCCTGTGGTTTCTTGAATCGTGGTATTATACGCGTGGGTGATAAAAGGGAGGATTTCATCCCAGTTCTTTTGGTCTGTGTTCACATACATGCTGATCATATTGATTAAAGTTCTATTTAGCCGTTCCGTTAGTCCGTTAGTCTGGGGGTGGTAGCTCGTTGTGAAGCAGTGTTTCACTTTGCACATTTTCATTACCTCCTTCATCAAATTGCTAGTGAATTGTGAACCTCTATCGCTAATAAGAAATTTTGGGGCCCCGTGACGTAAAATAATATGTTCGATTAAAAATGTAGAGACTTCTTTCACGGTTGCTTCTGATACTGCCTTTGTTTCAGCATACTTGGTATAATAATCGGTCAACACAATTATCCACTTCCTTCTTCTTTTCGTTGATGGCAAGGGGCCAACAAAGTCAATTCCGATTCTTTCAAAAGGGTAGTTAGCTGGGGGAATAGGTTGTAGAAGTCCAGAAGGCAAGTGATTTGAACCTTTCCGACTTTGGCAAAGATGGCACGTCTTTACAAATTCTGAAACATCTTTCAACATGGAAGGCCAATAGTATTTATTCTTCAATCGGTAAGTGGTTCTGGCGACGCCCAGATGGCCATTCAGCATATGGTTGTGGTATTCACTCATGACTTCCTTCCTTCTCTTCTTTGGCACTACCAGCAACCATGCCCTACCTTCAGGATTTGGATTTTTCTTGTAGAGACACCCATTTTCTTCTTTGAAGTTCTGTGTAATTGAACGCTTGTTTCCACTAAGGTTCTCCTTAATATTCTCAATAAAATCATCTTTTTCGTCTATTATTTGATTCAGAAATAGTCTTTCATAATCTTCGTCCCATTCGTTTTCAGGTAAGGGTCCTCTAGATAGACCATCAGCGTCCAGATGTTTTTTACCCGATTTGTGCATAATTTCGAAATTATATTCCTGAATCTTCAGTGCCCATCGTGCTAATCGGCCGGTCGGATCTTTCAGATTCTTAAGCCAGCATAGTGCGTGATGATCAGTTACGATTTTGAAGTGCCTTCCATATAGGTAGGGTCGTAACTTGGACATTGACCAGACAACGGCCAGACATTCTTTTTCAGTGGTTGAATAATTTTGCTCCGCTTTACTTAGGGTACGACTCAAATATGAGATCACCTTCTCTTCACCACCGATGTCTTGGACAAGTGTTGCACCTATGCCGATGTTGGACGCATCAGTATGAACATAGGTAGGTGCATTTGGATTGAAGTGACCTAAAATTGGTGGACTTAATAGTGCTGTTTTTAGGGTTTGAAACGCTTCCTCTTGTCTTTCTGTCAGGTAAATGATACACTTTTTTTATAAGGTTGGTCAAAGGGTCAGCAATTTTTGAAAAGTCTTTGATAAATTTTCTATAATATGAACACATTCCCAAAAAGGATTGTACTTCTTTGACCTTTTTGGGCCGAGGAAAATTTCTGACAGCTTTGATGTTATGTTCCGCGGGTTTTATACCATGTTTGCTCGTTATATAGCCGAGAATCTCCAATTCTTCAAAAGCAAATCGGTATTTTTTGTCGTTTAACCTTAAATTAGATTCACGAAAACATCCAAAAACAGCTTCAAGTCTTTTGAGGTGCGTTGGAAAATCCGGGCTATATATGATAACATCATCCAGATAACACAAACAAATTTGCCATCTCAGATTTCCAAGCATATTCTCCATATTTCTCTCAAAGGTAGCAGGCGCGTTACAAAGTCCAAAAGGCATCACGTTGAATTCATATAATCCATGCGCTGTAGTGAAAGCTGTTTTCTCTTTGTCTCTTTCTTCGACTTCAACTTGCCAATATCCAGATCTGAGGTCTATTGCTGAGAAGTGTGTAGATCCTTGGAGAGTATCCATAACTTCGTCTATTCTAGGGATCGGATAGACATCTTTTACTGTCACATTATTCAGTTTTCTGTAGTCCACACAAAATCTGTATTTACCATCTCGCTTCTTGACCAATATTACTGGAAAAGACCAGGGGCTAGAAGATGGCCTAATTATGCCTTCTGTAAGCATCTCGTCAATTTGCTCTTTTATAATATCTCGTTCTTTAGCACTTACCCGGTAAGGCTTGTGTTTAATTGGCTTCGCGTCTTCTGTGTCTATCCGATGTTTTGCCAAATTGGTTCTCCCTAATCTCGATGAAAAAAGATCTCCATACCTTTCTAAAACTTGTTTTAACTCCTTCTGTTCCTTTGGTGAAAGATTTTCGTTTATTTGGAATCTAGGTTCTTCGTTCTTTTCTACCTCTCTTTCTCGACTCACATTTATTTTCGCTGGACTACTTCCAAAAGCCAATGTTTGGTTTTTCATTATTTTTAACGGTCGAGGATACGGATTAGTTATCCAGATGTGTGTTTCCCTATTTATAACATTGATCAAGCTTCTTGCTAGACGAAGTCCATTTGTTTGAAACATTTTGCTGCTCTCCTCGATAATATATTCTCCATCCTCTGTTTCTACCAATGCCTTGATCAATTTCATGGAACATTCCGGTACAATGGAATCCTTGGCACTCTTTATTTTCAAAATTGATTTCGTCATGATTATTCGTCAAATCATATTTTATAGTTTCTTGCTTACAATCTATTTTTTCGTTCATTTTCTTAAGGAAATCTCTCCCAAGAATTAATGTCCGTAAATGCGTTTTCAATATCACAAAGTTGTGTGATAATGTTTCGTCATCAATTTTTATATTTAAAAATATACTTCCTACCATGTCCAATTTTTTTCCATCGGGTCCTGCACAAATTTTTGCGAGTTTACTTATACCATGGCCTGTATCGAGGGCCGTTCTGAGGTCGACCACTGAGAGGTCAGCACCTGTATCAACCAAAGCTTCAAAAGTCCCTATCTTGTCCACATTAATTTTTAATTTGTATTTAGGGTCCAACTTCTTGATTCCGTTTATGGTCGACTTGCTTTGATTGACAGATTCAGGCGCGACGCTTAGTTTAAATCTTCCAACACGGAATATCTATTCCGGGTAGGAATATTTGTCTGTGTGCTATGACATACATCAGCATAAAGCCGAGGTCCTGATTTCTCTGATATTTCATTCATTTGGCATTTTTCTTCGACCTTCTCTTGGGTATCTGCTGGATCCTCTTCTAGGATTCTTATAAACTTGACCCTACAATAACGGGCCACGTGCCCTGGCTTGTTACATTTAAAGCAGATTGGTCTTCCATCTTCCGTCCTATTTTTGCTCACTTCTTGGCTTTTATTGTAAGTGTTTCTCTGAAGGTTTGGTTTCGGCACAAAGTTAGGATTATAAGGACGTCTAGGGGTAGAGGGCTGGGGAAAGTTGTTTCGATACTGTCTGGGGGTAGGAGGGGAGTCGTTCTTGTAATTATTGGAAACAGGGGCTTGGGGCCTGGAAGTGGTCTGGTAGTTTCGTGCGGCAGTCGGCGGCACGTACCTCGATTGTTGTTGGGGTCTAGAATAGCGTGGACCGTTATATAGGTTTCTGGATTTCTCCACACGTTCCCGATACTTCTTTTCAAAAGAATCCATTTTCTTGCACACGACAAGAAGGTCATCGGTCGTTTTAGGAGGGTTCAGGTAGAGCGCGAATGAGTACTCTTTTTTCAGTCCTCAATAACATGTTCAATTTTTGTTTCTTCTTCCATTGCGGGGTCAACCTTGTTGCACAACACTAGAATGTCTTCCGCGAACCTGATTGCTGGTTCATTCCAGTGTTGCATTCTGTTGAGCTTCATTCTAAGTTCTTCTTTATTCGCGTCCAAAGAAAAATCCTGAATGAGGCGGATTTTAATATTTTCCCAGCTCGTGAAACTAGCTTTGTGTAAATTCAACCAGGTTTTAGCGCTTCCCGTCATGTTCATGGCGGCATAACGAGAGATAATGTAGTCTGCCCAATGGTACAAGAAGCCAATTTCTTCAAGAGATTCAATCCATGGGCGAGGGTCTTCCGTTCCATCATACTTGGGGATGTCGATGTTGGGATTCAGGACAACTGGGTCGGAACTAGCATCTCTACCAATTGTTGCACTAGGTTGCGGCTTGGCAGACTCTTCAGCCTGGATTCTCTCCTGTGCTGGGTCTTGCATCTTACCAGAGCGTGTTTCAACCATCCTACAAATTTATAAAAGGGAATAATGAGATAAGTCTACTTTTAGTAACCTCCAGAATAATTTATTTATTTTCTCACATCAAAGAGAGCAGTGAAGTCACACGTGTACCTAAATACAAATGCTGATAATCTAAATAATCTGTTTTAAATAAATATCATAGAATATAAAAATAAATAAATATATAATTTAAATTTCAAATATATTAAAAATAATATAAGAAATACGCCATTAATCATGATGTAACAATATACATGAGATACTTCCTTTAGCAATTAGTTTCTTTTCTTAAATTGTATGGTTTACATATAATATATTTATTACAATTCCTTTATTTTTATTTATGAACTCTAAACTCTAAACATTTATGACATTTATAAAAACAAAAATATTTAACAATAGGTATCTTTAACAATTATTTTGCTTATCCCTAGTACAGGTGGTACAGGCCATGATAATCATGGTGGGTAGAAGTTGGCGACTGTTTTTACTGTATGTGCACCACATGTCTACACATGTGAAAAGCAGTTCGACTTTGCACTTACAAATGTGCCAGAGCCCCGTTTGGTTACTTGAATTCGCTGGTGGGGTTGGACTTTTGCAATAATCGGGGGCCATTAGAGCATTTTTTTATCAGAAAAAAGTGCCCAATGCGGGAATCGAACCCGGGTCGTAGCGGTCGTAAACCAACGGTTTAGACCATCTCCTTCCACCGACCCCCTTCTTTAACAATAAATAATATATATTACAATTTCTTCCTTTTCAATCCTACTCTGTATATAGAGATTGTTAAATAGAATGAGTCTATCGTGAAGATAGAGGCTGCCTGGCCGGCATTCATATTTTTACGCCTTGCTATATGTTTTAATTTTTGTTTGCTCCTGACGAGGACAAAAGCTTTTTGTCGAAACGTCGAGGTAATAAAAAGATTATACTGGCCGAAGTATCTTTTTTCAAGAAATAGAATGAGTCTATTGTGTGTAACACTTGAATTAACGAGCGAGTTACAAGTAAAAATAATAAATGAAGAGGTTTTTATCGTATTATCTAATTACTAAGATTTATTTTGTGTGGTATGGAATTTTTATATAAATTATTCCTTTTTCCGTTTATAAATAATACACAAACCTGAATTTTGTTTTTAACATATGGACGTAAAGATATGTTGATAGTGAAAATCATTAATTGTTCAGAAAAAGAGGGAATTCTTTGTTGGGATTATTTCAGACTTTTTTAAAATTAAAGCTGAAATTGTGTTTTCTAGTGGAGAGTTTTATAGCTAATATTTATATATAGTATTTAGAAAAGGAAATGTAATTTTGTGGTTGGAAAGAGATAGATGTTAATAAAGTAGAATCTCTTTTTAATGATAATTTTTATTAGAAATATATTTTCTCTCATCTTTCACAAAACAATTTTTGGAGGTTTCCTTGTGTTTATATTATAACGGCGATGCCCAACCATAGTTCACTGTTTAAAATGGATTACTTAATAACCATTCAAAGAGATTGATACTGGATGCTACTGAAATGTATATCACGTTTTATTATAAACATTATCAAAACAGGTTAATGTAATAGATTTATACCTAACGGGATTTCACCTTCAAATTCTATTTTCGCATCTTGAGCTGTTTTTCTGCCCGTTTAGAGCTATGTTGAACTCCTGAAAAGAATATCGCCCTTTTCAACAAAGATGCATCGCTGCTGGAATATTAGTCCGTTTGTGATATGGTTCTATTACCAAACTGTTACATGCTGTATTTTATTCTTTACGTTTTATCGGTCTCTTCTAGCGCCTTCTGCTACTGAATTCTTAGAGCATTCAGAGCGTCTTATGCTTTAGATGAACTATTTCGATCATTAGCCGACTTTAATCTCAGATGACAATTTTGGAATTATTCGATGACATTGTCTAACCTCTATCTCGATTCACTCATCCAAGTCTTTAGGGCATTTGAAAATGCTGGTTTCGCTGCTTAGAAAAAGGATCGTTACCTTTAACCTTCCTAAAACCGGCTCGAATTCCAATTATCAGCTAGACATGAATCTCCTTTCGTTCTCAATGTTATCAGCTCAAATAGCCGTTTATCGATAGGATGATTCTCAATAAGATATTACAAGAAATAAATCTCGATAAAAATGTATTCAAACATTCGGATTTGAAAAAAAAAATGAGTGTAATACTTAAAATACTTCCACTGTTGCTATTTTAAAATATTCAATAAATAGGCAAATTCACAATACCAGAAATATATTCTCTTCGTAAAGCCGAAGACAGATTGAATCTGCTGTTTTTCGGAAATTCTCCGCCAACTTTACCCTCCAAGCCTTTAAGCCGGAATGTAATTTTATTTTACTATCTCTCTGTATTTTCTACACGTTTCAAAACCAGTTAGGAAATATTTACGGGGAAATATTTATTCACTCTCTTTATATTTATATACATAATATATTGATTTACTTTCACACACATGTGTATTTACGTCTCTCGCTTTCGTAAAGACGTCTTGAACAGTTACAGAATCTTACAGTTAAGAAATATAGTTTAGAAAAAGGTTTTGGATCGAATAAACAAAGGTCAATGAAAAGGGAATATCGACCTTTTAAAAAGAGAAAATAAACAAATCTAAATGCAATAAAAATTATGGCCTTTTTATAGAAAAATTAATACAAAAGTAAAACTATATATTCAATTTTAATAAATTAAAACTATTTAAACGTA
>CP092864.1:28674172-28719059 GCA_030710605.1 Cordylochernes scorpioides | reverse complement strand
TAAACCCCTTTTCTCAGTTGCCATGATCAGGAATGGTTCCAACCTCTAATCTGAGGAATAACCGAACTTTATACTTCAGTCAGAGGAGCCTATACAACTTTCTTATTTTCTAACAAATTATCGACGGTTAATAAGAAATAGAATCTAGAGCGGAAAGTTTCAACATCAAATATAAACGAAGACCATTTTCTGAGTATACGGCTTTATTATTCACTAGGTTGCATTAATGTCTTTCCTAAATCAATATTTAATAAGGTATATATAAAATAATAGTATATATTTTCCTCAAAATCCTAGAGGTTATTATATACAATATATATTATGCATATATACATATTATATATATTATATATACAATATATATTCAAATTGTTCAAGCAATAACAATAAAAACTATAATTTTCTAATAAAATTGAAAATACCAAAACGTGAATGTCTCTTAGTTTGCTTAAATGCCATTTCTAAGATTTCAACATTCAGTGTTGCATATAAAAGTAGAATGATGCAATACAGTATTAGAGTTCTAAATAAGTGATCTGGTAGATTAAATTGGAGAAACCGCTGGGAGAGTTCACGACTGATGAGCCAAGCCCTCCCAATATTTTTTCATCGGAGTAAGGACAGTAGAAGTTTGATTTATTTGTAAAAAGAAACATTCGCGTTTTAGTGTTTTCATTTGTATTATATAGATGACGCGTTATTGCTATGTATTCATTTTCTAATGTATTTAACCTCTTACAATCGATTTACTCTACGCGATTATCTTTTAGAGGTTTATCTCGAAGTATTATATTTGTATTATTATCGAATTCTTTGAAGAGAACAAGACGTATTCTGTTTTTATTAAATATTATTTTATTAAATATACAAGTTGAATTAACAAAACCTTAATAACAGTAGAATGAAATTGTACATTCACAAATAATACTTGTTTCGCCTTTCATATTTTTCTGATATCAATGAATGTTAAAACCATATTTGCATATCCCTTCGTGGGCGAAAGTTGACAACGTGGGTACAATGTGTAAATTAAATAACGCGAAGCATTGCTTTTTTTTTTCTGCGCAGAATTAAAGAACTTGATTTTGTTACCCATTCATATTTTACTTATCCTTTTATTAGTCTAAATTAGACAAGATCTTGGAGGTCGTGCTCATAAAGAAGTTCAAGAACTTTTCTTGGTTCTCTGTACAAGGATCCTTTGTCCTTTCCAATACAATTTAGTATATATTGGGGAGTGGCCTCTTCGGGTTTGAACCTAGTGCACATGAGGAAGCTTTTGGCTCCCTCTTTATAGACTAGAGGGCGCAGGTGACCAGATTTCCATCTGGCCAACTGTGTCGACTTTCTTCCCATTTATTTTAATTATCTGAAATATACTATGTGAAATGATATGGTTGTATTTGAAACTAGTAAAGACGAAATTATGCATATAATATTTGGATGCTCTTGCTTAGAGAAACAGAGGAAAGAAATTTTGGGTGACTTACCCTGGTCTCAACCTCACTGCCAACAAATTTGCAGCTGGATGAACACACTGATGGTTGATCAGGGTCTCTCCCTCGGTTTATATAAATTCTACAAGGCCGCAGTCAATGTCCGTTGGAGAATAATGGATTCGCCGAATGTCGTGGTTTGCTTGGAGGAAGAAAACGAAGATTGAATGCGGCTGATTCCACACTAGTCCTCTCAATGATATCCTAACCTTGACATATTCTAAACATTGGTACTTTAATTTAAATATTTAATCATTTATGGTTCCTTTTGCTCTGTATGTTTATTTTTTTGTATATATGGTTATATTTCTTTTTGTTTGTTTTTTCTTTCTTCTCTCTTTTCTTTTTCCTTATTACTTCTTGTATTCTAGTTTTTACTTTTGAAATATCTTCCTTTGCTAAATCCTGTAGAGGGGAATCATGTATAGGGCTGGATGCCCCAATAAAAAGGCTTGTGTGTGTGTGTGTGTGTGTGAAACTAGTACAAAGAAGTATAGCTAAATCAATCTCAGGAGGAAGGAAAGTTTCTACCTGGATATTTTCTGAATCGGGTTGGATTCTGAAGTGCATTGGTAGAAAAGTAGGAACATAAAAGATCAGAAACGGAATCTAAATATAAATTTTTGAAGCAGCTATTTGATTAAAAAGGAGGCAATTATGGTATTAAGAAGAGTGAGATAAAAGAACCAATGACAAATAACACAATTTTATTAACATCTTGTCAATACAGATATTGAAAGTTTACAGTCCTCACTATTTAAGAAATTAAAATGTGTTGTGTGTGAGTACAATGATGAAGATTAGATTAAAATATATATACATCTATATACAATGAATATATATACATGGTGCCTCTGGCATCGCTACGGAGTGTGATGATAGATCGCCAGCGGTTCTCCAGCGACACCACACATTTCACGATCTAAGCATGAGTAGGAAAGAACTGTACTATTTTATGAAACGGAGTTTTAAAACGGAGAATTAAATTTGAAATGGAGAGGTGAAATATTTGAGTCTTGTGAAATGGGACTTCAGATGAGGCAAACGCATTCATTTTATAGTGGCTGATGGAAATTGGGTACATATTCTCAGCAGTTTCGATATCCTGGTGAAGAATGAATTATCGACATTACTGGGTGTATGCTGAGCTTCATGAGTAAACTGACCCCTGGTAGCTCAGACGTTTCCATAAACAAGCAGGAAAGAAATTTGTTTTGTTCTAAAAAAACGTAGATCGCAGGCTTCGCTTCTGAGATGATGATGATGGAATGTTCCTCGAGACCCACTGCGAAGATCCAGAACTGTAGGTCCGGCGGTCGCCCGATGATAGTGAAGATAAAAAAGAGAGTTACAAGAGAAGGAATCACCTGACATCATCTTGAAGAAGGAATAAAAGGCGACGTGTTTCTTTCATTAATGCTGTAAATTCGGCAAGTTTTCGGACTTTGACGTCCTTCGAAAGGAAACTTTCCAAGAAATTAGAAGATAATATATATATACAGGTAAGTATTTACGTAAATATTTACCTGTATATATAAATTATATTCTAATTTCTTGTAAAGTTGCCTGTGTGTGTGTCGAAGGACGTCTCTCAAAGTATGAAAGCTTGCCGAATTTACAGCATTAATAAAAGAAACTCGTCGCCAAAAACTTTTGTTCCTTCTTCAAGATAGAGAGTAATTGTTAGATGGACAAGACATCTTCTCCTAAAAACTATACTCGTATTGTGGCGAATAAATAATTTATTATTAATTATTCAATAAATATTTAACAGAATATTACTCTGTATTTATGAAATCATCATATATGTTGCATAGCTTGGTTATTCAGTATTCTCTAGCTGTATATAGTACTTTCTGAGTTGTTTGATAATAGTGGATTACTAGTAGTAGTAAGTACTGACGTCATCAATAAATACGCTTACATCTTAAGATATACATAGACCTGATTTCTATGCTACAATATTTACATTTGTTTCTCTATCTTTCTTTATTCCTGTTATCTAGGAATTCCAATCTCTAGATTCGTTATTCTTGAGATAGGTGAGAATATTGTTCACTGAATACTAATATAAATTTATGTTCATATTGATTCAAATAGGCCTTTTCCTTTATTGAATTAGTTTTCATAATTAATTTCCTAAACTTGTGCAAAATAAGGAAATCGTATACAGTTCTACAAATCTCTAGAAAACTGGTTGACATATGAATGACATGCCTCTCCACACACTTTGTTCAATTATATTCTAAAATACTATAAAGATATTTGTTGTTTTAGAATATATTCAATAAATAGGTCGAGAGTATGGATATTTCAACTAATATATTTAACATAAGTTTTTTAAATAATGAATTTTGATTTAATCGATATTTTTTAATATTTCGTTTTATCGTATTGCGTATTTTGACCTAAGGATAAGAAGGTTTTTTCTTAAAAGATCGCCTAATTTCAAATCAAGAAAATGTATTGGAAAATATCATCTATGGATTTTTTCTGAAGTTAATATCAGATCTGGTTGATGTATTGCCAATATTTCGCCGTTGCCCTTCCTCATTTCTTTACATCCCCTCAGTATATATTAAGTGATTAATCATTAAAGATTTATAATGTTATAAGGATATATATATATATATATATATATATATATATATATATATTGATTAATACGCTTATTTTGCGTATATTATTATGATTACGCTTATATTGTGTATATATCAAAATAAGATTGTTTTTTAAATTTTCAAATTATTCGTCTGGGTGCCCGTCTTCTTCAAGGAGAATACTTCTATAGATAATACTCTTTCCACTCAGTATAAATCGCGGAGTTCTCAAAGTAGGGTCTAGAGACACTTAAAAATTTACTGAAATATTAATAAAACATTCTTTCTTTATCCGAGGGAAAAAAACGTTTAATAATCAATGTTTATCATATGGATTGCGCTCAATATCAACATATGGATATATAAAAAAAATCATATTAACGGCGTATTTACGCAAATTTGGTCTTAAATACCCAAATATTGACTTCTATGTAAACCACTAAGACAAAATATTTGGTCCTAAAGGTACAGTTTGCACTACACTAATGAGGGTCAACCTCCCGAAACGTGTGTGGTTTGCTTTTCGTGATTTATCAAGAAAATGAGCTGGAAAAATAACATGGAACAAGTTAAATAAATGTTTAGTTGATTTTAGTTCCACCAGATGGAACTGTACCTTCTAAAATACTCAGGTGAGCGATCAGGATATGTATTTTTTGATTTTACTAACAACATGTGACAAATTATCTATTTTTGCTATTTTTTTACATATGGATATTTTCAACAAAGGTTTATCAACCCCCAGTGCAGAATGAAAAGTTAGTGATAAACCCTAGCTAGCGTTGTGGCTATTCTTTAGCATCAATTTTACGCTCTGCAAATTGATATAATTAACAACATTCATTATTATAATACATTTTTGAAGGAAAATATTTATCTTTTCATATATTGTTGCACTAAGTTACAGCTTTGAAGGGTCTTCGACCTTGGTTTCCTCCTTCTTGGTTATACACGTTTCCCGAGCGGGTTTCCATACTCAAAGCAAATAAAGAAAAGTAAATAAAAATAAATTACCTTTTAAATTTATTTTGTTTATTTATTCGTTGTCTTCCTCGTAGGTCGTGATCCTCAGTCTTGGTCTAGGTCCTCTCTCGCTCCAATAAACAATCAAGATATATGTACAATAAAATATTACAAAATAAATGAAATTATAAAAAGAAAGATGATAATCTAAATAATCTGTTTTAAATATATAATGAATATCATAGATTTTTTTGAATAAATGTAGGGCGCATTAAAATTGATGCAACAATTTACACGAATACTATCCTACCGCAACACTTTATATAGATATGTATAAAAGCTTATGTCCATAGATTTCTTGAAAAGAAATACTAAGATTCCACCCTTTAGTACTGCGTATAGAAGCAGAATCGTCCAATACAGTATTAGAGCTCTAAGAAGCGGTATGGTAGATTAAATTAACGAAACCACTGGGAGGAGGGTTCACCACTAATAAGACAAACCCTCTCAATATATTTTTTTCAACGCAGTAAGGACAGTAGAAGGTTGTATTGTATATAAAAGATACATTCGTGCTTAAATCCTTTCATTATATATATATATATATATATATATATGGCGTGTTATTGTTTTGTGTTGATAGATATGTATCAAAATTCGAAACTATTATAGACGTGTATGATTCTTTTTTAAAAATAAACAATTTCTACTGTCCTTATTGCAATGGAAAATTTTTATGGGAGGGCCTGGCTCATCAGTGGTGAACCCTCTCATTATTTTTTTCATTGCAGTAAGGACAGTAGAAATTGTTTATTTTTTAAAAACAATCATGCGCGTCTATAATAGTTTCGAATTTTGATAACAAATGGCGCGCTAATGCATCATAGATATGTATTGAAAATAGAGCAATCCATAGATAAATCTTTAATTAAAAAGGCATATATTGGATCAAAATATTGGTAAAATAAATGATATTTTGATCCAATATATGCCTTTTTAATTAATAGATATGTATGTTATGACCTCTATAAACTGTGATCGTGTTACATGGACAATGAAAGAAGAGACCGTGAACAATGTACGTGAGAGGACATAGCTTAATGTCATTAGTGGACACATGTAGGTCACGTCACCCCCTAATTATTTACCTCCTGTTTTATGTTTGTCACCTCACGCACTCTGTTTTCTTTAACACCTACACTAGGTAAATATTTAGTCCTCACCTTAATATCTGTTTGAATTAAATTATCATTAATTTCATTACTTATTTGAACACTAGATGTAATAAATTGGTTTGTTATTTATATTTGACTATATTTAGTGTTTATAATGTGTATCATATTGTTAACCAACCCACCATTTAATGCAAATTTACGCAGAATTTAATTAGTTTAAAGTTACATTTATTAAACAGCTGAAAATATTTGACGTGTCTCGAGGAATTCTATTTATATAAGAAAATATGAAGGTTGTGGCAAAATCAAATATTATTTGAAGGAACTTAAAACTATTTTATACTAGAGATACGATCCTCTTCGCCCGTGTTTATGAAACAAATGTAACATGCTAATTGGCATGATAATTGGACTAATTTGCATATTCCGGTGTTAAAATATGAAAGTGACTCCTTTCAGACCTAACATTATACCGTATATCAAGGTCCCATCGATCTAGGCTAAATATAATGGATATTGAATTGACACAAATATTTTTATATATTAAAAATAATGAAGGCATATCCTGACCAGAAGCACTAAAAAGCAAATGTGCTCCTGATCAGGATAGGCTTTCTTTATTTTTAATATCAACACCTGACCTTTTTCTTATTATTTTTTTCGCATTTTTATGTATATGTCACAATGTGAGAATTATCAAAATAAGTTCAACATTGAGAAAGAACCTATAGAGGCACGTCTCAGCAAACGCCAGGATGGCCAGGGCATCGTCATCCAGGTGTCGCTGAAGACCCAGCCTTGAAGGTCAGGGGGCCACTGAGTAATAGTGAAGGATTTTCAGATAAGAGACCTGACGTAGTGGCACAATATTTCTAATATCGCATGCGCAACGTCGTAAGACTCTTACTTCTATAAATTCAAATATAACTGGGCAATACCCAACAGTAAATGGAAACTAGTCGGATTGTGACAAACTCTGCACTACTCGCCGGTATACGATATAAGGATGCCATCCGTTGAGCCACGCGATGCCTTGAATCTAGTAACAATCCAGTTTTTAGGTCTCGAAGGATTTTCTGACCTGGCCTGATTGAAATCAAAATTTAAATCCAGTGGCTTGTGTCTTTGTAGGCATATTTCTATTCTCAATATATCCTCTTTCTTGCTTCACTATGATTCTACACATAATCCAGTTTGACTGAAATTAAGCAAAACGCTACACAATCCAAGTTTGATTGTACTATAGGAAAACGCTCTATCCAGTGAATCGGAGAGAATTCTAACTTTGCATATAGTATACTACACACACATATTCATGTATTTTATTTGACATCAATTACTTTATTAGTATTATTTTGTGTATTTTTATAATACAAATATCATTTAAACATACTCTTTTCAACATTGAATATTTGATTATCTATTTAAGAATTATCTCAATGTTATATATAAAATAATATTATATATTGGATCTATATTAGATTTATTTTTAGAAATAATTTTAATGCATTTCTCTGAATACAAAACACTTTTCTTCATCAAACACCTTTTTTAAAAATATAAGCGCATATGTTTTTACAGCTAAGATAACTTTAAATAAATCCCAAAATAGGTCCCTTTATTTATTTTTTTAAATATATTATTTTTAAAATTCAGATTTTATGAAATATTCACGACAGAAATATAAATATCTTGCATTAAATTTTAGTTCAAATATTTCATAGAAATTTCCATTATGCAAATATATCCAACGTGATTATCCTTCTCTCACTACGCCTATTTGCATATAAAATGAGGACATTTACAGTTGACAAGTTTATGCGAATCAGATAAATAAGTTTATATCTATATCTCTCCAAGAGGTATCTTCCAAATTACATTTAATATAATCCTAAAAACAGGAGCTCTTTGTTTGTAAAATGGAAATAATCTAATTTATTTATAAAACGCAAATATATTAATATATTTAAATAAAAAGGCATATATTGGATCAAAATATCATTTATTTTACCAATATTTCAGTTGGCTGAACGCCAACCTTTATCAAGGTATTGAGACATCAAGTGGCCAAGGACATTAAGGTATCAAGAGATACTTTAAAATGTTTTGATACCTTGATAAAGGTTGGCGTTCAGCCAACTGAAATATTGGCAAAATAAATGATATTTTAATACAATTAATGCCTTTTATTTTAAAAATTCATTTATGGATTGGTCTATTTTCAAAATGTTAATATATATATAGAAATTCCCATATAACAAGAAATCCAATGAAAAAAAGTATAACAATTTTGGTAATTATAAAATAACTGTTTCGTACTCTATCATGCTCGCATCACAGAATTTAATTAATTTAAATATAAAAACTTTTATGAAAATTCGAAACTATTATAGACAGATATGATTATTTTTAAAATAATCATACGCGTCTATAATAGTTTCGAATTTTCATAACAGATGGCGCGCAAATGCATCATAATAAAAGGCTCTTATTAATATTGAGTAATTATATATTTTTTAATCGAAAGTGTTCTATTAGTTGGTTAACCAAGGTTCATAGAGTGTGTACATTTTAGTATGAAGTAAGGAATGAAGAGTAGCTTCTTACATAGACATTTTATTCACGCTAGCTTTCGAACCTATGAGGTTCTTCAACAGGCTTGGGTAGCTTTTTACACTAACAAAATTACTGCAGCACAGGGACCTTATATACACCTAGGAGGAAATTTACATACATAAGCCGATGGATTAAAATTGATTATATGATACCGACGTTAAAATTGGGATATTTACATATAAAAAACCGAAATCAAGATTTGTAAAATTATGAATATATGTAAAACAGCCAACATTGTTGCGATAAATGAGTAAAAGACCAAGTGCAGAGGTTTACGGTTAATACTGTTGGTTTGTGAGGAAATAATGGATTCTAAACAAAGTCTGTTGTATTTATGGTTTATATGCCTGTATTTAATATGTGGATGTTCAAGGTCAAAACTGTGGCCTGTTTGTGCAATATGGGTTTAGATTAGGGATTTGGTATCTTTGTTGTGAATATTGCGGTTATGCTCTGAAATTCTGATGCGTGTGGTTCTGCCTGTTTCCCCGACATATGATGCTGGGCAATTATTGCAATGTAAGGAATAGATGGCGCCAGTAGAGTCAACAGGGAGGGTAGGTCTATCTGATTTGGTAATGCTATTTCTGAGGATGGTGGATAGGCTGGGGGGACAGTTGTATAGAACCTTGATACCGTATGGGCGTAATATGCGGGATATTGAAACGGCTTTAGGGGAATATGGAAGCCAACATGTGGATCTATGGATTGTAGTAGTTGTAGGGACACTTGGATCAAACACGTGTTTGTCTATAAAGGGTAAGGGGTAACCTGCCGCTATGAGAGTCAATCGGATTCTAGATTTTTCGATAGTTTTAAATATAGGCAACGAACAATGGGTGATGATTCTTTTGGATAGGGTCTTAACTGTATTTATTTTATATGCTATGGGGCTACTGGAGGAGAAGTGTGTGTACTGAGGGGGAATGTTCTTTTTGTGAAAAACTGTGGTTTGAAAGGTGTGCGGTGTGCGTATGAGTAAAATGTCCAAAAAGGGTAAAACGGAGTTCGATTCGGTTTCATAAGTGAATTTTATATTTGGATTGAATTCGTGCAAGGTATTATTGATACGTTGGAGGCTGTTTGGGTTAATGATACAAAAGACATCATCCACATATCTCCTCCAGTAGTGAATGTCAGAGGGGAGGGTGTGGTTGATCCATGTGTCGAGCGAATTCATGACTATTTCTGCGATTATTGATGAGAGAGGGCTACCCATAGGGGTGCCTCTGATTTGTTGTACATATTATATTATATAAAATGACCCAAGTGAAAAGCCGTAAAAATTGCATTATCATCCTGAGTGAGAAAGTAGAAAATAGTTCACATATGATCAAAAAACAAGAATAATTAGAATATATTTTTCAATGACTAGAGAAAGAGAAATATAAGAGATTTAAAGGATAAGGGGTAACCAAGGTTCATAGACTGTATATATATAATATTATCTAAAATGGCCAAAGTGAAAAGCCGTAAAAATTGCATTATCATCCTGAGTAAGCAAGTAGAAATAAAAGTTCAAATGACCAAAATAAAAAGACGATTTTGAAATATATTTGTATATGACTAGAGAGAGAAAAATATAAGATTTAAGGGAAAAGGCGTTTATCATATAAATCGAGATAAGTAAAGAATTTATTGAAACTTAATTTCAAATGTGTGTTCATGGCGTTATTTCACAGTAAGAAGAATTCGAGAAATATATTATTTTTAAATAGTGTTATCATACCCAGCATCATCAAACACATTACCATTTGTACTTCTACTGAGCCTGAATAATTCCTAAAAAAGGAGAAGTATCAAAGTATATCGAATGATATGACACAAAGTAATCAACAAACTGTATTATACTAATTCTCAATCGATTCATAATTGTTTGAATATATAATATATTCCCAGAGAATAGCAACAACTCTATATTTGAGCTCTACTTAAGAAAGGAATAATATTCGTTGTCTACTATTGTTTAAAGTGTAACAATGTATTTCTCTTTGTTAACTAAGCTAAAATTGATTATCCCCTTCTATTAAATTATAATATTTTTTTTTAGTTGTGTAAAAATAAGTTTATTATATATTATGCCAGAGAATCATCCTTATTTTAATTAGAAATATGAAGGTATGTATATAAGGTATCCGGTGTAGTCTTCTTCTGATTGGTTCTCTGCTATCACATGTTCCAAACCATCCAATCAGTATTGAGGCAGTAAAGGGAATTCTAAAATGAAGAGTTCTCTCAGAAAGGACGTCATTCCTCCGTTGACGACAACATACCTGGAAATAAATTCAAGTCTGGGCCGACGATTTAAACAGGACTTGATGAGGGCGACTGAGTAATTAAGAAGAGATTTGAATAAAATCTGAGGCAGCAGTTCTTGTATTTATCTTGGGTAATTTCATTGGGCCTAATAACTTGGGTCAACAGCGTCCCTCCTTGGCTCTAATTGGTCCACCGACTTGCCTTCAAATCAAACTATTCGTTGCTGACTAGGAAGGGAATGTCAAATGTTTCTAAACATTTTCCTTTAAAACTGCCGTAAAGTTCGATATAGGATATAGGTTTCTAATTAAAACCATAATTTCTTACGCATATATAACTAATAATTTTAATGAAAAATTAGCCTGAATATATATATATGTCGTAGCTAAATGAAGAGGCGCAGTCGTTATGCCTAGCGAGCAGCGCGCCCGCGATGTCTGCCACTTTGTTTTTTTGTGCCGCCTTTTATACATGGATGAATTTACATATTTACATTTTAACGCAAGCGTAACATATTTACATACTTATTTGACGAGAATAAATTGTATCTCTTGGCATTAACTATATACAAATACAACTATTATTAACTATATACATATACAAATTATGACATATATATATTAAGAAAAAGGCATCTCCTTATCGTGCAACTGAAAGTTGCTGATGGCTTGCGCCATCTATTTGGCCAATTCTGGAATAATTAAAAATCAACGAGAATAGTTGATATTTATTCCGATAGATGGCGCAAGACATCAGCAACTTTCAGTTACACGATAAGGAGATGCCTTTTTCTTAATTTATGCACCTTATCCCAGTACAATGTCACATTTGTACTATTATTTCACATTGTGTAGCGTTCTCACGCAAATCTGGCCTTAACTACCCGTTTCATGATTTTTCAGGATGCCTTAATGGGCATTTTTTTGGTCGTTGAGGTACAGCTTGCACCACGCTGATGAGGGCCAACAGCCCGAAACGCGTCCGTGGTTAGCTTTTCTTGATTAATCAAGAATGGGTATTTGGCCAATTCTGGAATAATTAAAAATCAACGAGAATAGTTGATATTTATTCCGATAGATGGCGCAAGCCATCAGCAACTTTCAGTTGCACGATAAGGAGATGCCTTTTTCTTAATTTATGCACCTTATCCCAGTACAATGTCACATTTGTACTACTTTTTCACATATATATATATATATAAATGAAAAACAATAGAAATGGCGCTCTGTCTTCTGAAAAGCAGATGTTCTCCTAGTCAGGATATGCCTTTTTATTTTTAATATACAGGGTGATCCAAAAGTCCCGCACAACTTTAAAAATTAATAACTCCGCGAATATTTGCGCTAGAGCAATGCGGTAAACACCATTGGGTTCAGGATGCAATGGGATTTTTTATGGCAAATAATGAAAAATTCGAAATTGATTTTAGTTACAACTTTATTCGCTAGATGGCGCCCTACCAGAATCAGCGATTCAGCGGCCAAATTGTTTGATAAATTGAAAAATATAACTGAACGACATGTATTTTTACTTTTTGAATACCAGGAAAGAACCCTAATAATATCAAATGATAAATTAATAAAACACCATTTCGCCAAAAGTTAGAAGAAATGGTTAACGATTTTTAAATACAATCTGATATATGTAAAATAGGTATATGCAAATTAAAACATGTAGCAAAAAAAAAACTGATATTTTAGATGCGGTTTGCTGGAATCCTCTCAGCTATTTATATTTCGAAAATAATAATTTTCTATTTTTTTTAATTCAACTCTCTCTCAGTATCGATTATATTTATTTTAATTCATTTGAAGAATATTTATCTATCTCTGATGATTTATTTTACTCTGGAATGCCGTTGTAGTTTTTGTCGTGTCCAATATAGAGCCTCAGATTCTTTTAGTTTGGCCAACAAAAAATGTCCAATTTATATACACATATATTCTTACATAATGAGACTTTAAAGAATGCAAATAATCTTCATCTATTTACATACACAACACATCTCCCCCCCTTAATAATACTCCAGTCGGTCTAGGGGTTTCCTGGCTCTCTGAGGTCTAGGACTGCGGACGGGCACTTGCACAGCGGCAGCCTCCAGTTTAGGAGTGCAAGAGGGCACGTGCACAGCAACAGGCCCTGGTATAGGAGTGCAAGAGGGTACGTGCACAGAAGCAGTCTCCCCTTTGTTTCCTGATGTAACCTCTGGAACCTCCTATTCACTTTATTTCTGACTTCCACCTACAGGCTTCTCTCCTGATGTTCGAGGAAGTATCAAATTTCTTGTCTCCACTTGTTTCTTTCTCACAGGTCCTAATTAATTGATATGCCTCTTATACACGACGCCCTCGCAACTTATAAGGTAGTGACGGTAGCTCAATAATTTCAAAATGGTACTTTTTACCGTTTAGGTCCAGTTGCATAGTTGCGGAAATAAACCTCGCAACCTGTAGTAAACTGCTCCTGCCTTCTTACGGCCTCATGAAATACCTCTCGCGAATTTCCCATCTTGGTATTAAATTCGATAATCTTGATCTTAAACTTATCTTCATTAGCAGTACCGCCGGGAATTCCTTTATTACAGTTTGGGGGAATGCTCTATGAGCAAATAGGAAACTTTGTAGATTCGTCTCTAAATCATCCTTCCCATTATTCTTTCTCAAAAGGTTTTTAAACTCTCTTACATATCTCTCAGCTAAACCATTTGTACTAGGATTATACGGACTGGTCTTAGTGTGCCGTATACCATTCATTTTGGTAAATTGCTCGAATTCACCGGAGATAAACTGTCTTCCGTTATCTGTAACAAAATACAAGGGGGATTCAATAAATAAGGTGAATTATCTTATTTCTTAAAAATTAAAAAAGCAAAAATAATTTAAACCACAGAATATTAAAATATAACATCGAGAGACTATTTAAGGTGTTCTGTTCCTTTTTCCCACGCGCGGCGCGAGACTTATAAATAAACTAAAATGGAAGCTCCCTTGAAGGATTGCACCACGCTTGAACAACGTGCAGTTATTCGTTTCTTGAATACAGAAGGTATTCAAACATCTCAAATATGCCAAAGAATGAAAAATATCTATGGTGGGTCTTGTTTGTCTCAAAAAAACCTTTATAAATGGGTTAACGAGTTCAAAATGGACGAATTACATGTACCGATATTGAGCGACCTGGACTACCAAGTGTTACAGCGACGCCAAGCACGATAAATGCGGTTGAAAACTAAATTTTGGAGGATAGAAAAATATCCATTTTTACCATAAGCAACGTATGAACAGCGACCTTTATTGTGACATTCTTGTAAATAAGCTAAAGCCCGGTATAAGAAACAAAAGAATAGGGAAGCTTAGTAAAGGTGTTCTCTTCCTTCATGATAATGCAAGGCCGCATACATCATGTAAAACTGTATCTACAATCATTAAATTAGGTATTGAAGTTTTAAAACATCCTGCATATAGTCCAGACCTAGCCCCCTCTGACTATTTCCTTTTTGGACTACTAAAGAAGGAGTTAAAGGGAAAGCGATTTGACTCGGATGAAGATGCCCAGAAAGTGGTGCAAGATTTTTTTCACACACTTCCTAAGAGTGCCTATAAAAAGGGTATTTACAAGTTGCCAGAACGATGGAGACGATGTATAGAAAGCCAAGGTGATTATTTTGAATAAATCAAGTCCTAAATTTCTAATATCGTTCTTATTTTTTTAAATAAATCATAATTCACCTTATTTATTGATCCCACCTTGTATTAGGGCAATTCAATTCTGGCGAGAATTTCTCTAAGATGACTTATAATCGTTTTTCTGGTAATATCTTTGATGATAAAAATTTCTATCCACTTTGAGTATGCGTCCACGAGAACCAAAAACATTCTTCCCATGAACGGACCCGCTAGATCAAGATGAAATCGATGCCACGGTTTTTCGGGCCAAGTCCATTCCGAGATGGTAGCCGGGGGCATGCTTGCCGATTCTTGGCATACTCTACATTCTCTAGTTAACTCTTTGATGTTACTGTCTATGCCTGGCCACCAGAAAATACCGTCTGGCAATCATCTTCATTTTAACAATCCCCATGTGTATTTCATGCAAGTCATTTAAAATAAAAGATCTTAATTTTTGGGGAATTACCACTCTTTCACGCCATTGGAAACAATCAAACTCCAAACTTAATTCCTCATTGATCTTATAATAAGGAGCTAGTGGGGTTTCCCTCAGTACCCTTGTGAATATCCCACACACACACACACACAGTTGCCTTCTCTAACATTCCTTAATACTATAGACAGTATTTTATCTCGGGACGTCTCATATGCCACCTCCCTAAAAGAGAACGGTACCTCATTCAACTTCCTGAGAAGAAGTACCTGGTCTTCATCAAGAAACTCCTTGACACTCGATTCTAAAGGAAGACGTGACAATGCGTCAACATTGGAATTATCACTACCTTTTCGAAACTCCTCAGTATAATTAAATGCAGCTAATTTTAAGGACCATCTTTTAATTCTGGATGCTGCACATATGGGAATTGGTTTCTGAGGTGAAAATATATGAATTAAGGGTCGGTTGTCTGTGACCAATACGAATTTTCGTCCCAGTAAGTATTGTCTTGATTTCTCATCGCCATAAGTTATGCTCAACGCTTTCTTTTCTAGTTGAGAGAAACGTTTTTCCGCTTCAGTTAATGTTCTAAAAGCAAAGGCTATTGGGCATTCTTCCTTTCTATCATTTCTATGACTCAGAATTACGCCTAGTCTATAGTCCATTAATAATTATTTACATTTTTTAAATAACATTCGATATTTTTCGTCCAATTCCATCTACAATTTTTATTCAAAAGTTGATAGAATAGCGCTAAAATGTTTGCTATATTCTTTATGAATCTATAATAATAAATTAAGAGTCCTATGAAAGATCTCAATTGCGAAACATTCTTTAGGTTCAGGCGCCTCTATCACTGCTTTAATTTTATTTTCTAAGGGATGCAGTCCATATTTATCCATTTTAAACCCTAAAAATTCCACCGATTTCTTTTTAAATTTACATTTATATCTGTTTAACTTTAAACCTTTTCTAGCAATCATCTAAACACTAGATCCAACTTTTGTTCATGATCTTCAAAGTATTTTCCTGCAACCAAAATATCATCTATGTAGCAGGCCACACCTGGAAAATCAGAAAATAGGCCTTCCATAATCCTCTGAAATTTATTTGGTGCTACCGCTACGTCATATGGTAGTCTTTTATAAGAAAACAACCTCTTTGTTGTGTTTATATCAACAACAGCTTTGGCTTCTTCCGCTAACATTACTTGTAAGTAAGCCTGTGATAGGTCTAGAGTCGAAAGTACGGTGCTTGTAGATAATTTTGAAAAGATCTCATCGATCGATGGAATGGGATACCTATCTAATTCTATTGCTTTATTAGCTGTACATCTAAAATCACCACATAACCTTACATTATAGGTTATAAAATGCAAGAATTCACTAAACGATCAATTTCATTCTCTACTTTGTTTTTTGGAGAGAAAGGTAAACTTCTGGCCTTACAAAACACAGGAGTCACATCCTTTTTTAAATTAAAATTCATTCTAACGTTCTTTAGACAGCCCAAATCTTTGTTAAACAAATCTGCATACCTATCCATAAAATTTTATATATTTAAATATATTTCTATTATATTCATTATTAAAAATTTTAATGCTAAACAATATAGAATAATCAAGTTTCAACTGTTTAAGCCATTCTCTTCCTAATAAAATTACCTGGATTTTTTCATTTACAACTATTAATCGTAAATATTGGTTGGCTTCTTTTACAAAAACATTTCTTTGATCTATATTATCTATTTATTTACCACAAAAGGATTTTAATCTTAAATTTGTTGGAAATAATCTTTTACCTTGCCAATAATTCTTATAAATATCTTAAGGTATTAACGTAACTGGACTTCCTGTATCTATTGTAAAGCACAAAGAATAATCATCTACTGTTAAATTTATTGTGGCATCAGTTTCGCCCTGTACATAATATATAGAGTCCTCTTGTACAAATTTACATCCCCACATTCTTGTACTAGCTTTGCAGACCCTACTTAAATGACCCAGGTTATTACATTTTAAAACAAGTCTTTGTTCTATGAGGTAAACAGATGCCACGTGTGAATGTCTTTCACCACATCTATAACACACTAGTTTGCCTTTGCCACTTTGCCTGAAAGGCCTATACTGCGCCGTACTATTATTGTACTCGCCCTTTTTATCCTTTCAATTCACAGGGGATATCTTGGCCACTAATTTATCTTGTAATTCTCTTGTATTTATCTCCGCATATTCGAACGAGATCGCCACTGCAAAACTTTATCCAGGGTGACATCGTCGTCCTCTTGTAGTATCTTCTTTTGCAGGATTTCCGACTTGATTCCAGCCACAAAACGGTCTCGCATCATGGTTCCCAACATATCGACGAAATTACAATTTATTGCCAAATGTTTCAATTCTCTAAGATATTCCGAAATTGATTCTCCTTCCTGTTGAATTCTCTTTAAAAATCTGCATCGCTGTGGTATCACTTTCTTCTTTGGATCCAAATGCAGCTTAATTCTTTGAATGATAGTATCATAGGGTTGATCTTTAATTAGACCAGGAGGAAAATGTCGTTTCCCTGCTTCAAAGTTTCAGAATCTGGTAGAGAGGTAAAAATCAGCACTTTAATCTCCTTCTTCAGATGCCAAAAAGAAAGCCTCAAATTTTTGTACAAAAAGATCGAAGTGCCCTCCACTGGGCTATAGCATCTAAAAGGTATTATTAACTTTGAACTTGTCATGCTGATCTTTTCTACTCCTTTGTTTTCTTGATTCAGATAGTTTAAAAGATGTAATCTCAACCCATTTTCTTATTTTTCCTCTCCATAATCCGAGAGCCAGATTTGTTTGAAAGATGTAGTTGTTATACTTGCATAGACGCCGTTTTCCTCAGATTTTTACTGGCTCTGTAGATCGCGCATCCTCGTCGCCACTTTTGTTGTGTCGTAATTAGACGTACAAGAGCTCAAACTTGACCATGGCCAACAACAAATGTCCAATTTATATATACATATATTTTTACATAATGAGGCTTTAAATAATACAAATAAAATTCTTCTATTTACATAAACAACAGTTAATATATGGCGAGAAGAGTAGAGGACTGAGCACAGATTCCTGAGGTACACCAGCCCATGTTCTTCGGTCCTTGAAAAATGTTCCATTGACCCGAACCTTTATCCTTTTTCCCCTTAAGAAGTCTGCAATCCAGATTAAGGTTTTTCTTCTTACTCCGATGTTGTGCAGCCTTTCAAATAATTTCTACACTCGAACAAAAGCTGAGGTCATATCCAGGAATACGGCCGTTGTTTTCTTTGGCGGTTTTTCCTAGAAATCTATTATTGATCGACAGAAGTAGAACAGTTTATCAGTTGTACAGTGTCTGGATCTTTAGGCAGTTTGGTAGAAGTTTATTTTATTATTGTTAGTGAGCCAGACTATGAGCCTAGAGTGGATAATTCATTCTGTTATTTTACTAAGTATGCTGGTAAGAGCAATTGGCCGATAGTTCTTGCATTCCTTGGCATCTTTGTTCGGTTTCAGTATTGGCACTATAACTGATATCTTCTAATTCTTTGGTAGTTTACCAGTTTGCCATGAATTCTTCAGTATTCGTAGGACTTAATTTTTAGCTTCGTCTCCAAAGTGTTTAATCATTTGACCAAAGATTAGAGCATCTCCAGGTGACATATTGGATTTAACTTTCCTATTGATGAATTTAGCTCATTCAGTGTGAAGTCTCTCGAGTAAATATCTTGTTGATGGTAATTTCTTGCTTGTTTAACTAACTTGTTTATATTATTTTTTTAGAGTCCCTGCCTTCATTCGTATAGCTGAGTCTGGAAGTGCTTGAAAGATATTCAGAAATTATGTCAGCCATCTGTTTGTTCGTTCTCGCTGTTCATATCGGTTAGAGTATTGGAGGATTAGTGTTGGTTTTGATTGTTTTATAACACTAATTATATTCCAGTGATGGCTTTCCTTTTTTGGATCCATTTTTTTCGCAGAATTATGCCCATTTTTCTTGTTTAAATATCCAATTTTTTTGTTCTATTTTGTGACTAATTTCAATGAGTTCCTTTATGATATCTTCTGTTTTATTTGTTTTAAGAAATTCATTGATATTGTCTCTCTCTCTGCAATCATTGCCTCGATATTGTGGTCCTTCTAGTAAGGTATTCACAGGTCTTTACGTCTACCTCTAGGTATCGATTTTTTTGCAGCTTTGGATATGTTCAAAGAGAATTTTTCCAATTTTTAGTCGATCGTTCTGTGATTTAATTCTTCGTTGCACAGTTCTTCAAGCTTTTCTGTGAATATTTTCTCAGTGTTCTTTTATTCTGTTGGAAATTCTCAATTTTGAATTTTAGGGTTGTTAAAATTGGTCTGTGGTCACTGATTGCACTTTTCAGAATTTTCCATTGTGTTGTGGGTGCGATGTTTTAATTTATCGCTGTGATGTCTTTTGCGGATTCTGTGCCTGTAGACTTGGATAGATAGATGTTCTTTTCGTTATTTAACGGTGTAAGGTCGAGGTCGGTTAGCATGTCCTCAACCTGCTGATCTTTGTTATCCTGGACAGGTGATCCCCAAGTTGGTCTTTCGGCGTTAAAATCACCAAGTATGATTGCGATATCCGAAGACTCTTCACTTAATGTCTCTATCAGGCCTGTATTGATGCTAGTATTATCGTGGTGATAAACATTTATGATTGGAATTGTTTTATCTGTAAGATAGACTTCTATTGCCTGAGCTTCTGTCGTGCTTTCTCTAGGCTTACTCTGATTATAGGCGATTTCCTTAAATTTGATTTCTAGAGTTTTAACCAAAACGGCAAGTCCTCCTCCGAATTTTCCCGGTCTGTCCATTCGTAATGTTGTATAATCTTTGATATTGAATCTCAGATTCTGATTCAATTTTGTCTCCTGAGGACAATTAATATGTACATTGTTGTCACAGAGAAGACAAGTCAGCTCTTTATTTTCCTCTGGGTACCATTTATATTGAGTTGTAGTAGATTGAACTGTGTCCTCGTAGTAGATTTCTCATCATGAGCTCGAGCTGCAGCTCCTGACGCGGCGGTTACACCGGACGCGGTAGCATTACTGGAGATATCAGTTTTGCTCTTCATTTGAAAATGGGTGCCGTTGCAACGTTAGTCATCTTGGAAACGAACCAGAATTTGGTCAAATATTCCAAGGGTCCAGGGGGGACCGCAAGGAGGTGTGGTCGGACTTCTCCCCTTCCCCCTGGAATGCTGTCACTACAGGATCTTTATCCTGACTCTTGGTGAATATTTTTAATTGTGATTCAGAATCTGCCACTGAAGCTTTACGAGCGTTTCGTTCCTTTAAAGATATTCGAAGCGGTAAAGGACCAATGAGTTGCTACTCTCTAAAGCGATTGATTAAAAGTTTTGAGGAAACTGGATCTCTGGAAGCAAAACCTCGGAGTGGAAGACCATCGACATGCAAGTCAGTGGCTGTTACGGTTTTGCAGAATGCTGAAGCTATTGAAACGTTATCCACGTATGGAGAAGTAAGTGCTAGACAAGTTTCTCGACAAACGGGGATTTCGTATGGAACAGTTTGGAGAGAACACACATTTAGAATTTTTCTGTAAAAATACCCAAACAAAATTCAAAGTTTTCACGAGTTGAAAGTCAGCGATTTTGAGAAGCGTCAATAATTCGCTTCATGGGTTTTCCAGCCAATTGATATTGAGGAAAACTGGCTGTCAAATGTTCTAAGAACAGATGATGCTCACTTTTATCTAAAGGGAGAATTTAACATTCAAAACTGCCTCATTTTGGCAACAGAAAACCCTAGGATTTTTACAGAAATACCACTTCATCAGCACAGAGTTACAGTTTTGTGTGGGTTCACTTCTTCTTTTATTATTGGGCCATTTTTCTTTGAAAAAATCAATGGAAGAACTTTAAAACCCGTTTTTGTAACTGGTGAACGTTATGTTCAACTTTTGAGAGAAAAGTTATTCCCATATTGCAGGACAAACAAGCACTAAGCGAAATAACATTCATGCAAGATGGAGGACCTCCTCATATCTCCCGCGGTGCCAAACAATTGCTGAAGGATACGTTCGGTGAAATTCGTTGATAAGATGCCACTTTATATACCAGTGGCCTCCAATATCACCAGACTTGACGCCTTACAATTTTGGTTATGGGGGTACATTAAGTCGCGTTTTTATCGATGCCGGCCTACCACATTGGCCATGTTGAAGGCTTCTATCAGATGGCACGTTTTATAAATTTCAACTATTTAATTGTGACCATTCTGTCATCTATCGTCTGCAGGCGGTGTTTGAGAATGAAGGGCGCCACATTGAGCAAGGATTGTGACCTAATACAAAAGAGAAGGCAGTTACCTCATGTGTTATATTTTGCAGCTCTTTGTTTTGGGTTATGGGAATAATAAATGCTGTCCTCACATCTTGACTCTTTTTTTTTTCTGTGAACAGTAATTTTTTTGTTTGTCATTTGCCCACATCTTATATTATGTCGTGCAGGCCAAGGGTTATAACTTCTCGAATAACAATGGTATACACAATTTTACCCCTTATGTTTAGTTTATCGCTTTTCGCTCATTAGAAGAAATAGCATAAGGAATAATCTCTGTATCCCCCCCCACCAACTTTATAAATTTTGCGCAAAAAAAAATACAAAATGATTTTACTACCACGTTTTTCAACGCAAAAGGTCGATTTAAAAATGATTTTTATGAGGGGATACATTTTCAAAATTATGTACAGTATAATAAACAATGATAACATTTGACAAACCCATAGGATATTTGGAATAAAGTACGACAAATATATTTTGTCGCTCCCCTCTATATTTCATTTTTGGATCATGACAAATATCCAGTTAAATTGTCAAGTGTCGCCAATTAGTCAAGAAACTACACATTCCTTATAGCACGAATTACTATTAGTAGTGCCATCATAATTTTTGGTACTAAATTAACCTTTCAAAAATTCGTGTATTGATATCATCAGTGTTTTTCAAACATTCAATCTATTTCATAAAACCTCATCTAAAATATAGATATTTTTTGCTATACATGTTTTAATTTGCATATACCTATTTTACATATCTCAGATTGTATTTAAAAATCGTTAACCATTTCTTCTAACTTTTGGCGAAATGGTGTTTTATTAATTTATCATTTGATATTATTAGGGTTCTTTCTTGGTATTCAAAAAGGAAAAATACGTGTCGTTCAGTATTATTTTTCAATTTATCAAACAATTTGGCCGCTGAATCGCTGATTCTGGTAGAGCGCCATCTAGCAAATAAAGTTGTAACTAAAATCAATTTCGAATTTTTCATTATTTGCCATAAAAAATCCCATTGCATCCTGAACCCAATGGTGTTTACCCCATTGCTCTAGCGCAAATATTCGCGGAGTTATTAATTTTTAAAGTTGTGCGGGACTTTTGGATCACCCTGTATATATATGTTATATACACATTATTTTATTTCAAAATTATAACTTTTAGAACAAATTACTCTGTAAAGTCGACCGCCAGATTTTGCCGCTTTCCCTATATAAAACCATTGTTGTTGTTTCCCGTTGGCCGGCTCAAAACATATGTAGATATGAAATACGTCGTTTATTTTCTTTATTCTACTCGCCTTAAATCAGGTTTTATTCATAAATTGTTTTCTAATCAAATATGATACCATATTAATTGAAGTAAGTTAAAATTGATTCAAAACTGTTTTTATTATTATTACCACAATACTATAATGTATGCCAAAAAGAAAGCTAATAATCTCTATCACACATCTCAGAAAATTTATCATTATATATATATATATAGAACTAGCGGATGTGTACCCGGCTTCGCCCGGGTTTTAACCGAGTGAAAGTTTGCCTAACGAATATTATTGATAATAATATTCGGGAACACACAGAATATTATGATAATATAATTCATTATGTCATATATTTATATAATATATGAAATTTATTTTTCGAGCAAACATATCCACTCTCTACTGAATAACAACATCATATCAACACACTTAACTTGGGGCACAACCATTGAGGGATCTTGATTCTCTTCAACTTTAGAGAGCAAATATTTTAAGATTGAGAACAATAGGGATATATAATAATACTTTTTGTTGAACAATGGAAGGAAGATTCATGTCAACTTTGTTCATTGGGAGAATCTGGGTTGAGAAAGCACAAGACTCTTTAAAATATCTTTCACTCTCTACTGAATAGATTTTTAAAAAGATATACATAAATAAAAATATCTCGAGATATACTACGTGATCATAGCCAAAAGGCCGAGAAACGATATTTTATATATAGAGATGACCTGGCTTCGTGTGTCTTCTGCTCGAGTGAATGTTTCGCTGGTAGAATTTTGTTCCTGCCTACTATTAATCATTATCTGGCTTTACCTGTGGTCTGCTTTAGTGAATATTCCCCAAAATAATTTTTTAATGCAATCAAGCATGATACGGCAATATTGTCATAATCATTTCTGACTAAAAGAATATTGTTGCTCAGTACTTGGTTAAATATAATTTTTATTGGTTAAAGTGCGACAAAAAACTCTTACAGATTTAACACTCTGTCCTGTTCAAATTTCAGCGAGATTAGTTACATATTGAGGGCGTGCATAGCCGACAAACATATATATATATATATGTTCCCGACTTCGCCCCAAGTAAAAGTTTGCTTAACAAACATTTGTTAAAACGCTTCTAGCAAACATACAATCCCTACTGAATCTATACTTGTCTACCTTCTCGATAATTTTTTCCCGGTCCCTTGAAAAATACTCGATAAGTTGAAAAAAATCAGTATTAATTGGTCCACTCGGTAATTTGAAGTTGAAGGAATAGTATCTTGCCACAAACGAAGATTTGTAAATAACTGTATTTAGCGAATGTACCCGGCTTCGCACAGTTTTTATCCGAGTAAAAGTTTGCCTAACGAGAATTTGTTAAAACGATTCTAGAAAACATCCAATCCACCTATATATTGATTTATAAACGTATCAACATATATAGTCACGACCGTCTTTCCTCATCGCTGTCACGGATGCGCGCGCATCATCATCATGATCATTATCATTATCTAATGATAATAATAATAATTATTATTATTATATTATTATTATTATTTTATTATCAACATATATAGTCACGACCGTCTTTCCTCATCGCTGTCACGGATGCGCGCGCATCATCATCATGATCATTATCATTTTCTAATGATAATAATAATAATTATTATTATTATATTATTATTATTATTTTATTATCAACATATATAGTCACGACCGTCTTTCCTCAATTCCTCATCGCTGTCACGGATGCGCGCGCATCATCATTATGATCATTATCTTCTATAGAAGCTTCTATCTTTATAATTATGTATATTTACAAAAGGTCAATTCGATCGCGCCTCTAGCGGTGAAAATGAGGGGTAATACCAGCTGACCTAATGTACATGTAAAGTTTGGAGCGGGGCGTTTCACAAGAGTGACATCCACGGCTCCAATTTATAATTGTAACAAATAGTATTTGAATAAAAACATTCAATCGGGTAAAACACGGGCGTTGCCCGGGTCATTCGGCTAGTATAAATATAAATATGGTTATATGCGTTTAAATATATTTTTGCAACACACATAATTTTTTGAAAACATTTATTATATTTTAAATAAGATATTGTCACTTTTGTGAATTTGATAATTAGTCATTTCTTTTTTCTCAATGAATTATATATATTAATTTAAAATTTAATTTTTGTTATCATCATCACATACAATGTAATTTTTTTATATAAACAAACAATAATAACAACAATTAAGGGCTCAAAAATCATTTATTATGGTTAGCAGCTCCGTAAATAAAGATATTTTCACAACAACAATTAAAGTTGCATCATCATTTTTATAAAACAAAAACAAATTAAATTAACAATATAAAAATATATTTTAACATTACATTTTAACATTTAACACAAAATCGTTACAATTTTTTCTTTAAATATATATTAATATTGAAATGCCAAGTATTTTTTACGTCATTGGATTATTATGTTACTAAATTCTCAAATTAAATTTATTATACTTGGAAAACATTTTAAGCATTGTTACAATTTATAAATATAATTTCACCAGACGCCGCTAGAGGCGCTGCTTGCGAGTGAAAGTAGAAAATTTGCAAATAAAATTGCAAAGAATATTTATTTCAAATCAAATTCAAACCAGAAATCTTCCCAGTAGTATAGTAAATAACTTCCTAAAGTTTCACGGCGATTGGATAATCTTACCTTTTAAAAACATTCATCGTGTGAACAAACTAACATTCATTGTGTAAACAAACCAGGTGTTAATTATTAACCAATCAAATTCATTTATCGTCGCGACCAGTGCTGCGCCCAAGCGGTAAAAGACTGGAACTAACGCTTTTTGGTTTTTTATTTTTTTAAAAAAGCACATTTACTTTTTTAGTTTTTTGAATAGCCTATATGTTAAACGGAATCTTCAGCTACCTACATGCGAAATTCCATAATGATTGAGTCGTTAGATTTTGCGTGAAGCGATAACAAACATCGATTTCGCATTTCATTTTTATATATAAAAGGATACATAATTTGAGAAAGTATTGCCCGATTCAAAGCGTGAGAATAAATAAAATAAAATATTACATATTTACATATTTACAAAGAATTTGAGTCGGCCAACGGGAAACAACAATAGATTTATATAGGAAAAGCGTCGACCTCTGTTGGCCGACTTTACCTAGTATTTTATGCTAAAAATTCTAAGTTTAAAATTAAATAAAGATTTTTTATAACATATATATCAATCTTACTGTTTTCAATATATATATTTCCAACCTTTTATTTACTTTTCATTTCTAATTCAATTTAATAAATTGGCGCTATATTGATTTTTAATCTTCCTTTTTTACTGCTTTGAGCGTTATTTCGGGATAAAACTGATAAACTGAATAGAAAAAAAGATTTGGTGTGATTATTTTTAAATATTATATTATGCATTAATTTTGTAGACCCATTACCCTCTTCTTCTTCCGAAAAAAAGAATGAATTAAATAATATAAAGAATATATTGAAAGATGAAACATTTTTTTTTTATTTTGATAAATGTACAGGTGTATGTTTATTAGTAAGTACGCAAGAAATGAAATTGAAACAAATAAGTATAATTATCAAATAACTTCAATTTTCACTCTTCATTTATCTTAAATGTTCACCAACTCATTTTTTGTTCTACACAATAAAAAAAGATTCTCCTAGTTTTCAACTCTAATCCACTCTGTATTTATTTTGTAGAATTACTTCCATTATTTTCTCAAATTGTTCCTTTTTATATGGAATGGGGAAGAGGAAGAATGTATGGAATTGAAGGAAATGATATGATTGTTCCTGTTGTTGTCGTGTCCAATGACACGATATCAGATGTCTCCATGCATCTCTATCACAGCAGCAGCAATGTCCACTATCTCTTCATTGGAAAATGGGTGCCGTTGCCACGTCAGTCACCTTGGAAACGAACCAGAATTTGGTCAAATATTCCATGGATCCAGGGGGGACCGCAGGGAGGTTTGGTCGGACTTCTCCCCCCCCCAATTATATGATTGTTAATATATATAAAGAAGGTGTTTTACATTCATAAAAGAACGATTTTACAATGCTGTAGCTTGAAAAAGATGCGCGCTATTAGAGTGATGTTTCATTTATTAGAAAGAAAAATCAATCATTTTTTATTTCACGACAAAACGATTTTTAAATATTGGAAATGCATAAAATTGAGTCATATTGTTAGAAGTTGCGTTTTTATATTCTACGAGAAGTCGTTTAACAAATTATTAAATTAATGAAAGAGTCACACTTAGCCAAAAACACAGTCCAATAATAAAGAAAGAGTAAAAAACATTTGATATCTTTTGAATTAAGCGAAAAATTCTATGAAAAAAAAAATGCGTCTGAAGAAAACTTTAACTCCAACCGAAAAAAAAGGATAAAGGAGAAATGGTTATCAGAGAGAATTTACCTTCTCAAAAGAAAATTTCTACGATAACCATATTATCAGCAAAAATTCGGCTTGAAAATACGTAAAAGGCTGAAGTTCATGTTCACAAGCCTTTCAAAAAGTTCATTTATTTTTAACGGCATCAGTCAATTTGTTGTCTTTCGATAAGATCCTTATAGAAAACAGATAAAAAATACAGTTATTAAAAACATAGAGGCTTTTTATACTAAGTTGAAGTTTATACATACTCCTGATAGAAAAAAATAAATTTGTTTACCTTTCTCCCATATGTTCATAGAAGTTTGTAAACGGCAGTAAGGACTAAATGCCGAAACGCTTTATAAGGTTGCTTTTGACGATGCCTGCCTAATACTAATTTTCTTCCACTCCGACCTTGATTATTTCAAAACATTATACTGATCGATTGCCCAGCATTTCAAGAATATAGAACGAAGAATGAACTAGTTGTTTGTGAACTTAACGATTTGATTTCAGATAAAACATCATATTTAAAGTTCAATTCATTTTGTAAATACATTCTAAACTTTCTACAAAATCTGGATCTCTAATGCTTTCATTTGTTGAATAATGTAAATAACTTATGTAAATAAACTTTTCTCCTTGTTTGGCGCAAGTATCCCTTGCGGGATATAGCGCTTTGGAAATAAAATAATTGATGATTGATAATTTATGACTAGAGAAATTGGTCGTTAAAAGGTTTAAATATTTGATAAAATGGGCCAAACGCGATCCCCTTTTTAAAATGTGTTCAAAATTCTATAATGTATTTGCGTCGCAAAAACCCTTCCCCCCCCTCCCTCCTCCCAAAGAAATGCCTAATTAAAACTTGAAATTATATATCAATTATATTAATAAAAGAATAAATATGCCCAAATTAAAAAAGGTTTTTCTCAAAAAGCAATAGTTGATCTTTAAAAAAGAAACTATATTTTATAAAATTCGTGAAATATATTGCGTAAATATTAAAAGATATATATTTAAGAAGAAACAATCTCTACTTTCTTTTTTATAGCTTGGAAAATAACTTTTCTGGAACTGTCTTTGCTCGTTCTCTATAGCATTTTCCTTTCTATTATTCACTTTTATTACGGTCCCATGAGACGTAATGGCCGAAGATTTTCTGGAAAGTTGCTCTAGCAATTTATTGTTAAATATAAAAAAAACAAAGTTTAATTATTTTAATTCTCTATTTTATTAGTATACCTTCCTAAAAAAATCGATCTACCTTTTTATATTTTGTCAATTTTCTTAAATTTTGTTTGTTATTTTGCCTTTTTTATAAAATAACATTGTAGTACTGTATATTGATTGTTAGAACTAAGCAATAACGCGCCATCTATACATATAAAATAAAATGATTTAAAAGCGCGAATGTTTCTTTTATACATAAAACGAACTTCTACTGTCCTTACTGCGATGAAAAAATATATTGGGAGGGCTTGGCTCATCAGTAGTGAACCCTCCCAGCGGTTTCGCCAAATTAATCCACCAGACCGCTTCTCAGAGCTCTAATACTGTATTGGATCATTCTGCTTTTATATGCTACACTGAAGGATGGAATCTTAGAAATGGTTTTCAAGTAAACTATGGACATAAGCTTATTGGACAGTAGAATTACATTCAAATATTTGCTTCGAGCAATGCTCTTCAGCAAACTATAAAGACAAGGCCAGTTAGGAATAAATTAACACTAAGCATTAACGCGCCATCTATACATATAAAATAAAAGGATTTAAAAGCGCGAATGTTTCTTTTATACATAAAACGAACTTCTACTGTCCTTACTGCGATGAAAAAAATATATTGGGAGGGCTTGGCTCATCAGTGGTGAACCCTCCCAGCGGTTTCGCCAATTTAATCCACCAGACCGCTTCTCAGAGCTCTAATACTGTATTGTATTCGCGCTTTTAAATCCTTTTATTTTATATTGATTGTTAGTGTCTACTAAATCGAGTTCTATTCTTAGTCGGTATATAGACAAATATTCTCCACTTTGGTATGTTAGTGCCCATCAATGTAAGCTCATCTAGGACCTATAGGTAGCTTTTTTTTTTCTTCAATTCTATCGCCATTCTTCCTTCATTTTATCAAAGCAGCGTATTATTTTCTAAACCATTTGTTTTCATTATGTATTATTAAAAGTTTTTTTTTATTTCGTCCTGACGACAAATATATTTAGCAAATTAAATTTGATTTATTTTAATTCAAAAAGAGATTTTAGAAGTAATAATTCAACATTATTTAGAAAAGTCATTACATATAAATTCCTAATTGATTCTCTTTTATAGTATATAAAATCTTCTATTAATATAAATTTCTTCATATATTATGTTGTTTGCTCTTTTTATTGTGAAATAGGTGCCGTTGCCACGTTAGTCACCTTGTTACCAGACCATAATTTAATATAATATTCTAAGGTTATGGAGATTACAGTTCAAATATTATGATATATCTATATATATAATATATATTACAATAAAACCTTTAGTTAAAATATATATTCTCACGTCAATAAATATGCAATTTTATAAGCAGAAAAGCTGTGTTAATTAAACAAGGTACATATATCATTTCACAGTCTAATTGTTACTTCGAAATTTATCTCTTACTGGCGGATGTACCCGGCTTCGCCCAGGTTTTTCTCGAGAGAATGTTTGTAGTCTAGTAATAAGAAAATATACTACACCTAAAAACTATCAGAGAAAAGAGAAACCACGGAAGGTGAACAGAAAAATGCTTACAATGGATGTTATGTTTACGATATCAAGTTAAATAAAAACAAAGATAAAATTTGCATATGTTGGTCACTATAAATTTGTATATTTGTTAGGCGAAATTAGAAACATGATAAAACAATTGGGTATTTAAAAACAAATGTTGAAATAAAAGTTGAAGTATAATAAACAATGTTAAAGATTAGTTTTAATTATTAATCAAGATTGTGTGTGAATATGTGAGAAAGATGTAATATCGTTGTTGTTTTCTTGGCCGACTGTTTTACATATGGTGTTATCTTAAAATTGCTTGTTTTGAATATTTTTTAGATTGAGATTATTAGCCAGTATGTAAAAAAATTAACTCTGTTGAAATTTAATTTTGTATTTATATATAAATAAAATTAACTCTGTTGATTTTTTTTTTGTATTTAATCGATAACAGCGAAGTTACGCATGTTAATGTTAGGAAATATATTTTGATGTTAAGCAAAACCTGCTCCATCTCGTTTTACATAAATGTTGAAAATTTGGTTGAAATTGATGCATTGTAACGAAAGTTTTTAGTGATGTCCACTTATGAAATTTCCATTTTATTAATATAGATTGCTCATCTAAACTTTAGAAACACTCTAAACTTCAATAATTAGGCTCTTTCTTACATATGTGGATTCTTTTTCATTCGTTGAAGGACACCTCTCCCTATGAATACATTGTTATGATTCATTTCAAAGGAAATGAATACAATCCGCTTTATACCCATTACATTTTATTCTGACAAGATAGAAGTATATTTTACTACATCACCTGCTGTGACATAAGAAATCTACTTTACTACATCACCGGCTGGAAGTCTTTCTTGCCAGTTTAGACGTCGGTATAACTTCTCTTGTAGGATGTTGTGAAATCGACTCTACTGAGATAAGAGCCATAGCATCGATATATTTGGTAGAAGTTGCCAAATATAGCGTTGTGTGACATATTCAAAGACCTGAATCGACGCGAATTATGTTGAAATGATGGAAGCTTGTAAACATGTGTATGTGTTTTGATGAATTTAAAGAAAGAAATGCCGATTAACCAAAAGGAATGGCAACCTTTCCACAAAATCTCACATTAAATATATAACAGAGAGTAGCAAGAGAATTGTTTATTGTATTCATGTACCAAAGAAGCCTGCCTCACTTCAAACATGCTTTATTTAATGCCTTTTTAAAGGAGGTGCATCTTTGATATTTATATTATATAAATGACTATATAGAAATATATACCTTGCTTAAATAACAAAATAGCTCAATATATTTGCCCATATGGCCCATGATTGGTGAGTGTATAACACCATGAAAATATTCCATAGGAACACTTTGACTTTTATTGAATTGATAATATATTTATTGTTAGATATATAAAGATCGCAATATAAAAGTACTTGAGGGTTTGAAGAATGACATGTGGTTTCAATCCCAATTGATGGAAAACCTCTATTTATGCCTTCCAGTGTGAGTATAACTTCAGTAGATGATGGGCAACATCCTAATGGGATGGCTAACACAAAGGGGGACTAAATGAATGCTGAAATAAGCTTTTGACTTCATTCTTGCCATGAAGGAGGCTCACTTGTTTTTGGGGGAAGAATCACCCCCAAAAAGCGGTAGAGCCAAATTTAATTATTTAACGTAATAGACGGAAAAAGGTATTGCAAACCACTTCAGTATCAAGCAATGCTGAGAAAGCTATATGGACTATATATCTAATTATGCAAACAGATTTGATATGTAAATATGTAAATATTTACATATTTACACAATAATGTATGCTATTTTATTCTTGGCTTCTCCAGGCACAGTTTGAAAATATATGGGTTTCAAAGCATTTTATAAAGTTTAAATTATTAAAATATTCAATAAGTGTCCCACAAATATATCCTGGTGGGTAAATTATTTCTTTGAGAAACAAATTTTTCTTGGCGAACACAACTTTTTAAACTTGATTAAGAGTTTCCTACTTGGTAGGAAAGGCGTTAAAGAGATTGGGAACTACTTTGATGATTTTAATTATATTAGCATTTTATAGTTGGTCACTCTCCCTATTCCCTAAGGTCTTAGCTTCCTTAGACATTCTGTCCTATAAAATATTTAGAAGGAAATGTTGTAACTTTTTTAAACTGATAGTTATATATAAGTATTTGTGTGTGTGCAAAATGTAAGAAAAGGTTGAAAGGTCAGATGGTGATATTAATAATAAAAATACATTTTCTGACCGCTTACATGAGCATTTTTAGAAGGCCAAACACCATCGAGTTGAATATAAATCAACAAGAAAAGGCCAACCACGCACGCGCTTTATCTGTGGGCCTTTGTAAGAGTTGTGAAAGCTGTACCTCAACCACTAAAAATTTGGTCCAAAAGGTTTTCAGAAATATCAAGAAATGGGAATTTAAGGCCACATTTTCGTAAGTAGTCTGAACATGTGAGAATGTTTGCATTTACTCTATATGGATCTGCAAGTTATAGCTTATATACCTATATATATTAAGAATAAAGAAAGCATATCCTGACCAGAAGCAAATGTGATTTTTTATATAGCAGAGCGCCATCTAGTTGAACAGAAATCAACTAAACATTGATTTAACCTGTTCCTTGATATTTGGCCAACCCAATTTCTTGATAAATCAAGAAAAGCCATCCATGAAAGCGTATATACAAGGTATATATTTTCGCCATATTAAGACAAGGCATTTTAAAAATTAAATAGTATTGACAAGCAAAGTTTATGTCATCGTTCTTAGAGATACCTGGGATCCATTGTGATCATGTCAACGCCCCTGTGTTGCGTGCTTGAAGCCATTATAGCCCTTGCATGTAAAGAAACTGCGAGAATAGCCAATGGCCTTGACCAGGAATTTCCAAAGAAAATTGTTGCTTCTAATTAGTAAATTATTCAGTTAAACACTTAATGAACTCTTGTAAAAACCTGTTTTATCCATGCGTCAACTGTATTGAGGCATTTCAGTTCCATTATTAGTTATCGTAAAGATAGAGGTTGCCTGGCCGGTATTCATAGAGTTCTTCAAATTAAAGATACTTCGGTCAGTTAATCTTTTTTATTGTCTCGACGTTTCGACAAAAATATTTTGTCCTCGTTAGAAGCAAACAAAAATTAAAACATTTGGCAAATCGTTAAGAGAATAATTTTTAACGCTTTGCCAAATGTTTTAATTTTTTTTGCTTCTAACGAGGACAAAATATTTTTGTCGTAACGTCGAGACAATAAAAATATTTACTGGATGAAGTATCTTTAATTTGAAGAACAATTATTAGTTAATAGTTACTACTCACTGATTTAACGGTCGCCGTGATGGTACATCGAGCTCAAGACAGAGATGGCTGGTGTCGCATCATGTTTGGAATGTAATAGTGGGTCACAAAGTTCGATCGCGAATAAAATTATTTACTATATTAGTTACCGCTGGACTCAGTTTTTTTTTTTGTTGTTTTGACTCTCCATGCTGTAGAATATAAAGTTAAAGGCATTTATTGTTCAAATCGTTGATTGAATGTTGTCTGTTCTTTTTTATGGTGAATGAATAGAAATATTTTGTTAGTTCGGTTTGGTAAAGAAGTCCAGCCTATTTTATTTTATTTTTTGGTTTCACGCGTTTGTATACTTAATTAGCCTCCATATATATGCCTATATCTATGGGGGTTGGTGGAAGGATTGTCTATAAACCGTTGGTTTTTGACCGCTACGAACCGGGTGGTTCGATTCCTGCATTTGGAACTTTTTTACGATTTAAAAAAATGCACTAATGCCCCCCGATTCTTGCAAAGGTCCAACCCACCAGCGAGTGCAAGTAACCAAATGGGGCTCTGACATATTTCAAGTGCAAATTCGAACTAATATTCACATGTGTATACATGTGGTGCACTTACAGTAAAAACAGACACCTACCTCTACCCAACATGATTATCATGGCCTGTACCACGTGTACCATAAATAAGCAAAATAAAATCTATAAAAACCTTCATAATAGAAAAAATATTTTTACAGAATCTAAAACATGTAGCCATGTTACGAATATTTGACAGTGTGTTGTGTAATATGAATTTTTAAAATCGATCATTTACTAATCCATATTCTAATCCATTGCCCCCTTCCTTACCCAACGGAACCTCAATAATTTATTGTCAAACAAAAAATATACGTTTTCAAATTTACAAAAAAAAAATGTATTATCGAATAAAGAAATTTATAAAATTATCACAGAATTTATTAATATTGATTCTATGTGCAGATGTTTCTAAATATTTATTATTATAATCCCTTGCGACTTTTAAAAAATATTACATTTTAAAATTTACCCAATTTTCCCCCATTGAAGAAAAAGAAAACCTAAAAGGGGAGTTTTAACTCACTTTAAACAAAGAGTTTAAATTGTAAAAGGAATTTATTAGAATATATTTGGTTTGATAGAGACTCTATATTATCTTTTCCTGGAATTGATTCCCTTCAGTTATTGGAAATATTGAGGTCTTCTATTAATGTCTTTCTTCTTTTTAAATTCTTCATAGCAGTTACATTTCATTTCTCCTTTGATCTCTACACGCTTAGTAAATTGTTAAACCATAATTTATCGTCATATTCTTATAGGTCTAAATCTCTTCTAATTCTTTATATCTTACATTTAGATTATTTTGAAATAAATATTATATATATATATGTTATATAGATATTATATTCTATTTTAAAATTATAAATTCTAGATCAAATTACTCTGTTGAAATTGACCGCCAGATGTCAACGCTTTCTCTATATAAGATGCTGTTTCCCGTTGGCCGGCTCAAATTCTTTTGTAGATATGTAAATATGTAATCTTTTATTTTCTTCTTTACGCCTCAAATCAGGCATTACTTTCTTAAATTATGTATTCTATACTCTTCATTAGCACAATTATTATTATATATTCAATTTTTATTATTCTGTTTATACGACTGCAAAATAATACCATAAAATACTCATGTTTTCAAAGAATAATCATCATCAAGTAATAATTCTATATATCTCAATTTTATACCAAAATCAAAAGAAAATCTCAGATAATAAAAAGGCATATATTGGTTTGAATAAAAGATTTATATGCCAATATTTCGGATGGCTCAACGCCAACCTTTATCAAGGCATTACATTTTTGTATAAACAAACTTAGCGCCGCAGAGTGTTGTAATAACACAGTTGAAATAATTTTAAAAATACAAAGTAGGTGTGGGAAATTTGTGCAGGCAAAAATTATTATAAATTATTAGAAATGTAATTCTCCTTGATAAAAGTTGGCGTTCAGCTAACCGAAATATTGGCAAATAAATATTTTATTGTTGTTGTTGTCGTGTCCAATGAAGAACCTCAGATGTCTCCATGCATCTCTATCAAGGCAGCAGCAATGTCCAGTAATTCGGATGTGTAAAGCTTCTGATCTGGTTGGAAAATGGGTACCGTTGCCGTTGGTGGAATATTCCAAGGGTCCAGGGGGAACCGCAGGAAGGTGTGGTCGGACTCCCCCCCCAGATATTCAATCCAATATATGCTTTTTTACTATCTAATGATATAAATATGGATTGCTCTATTTTCAATATACATATTTGTTATATAAAAAGAGATTTTCTGTTGTATTTTGATCATCTTGAGGATTATGCTATTTTAATGCAGTCGTGGTTAAAATCTTGAAAGTATAATAATAAAAATGGTTTTGATCGGTAATTGCTTTTATTGAGCTAAAGGACTATATGAAAAATATAATTTGATAAAAGTACTGCCTGGCTTAAGGCGAGTAGAACAAGAAACAAAAGATTATTTACATAATGTACAAAAGGTTTGAGCCGGCCATCGGGAAACAACAACAATGAGTTTTTATTGGGGAATCGTGACCTCTGGCAGTCGATTTAGCAGAGTTTTTGAATCTATGAAATATAATTTTGAATAAAATAATATTTTAATATAAAATATATATATGATGTACTAGTGAGTCATCTGTTATAATAAAGTTGAACTATTTTTGACGCTGATGATTCTTTTTGGAATAAATCAAATTTTATACTGCCCTCATTGATATGATAGGGCCCTTCCATTATTTAATCATTGCAGTAAATGCATTAGAAAATTGATTCATATTAAAAATTATCATAGGCGTCAAATATGGTTATAATTTTATATTTACGAATCATCAAATACAGAAAAAGGCATCTCCTTATCGTGCAACTGAAAGTTGCTGATGGCTTGCGCCATCTATCGGAATAAATATCAACTATTCTCTTTGATTTTTAATTATTTCAGAATTGGCCAAATACCCATTCTTGATTAATCAAGAAAAAGCTAACCACGGACGCGTTTCGGACTGTTGGCCCTCATCAGCGTGGTGCAAGCTGTACCTTAACGACCAATAAATTGGGCATTAAGGAATCCTGAAAAATCATGAAACGGGTATATATATATTGTGGTATTATATATTGTAGCAAAGTATTTATTATTTTATTAACAGAGTATGATTTTTTATGTTCATATTTTGCTACTCTGTAAACTTCCCTCTTTACTTATCTTTTGTTTATCATTTATAATTTGTTCTTGCCTGAAATAAATTGTTGTCTCATCCCGAAGTTTGTCTCCTCTAATTTTCCACGTGGCAATATAATAGTGGAAATGATCAAATAAGAGATTTGTAGTTCTTTTGCCTGAGAGCTGCTCTCTAAATCAAAAGATCAACGAGAAATCGCAGTTTAAAAAAGACAAACTTTTATTTGAGTTTTCATGTTTCCTAATATTATTTTTTACGATGAAATCTTAAATATAAATATAGAAAATAGGTTTATTATATCGCGATTATGTAAAGTTAATAATGGTTGAATATATTTACGAATCATAAATGTATTTTAAGAAAGTCAATACTATAAACCCATATACATATATGAATATATTTTGAGTATATTTGAAAATATAATAATATTTTGTTTATATCATATATAATTGAAAGAGTTTGAATATTTACTTATTTTTGTATAAAATGTTTGGAATCTGTGGCCACTGGACATTCGTCGTACCTAGAATCTGTTGTTTGGTTTTGTGATGTCTGGAGTATAGGACCTCTATCTATGCTTACCTCTTGTAGTAAAACTGTATAAGACTGGTGGTCTTAATAAATCTGTATGTATGTGTGTGTTTATGTATAAAATTGAATTTTTAAATATAAATATATTTTATTACTAATTTTAGTTTAGAAAATAAAGGAATTCTTGTAGATTGAAATAAAGAAATATCATTTTAAAAATTTTATTTTTCATTTATATAGAAGAGATTATTGAGTAAAATTATTCGGGCTTACAAGGAAAAGTGTCTTTTGAAAACATTTTTAGTCTCTAGCTTTCAGGCACGGATGCCCTTCTACAGGAGAAAACCTGGAATAATAATTCGCCAAAAGAACACGAGTTAAATATAATCTGATACTATTTTACATAATTTTATAAATTTCTATAGATATAAAAGACACTTTGAAAAGACTTTTCCCTGGAGGCCTGATTAATTTTACTCAATATTAATGCAAAACATTATTTTATTGAATAGAAGACATCATATAATGTCATATGAGCTATTCTTTTGTATAATTCATCAGTTATTTCAAAATTTAATATTTGCCTTATGTGAATGCCTGAGGTACTCTCTGACACTCCAAAGGTTTATAAAGAGACAATTTAGGGAAAATTATAATAACTTCTAGGGGCATATAAAAGTTTTGTTAAGGTTGTGATTGTAGAAAATTGAAAATCAAATAAAAAATTTCTGTTTGACAATTGACAACAGAATATTTTCTCATTTCTCAATTCAATTACTACAACGTCTGACTCATTTCTGGAATCCTTTATACCAAAAATTTCATTACAATTTAAAGTTCGTACGGTGATGATTTAAGCTGAAGAATTCGAAAACCATAACATGGATCAGAAACAAATGATATACCGTAATTCAAAAAGGACACTATCGCCTAGGTTGAAAACCAGAAACCGTGTTGGAAACCAAGACTCAGTTTATCATCCAGGAACCGGGTTAAAACCATGGCACAGGTTAGAAACCAGGATCTAGGTTATAAAATAGGATTCGGGTTAGATACCAGGACTCGGAGAAGAAGCCAGAACTCGGGTGCCATCTAGGAACCGGGTTAGACTTAGGACTCGGTTAGAAACCATGACCCGGGTTAGAAACGAGCAACCAGATTAAAATTCAGAACCCGGGTGCCATCCAGGAACCTGGTTATAAACCAGGACTCGATTAGAAACCGAGTTAAAAACGAGGAACCAGATTATAAATAAGGACCAGGAGAAGAAACTATGACACGGGTGCCATCCAGGAACTTAGTTATAAACCAGGACTCGATTAGAAACCGAGTTAAAAACGAGGAACCAGATTATAAATAAGGACCAGGAGAAGAAACTATGACACGGGTGCCATCCAGGAACTTAGTTATAAACCAGGACTCGATTAGAAACCGAGTTAAAAACGAGGAACCAGATTATAAATAAGGACCAGGAGAAGAAACTATGACACGGGTGCCATCCAGGAACCTGGTTATAAACCAGGACTCGATTAGAAACCGAGTTAAAAACGAGGAACCAGATTATAAATAAGGACCAGGAGAAGAAACTATGACACGGGTGCCATCCAGGAACTTAGTTATAAACCAGGACTCGATTAGAAACCGAGTTAAAAACGAGGAACCAGATTATAAATAAGGACCAGGAGAAGAAACTATGACACGGGTGCCATCCAGGAACTTAGTTATAAACCAGGACTCGATTAGAAACCGAGTTAAAGACGAGGAACCAGATTATAAATAAGGACCCGGAGAAGAAACTATGACACGGGTGCCATCCAGGAACTTAGATATAAACAAGGACTCGGTTAAAACAAGAAACTGGGTTAAAAACGAGGAGCCATATTATAAACAAGGACCGATGCCAACCAAGAATCTGTTATAAACCAGAAACTGTGTTAAAAACGAGGAACCAAATTATAAACAAGGACCCGGAGAAGAAACGATGACCCGATGCCATTCAGGAACCTTGTTATAAACTAGGACCCGGGTTAAAAATGAGGGACCATATTAGAAACTAGGACCCGAAGAAGGAAACAGGACCCGTGTGCCAACCAGGAAGCTAGTTAAAAACCAGGACTCGGTTAGAAACAAGGAACCGGTTTAAATCGAGGAACCAGATTTTAAACCAGGACCCGGGTTACCATACAGGAAACGGACTAGAAGAATTACTCAGAGAATAAACCAGGACTCATACTAGAAACCAATACTCGTATTACAAACCAAGGCCCAGGCTAGAAACCAGGATCTGGGGAATAAACCAGAACCCTGGTTGGCAACCAGGAGCAGGAGAATAAACCAGGAATGAATAATAAGCCATCATATATTCTTCAATGGCTCCTGAACCTTCCTCATGGTAAAACCTACCAAAGAATGGCAGTAATGAAACTGCGCTCTGACAAATTGTGAATACATAACATAGAATAACTGAATCATCCCTTTAGAATATAGCGCACTTATAACAATATATAGGCAATGACAAAGCAATATACACAATCATGTGCATGACCTCTACTAGGTTTACCCTCAAAAGTAACAGAAATAAAATAAAATGTTTTGAAACAGTGATATAAAAAAAATTAATCGGGTAGTACTGATATATTATGAAAACAATGAGGTAATTGTTTGATAAACTTTACATATAACGATGAATATTAACAAATTAGATGTTCATGTAACAATTATGTTTTGGTATTTGAAAAAAGAGATACCAATTTCTTTTAATTAAGGAATTGCGAAACTGAAACTGGTTGCCTTTCTAAAACACCAATTCGAATTCGCCATAAAATTGGAATTAATAAAAATTCAAATGGAATTTTCCGTAGAAATAATTTGGAATAAAATACAAAATTTCTTTGAAAGGGAAGAGATTAAATATCACCAACCTCGTAATGGAATTTCCCCGGAATTGGAAAACGCAATTGATAGCATGGTCCTGGAGAGTCTTATTAAAAATTAATGGACGGTATTTAGAAATAGCGTTCTCTTTCTTGAAAAATGGTTTTATGCCAACGTCAGCTAATGTAGCCCTGTTTCTAAGTGAATTGAGCACAAAACATCCCTGTTTTCTTATATAACAACCACCTATATATGTGTGCTTGTAAAAACTTGTGTTAAAATTTAATGGACGGTATTTAGAAATAGCGTTCTTTCTTGAAAAATGGTTTTATGCCAACGTCTTCTAATGTAGCCCTGTTTCTAAGTGAATTGAGCACAAAACATCCCTGTTTTCTTATATAATAATCACCTATATATGTGTGCTTGTAAAAACTTGTATAAGAAATTAATGGATGGTATTTATAAATAGCGTTCTCTCTCTTGAAAAATCGTTTTATGCCAACGTCATCTAATGTAGCCCTGTTTCTAAGTGAATTGAGAACAACATATCCCTGTTTTCTTATATAATAATCACCTATATATGTGTGCTTGTAAAACTTGTGTAAAAATTTAATGGATGGTATTTAGAAATAGCGTTCTCTTTCATTAAAATGGTTTTATGCCAACGTCAGCTAATGTAGCCCTGTTTCTAAGTGAATTGAGAACAACACATCCCTGTTTTCTAAAATAACAAACACCTAACAGGGCAGTCCCTTACTTGTGCTGTTTCTACCCTACGTGGCGGACAGGAGATGCAGCACAAGTAAGAGATTGCCCTGTAGGGCGAAGTACGGTGTCGTGATCCCCGAGCCGCTACGGTAACCGTGAAGGCCTACAGGGATCTCTGAAATGTGACTGACTAACGGGGCAATGACACCCCTCTTTCCAAGGAACAACAAAATCACAAATTGACGATCCATGCTACTGCATCCGACCTATATATGTGCTGGTAAAAACCTTGCATTTTCTTATTTCCATAAAACCTGAGCCTATATATTGTTGCATTATGGCTAATGAACCTATTTTATTTTAATTTGTAATATTATTTTTCATATATTTTTAATTCAAAATTATATTTTATATTTATTTATTTTATTAAACAGAATATATGTATTATAATCAGAATATATGTATTATAAACAGGATATATGTATTATAGAATCATCATTTGTATTTAGGTAAACTGTGTGACTTCACTGCTCTCTTTGATGTGAGAAATAAATAAATTATTCTGAAGGCTACTTAAAGTAGAGTTATCTCATTATTCCCTTATACAAAATTGTAAGATGGTTGAAACACGCTCTGTTAAGATGCAAGACCCAGCACAGGAGAGAATCAAGGCTGAAAAGTCTGCCAAGCCGCAACCTGGTGCAACAATATATGCTTGTAATGACCTTGTATTCTCTTTTTATTAGAGAATCAATTAATATAATAAGTACAATATAACGCGGCTGATGATTGTAAAACGAAAATTAAAGAGAAACTGTAAAAAGAAACATTCGCGGTAAATTTTAATTTTCGTTTTATAATATAATAAGTGTCTCTCTCTCTCTTTTTACAAAAGAGACACGGCAAAAATTCAGTGAGTACAAGCTAATTCAAGCTTAAGTAACCTTTTTCTTATAGAGAGATCACCTATATATATATGCTTTTAAAGATCTTGTATTATTTTTGTTACATAGCGATCACCTATATAATAAATAAACGTTTAGCTTATTTTTAAAACTAGATGGCGCTCTGACATCTAGAAATGTTCATGTGAGCATGGTCAGGATAAGCTTCTTTTATTTTTCATATATATACAGTTGAACCTATCTATAGCGCCCCCCTCTTGGGACTCAGCAAAATAGGGTGCTATAGAGAGGGGGTGCTATAGACAGGTCACTTTTAATGTAAATCGCATCGTACTACGTATTTAAAATCAGGCGCTATTTAAAGGGGGAGTTTTAGACAGGTTTAACTGTACTTAAAAAAATGATAATAAAAATAAAGATCTATCTATATCTTGGCCATATATTTGGCCTAGCCACTTTTTTTTTTTTTTTTACCAGATAAATACTTATTTGGGTAAATATACTTCACCAAAGCAGTTAAACATAATCCATCGTTCTGATAAATATATAAAGTATAGTTGACTCTTTATTTGGATGAATATCATTCTCTCGCAACCTTATTTTGTGATATTATAAATGTATTGTGGGATTTTTAACTATTTATAACTTGTATGTATATTGGAAAATCGAATCAACTAACCTCTTTTGATCACACAAAATTAAAAATATATGATAAAACATCCCAATACAATATTAGAATGGTAGGTAGATTAAACCGACGCAACTAAATAGACGGTTTACCCTTAATTAGTCAGGCTCAATCATTATTTTATAATTGCAATAAGATCAGTAGTTGAATATTGTTTTCATACAAATGCTATAGGTTTGTGGAGATGAGTTTCTATATTTTATTAAACGTAATATCTCGATCTTTCAGGCATCTCTGCATTTCTACAGGAGATTGGCAGGAAGAGAAGAGATGCCTTAAAACTCGAGATTACATTTAATAAAGAAAAGGAAACTCATCTCCAGAAACCTATAGCATTTGTTTGCTTAATATCCAAGAGATTTAAAACAGATTAATATAGAAAATTGTTTTATTAAAAAATATTTTTAAAAGCGTCACATAATTATTCACATATCAAATAACATAGGACGCGCTAAGGCATCGAGTTTATGAATATATACATAGAAATAAATATCTTGGATCCCTAGAAAAGAAAGTAAAGTTTCACCAGATTGAGTCAAGAGGAGCTATCATATGTATATTTCTGAATCCTTTTTATTATGATCCGTTTTATTATTCAATTATTAGTATATAGATTCTGGGATTCTCTTAATCTACTTTTATATTAAATACAAAGAGAATTCTAGAAATTATATACTAAGAATTGATTAATAAAACGGATCATAATAAAAAGGATTCAGAAATGGCCATATGAGAGTAGCTACTCTTGACTCAATCTGGTGCATTGGAGGAGCAATCCAATTATCTCCAACATCAGTCCCTATTAATTACTGATCTGTTATGACACGCGTAATTAATTGTCGACCTTTCATATGGAGAAATCCCTTCTCTATGCCACATTTCCTTCAATTCTACTCTATACAACTAGATTGTATCTATATATGCCAACTATATCATGTGTCATAACTATCTATCAATAATATTATTTTGTGATATTAATTATATATGCCAGGAACTCTAAGAAAAAATGAAGGGTTCGTATAAATTAATATACAGCAATAACGCGCCATCTATTGGGTTGTAGAGAAGGTTCGTATGGTTTTTGTATCCCTTTGTTTCATAACGTTTTTGTTGTTATACGGTAAAATGATTATATTCTTAAAATAGTACTTGTTCTGCTCTATAAACCTACAAACCAAGGGAGTGCTAAGTGTATTTGTATTGGGTATGAAGACCATTCTATCTTTGTCAGAGGGAGTGCTAACTGTATATGTGTTGGGTCCGAAAATCATTCCATCCTTGTCAAAGGGAGTGCTAAATGTATGTGTTGGATCCGAAGACCATTCCAACCTTGTCAAGGGGAGTGCTAAGTGTATATGTGTTGGGCCGGAAGATCATTTCATCCTTGTCAAAGGGAGTGCTAACTGTATATGTGTTGGGTCCGAAGATCATTCCATCCTTGTCAAAGGGAGTGCTAACTGTATATGTGTTGGGTCTGAAGATCATTTCATCCTTGTCAAAGGGAGTGCTAGCTGTATATGTGTTGGGGGTCTGAAGATCATTTCATCCTTGTCAAGAAGAGTGCTAACTGTATATGTGTTGGGTGCGAAGATCATTCCATCCTTGTCAAAGGGAATGCTAACTGTATATGTGTTGGGTCTGAAGATCATTCCATCCTTGTCAAAGGGAAGGCTAACTGTATATGTGTTGGGTCCGAAGATCATTCCATCCTTGTCAGAGGGAGTGCTAACTGTATATGTGTTGGGTCAGAAGACCATTCCATCCTTGTCAAAGGGAGTGCTAAGTGTATATGTATTGGGTATGAAGACCATTCTATCCTTGTCAAAGGGAGTGCTAACTGTATATGTGTTGGGTCCGAAGATCATTCCTTCCTTGCCAATGGGAGTGCTAAGTGTATATGTGTTGGGTCCGAAGACCATTTCATCCTTGTCAAAGGGAGTGCTAAGTGTATATATGTTGGGTCTGAAGATCATTCCATCCTTGTCTAGGGGAGTGCTAACTGTATATGTGTTGGGTCCGAAGACCATTCCATCCTTGTCAAAGGAAGTCTCTCCTTTTAAAAAAATAATATGTTTATAATTTTCATCGATAGAGAGCGCTGAGTTACTGATGACTATTCGTTCAGAATAAATTTGTATTATTTGAAAAGAAACATACGTGTGTGTGTTTTAAATGTAGTTTATATTTTCAATGTGGTGAAAATATATATATTTCTGTGTATAAAATAACAATAAAATCTTTAAGAGTTTCTCATAGAGAATGATTAAATTTACGAAAAAATGTGAAAATGTTAAAATAAGTCTAATTTATGGTGTTCAAAATATATGCCTTTTTATTATCTATGGATGACTATATATATCAATAAAGTTGATATAAAAAAAATTCTAAAAACGTATTAATTAATCACTGCATCTCTTTTGAAATAAATATATTGCCACGTGGAAAATTAGGAAATGCAAACTTCGGGATGAGACAACAATTTATTTCAGGCAAGAACAAACTATGAGTGATAAACAAAAGATAAGCAATAAGGGAAGTGTACAGAGTATAGAAAATATAAACATAAAAAATAATGTTACGATGTACTAGAGCGCCATCTGTTATCAAATTATAAAACTATTTTAGAGGCGTTGAAGGC
>CP092864.1:28542725-28674072 GCA_030710605.1 Cordylochernes scorpioides | reverse complement strand
TTCGGACCCAACACATATACAGTTAGCACTCCCCTTGACAAGGATGGAATGATTTTCGGACCCAACACATATACAGTTAGCACTCCCCTTGACAAGGATGGAATGATTTTCGGACCCAACACATATACAGTTAGCACTCCTTTGACAAGGATGGAATGATTTTCGGACCCAACACATATACAGTTAGCACTCCCTTTGACAAGGATGGAATGGTCTTCGGACCCAACACATATACGGTTAGCACTCCCCTTGACAAGGATGGAATGGTCTTCGGATCCAACACATATACATTTAGCACTCCCTTTGACAAGGATGGAATGATTTTCGGATCCAACACATATACAGTTAGCACTACCTTTGACAAGGATGGAATGATTTTCGGACCCAACACATATACAGTTAGCACTCCCTTTGACAAGGATGGAATGGTCTTCGGACCCAACACATATACATTTAGCACTCCCTTTGACAAGGATGGAATGATCTTCGGATCCAACACATATACAGTTAGCACTACCTTTGACAAGGATGGAATGATTTTCGGATCCAACACATATACAGTTAGCACTACCTTTGACAAGGATGGAATGATCTTCGGATTCAACACCTATACAGTTAGCACTACCTTTGACAAGGTTGGAATGATCTTCATACCCAATACATATACACTTAGCACTCCCTTTGACAAGGATGGAATGATCTTCGGATCCAACACATATACATTTAGCACTCCCTTTGACAAGGATGGAATGATCTTCGGACCCAACACACATACTCTTAGCACTCCCCTTGACAAGGATGGAATGGTCTTCGGACCCAACACATATACAGTTAGCACTCCCCTTGACAAGGATGGAATGATCTTCAGACCCAATACATATACACTTAGCACTCCCTTTGACAAGGATGGAATGGTCTTCTGACCCAACACATATATGGTTAGCACTCACTCTGACAAAGATGGAATGGTCTTCAGACCCAACACAAATACACTTAGTACTCCCTTGGTTTGTAGGTTTGTAGAGCAGAACAAGTACTATTTTAAAAATTTAAACATTTTACCGTATAACAACAAAAACCCGTTATGAAACAAAGGGAAATAAAAACCAAACGAACTTTCTCTCCAACCCAATAGATGGCGCGTTATTGCTGTATATTAATTTATACGAACCCTTCATTTTCTTAGAGTTCCTGGCATATATAATTAATAAAACAAAATAATATTATTTATAGATAGTTATGACATGCGATATAGTTTGAATATAGATACAATCTAGTTGTATAGAGTAGAATTGAAGGAAATGTGGCATAGAGAAGGGATTTCTCCATATGAAAGGTCGACAATTAATTACGCGTGTCATAACAGATCAGTAATTAATAGGGACTGATGTTGGAGATAATTGGATTGCTCCTCCAATGCACCAGATTGAGTCAAGAGGAGCTACTCTCATATGTCCATTTCTGAATCCTTTTTATTATTATACGTTTTATTAATCAATTATTAGTATATAGATTCTGGGATTCTCTAAATATACTTTTATATTGAATACAAACTTTACTTTTCTCTAGTGATCCAAGATATTTATTTCTATGTATTTATTCATGATTTCGATGCCTTAGCGCGCACTGTTATTTAAAAGGTAAACAATTATTTGACGCTTTTAAAAATATTTTTTAATAAAACAAATTTCTATATTAATAGATATAAATCTCCTGGATATTTTAATCAAACAAATGTTACCGGTTTCTGGAGATCTGTTTCTTCATCTTTATTAAATGTAATCTCGAGCCTTTGGATATCTCTGCTCTTCCTGCCAATCTCCTGTAGAAAGAGAGAGAGATGCCTGAAAGATCGAGATTACGTTTAATAAAGATAGAGAAACTCATCTCCACAAACCTATAGCATTTGTTTGAAAACAATATTTAACTACTGATTTTATTGCAATTATAAAAAAATGATTGAGCCTTACTCATTAAGGGTAAACCGTCTATTTAGTTGCGTCGGTTTAATCTATCATACCCTTCTAATATTGTATTGGGATGCTTTATCATATATTTTTAATTTATGTAGTAAAAAAGGGTAGTTAAATCGATTTTTCAATATACATACAGGTTATAAACACACACACACACAATTCAAATTACCATTACATTTATAAGATCACAAAATAAGGTTGCGAGAGAATGATATTCATCCAAATAAAGAATACTCTATACTTTATATATTTATCAGAACGATGGATTATGCTTAACTGCTTTGGTGAAGTATATTTACCCAAATAAGTATTTATCTGGTAAAAAAAAAAAGTGGCTAGACTAAGTCTATGGCCAAGATATAGATTTTTATTTTTATTATCATTTTTTAAAAAAGTACAGTTAAACCTGTCTAAAACGCCCCCTTTAAATAGCACCTCCCTCTCTATAGCGCCTGATTTTAAATACGTAGTACGATGCGATTTACATTAAAAGTGACCTGTCTATAGCACCCCCTCTCTATAGCACCCTATTTTGGTGAGTCCCAAGAGGGGGGCGCTATAGACAGGTTTAACTGTATATATATGAAAAATAAAAGAATCTTATCCTGACCATGCTAACATGAACATTTCTAGATGTCAGAGAGGCATCTTGGTTCGGTTCAAAATCACATTAATAGGTACCGCTCAACAAGAGCAACCTAGTTCATGATGATTGAAACAGTGAATAATATGTGAAGTTCACGTATTAAACAAAATTTTAACGCGGGATTCAATCCCGGTTCATGACTATCGGGAATCGAGGGTGTTACCCACTCGTCCACCAACTTCTTTGTTTTTTTTTGTGTTAGAGAGCCATCTAGTTTTAAAAATAAGCTAAACGTTTATTTATTATATAGGTGATCGTTATGTAACAAAAATATAACAAGATCTTTACGAGCATATATATGGTTTATCTCTCTATAAGAAAAAGGTTACTTAAGCTTGAATTAGCTTGTACTCACTGAATTTTAGCCGTGTCTCTTTTTACAAAAGAAACGCTTATTATATTAATTAATTATCTAAGAAAAATAGAATACAAGGTCATTACAAGCATATACATAGGCTCAGGTTATATAGAAATAAGAAAATACAAGTTTTTTACGAGCACATATATAGGTCGGATGCAGTAGCATAGATCGTCAATTTGTGATTTTGTTGTTCCTTGGAAAGAGGGGTTTCATTGCCCCGTTAGTCAGCTACATTTCAGAGTTTCCTGTAGGCCTTTCACGGTTACCGTAGCGGCTCGGGGGCTCACGACACCGTACTTCGCCCTACAGGGCAATCTCTTACTTGTGCTGCTTCTCCTGTCCGCCACGTAGACTAGAAACAGCACAAGTAAGGGACTGCCCTGTTAGGTGATTGTTGTTTTAGAAAACAGGGATATGTTGTTCTCAATTCACTTAGAAACAGGGCTACATTATCTGACGTTGGCATAAAACCATTTTTCAAGAAAGAGAACGCTGTTCCTAAATACCATCTATTAATTTTTTTTACACATGTTTTTACAAGCATACATATATAGGTGGTTGTTATATAAGAAAACAGGGATGTTTTGTGCTCAATTCACTTAGAAACAGGGTTACATTAGCTGACGTTGGCATAAAACCATTTTTCAAAAAAGAGAACGCTATTTCTAAATACCGTCCATTAATTTTTAATAAGACTCTCCAGCACCGTGCTATCAATTGCGTTTTCCAATTCCGGGGAAATTCCATTACGAGGTTGGTGATATTTAATCTCTTCCCTTTCAAAGAAATTTTGTATTTTATTCCAAATTATTTCTACGGAAAATTCCATTTGAATTTTTATTAATTCCAATTTTATGGCGAATTCGAATTGGTGTTTTAGAACGGCAACCAGTGTCAGTTTCTCAATTCCTTAATTAAAAGAAATTGGTATATATTTATTCAAACACCAAAACGAAATTGTTACATGAACATCTAACATATTTATACATATCAGTTTTGTGTAAAGTTTATTAAACAATTACCTCTCTGTGTTTTTATAATATATCAGTAATACGTATTACCCGATTAATTTATTTTTAAAAGAAAATTTCACTGTTTTAAACATTTTATTTCATTTCTGTTACTTTTGAGGGTAAACCTAGTAGAGGTCATGCACATGATTGTGTATATTGCTTTGTCATTGCCTATATATTGTTATAAGTGCGCTATATTCTAAAGGGATGATTCAGTTCTTCTATGTTATGTATTCACAATTTGTCAGAGCGCAGTTTCATTACTGCCATTCTTTGGTAAGTTTTACCATGCGGAAGGTTCAGGATCCATTGGAGAATATATGATGGCTTATTATTATTGGTTTCTGGTATGAGTCCTGGTTTATTTTCTGAATAATTTTTCTAGTCCGGTTCCTGTATGGTAACCCGGGTCCTGGTTTAAAATCTGGTTCCTCGATTTAAACCGGTTCCTTGTTTCTAACCGAGTCCTGGTTTTTAACTACCTTCCTGGTTGGCACATGGGTCCTGTTTCCTTCTCCGGGTCCTGGTTTCTAATATGGTCCCTCATTTTTAACCCGGGTCCTTGTTTCTTACAAGGTTCCTGAATGGCATCGGATCATCGTTTCTTCTCCGGGTTCTTGTTTATAATTTGGTTCCTCGTTTTTAACACAGTTTCTGGTTTATAACAGATTCATGGTTGGCATCGGTCCTTGTTTATAATATGGTTCTCGTTTTTTCACCCAATTTCTTGTTTCAAACCGAGTCATTGTTTATAACTAAGTTCCTGGATGGCACACGTGTCATAGTTTCTTCTTCGGGTCCTTATTTATAATCTGGTTCCTTGTTTTTAACTCGGTTTCTAATCGAGTCCTGGTTTATAACCAGATTCCTGGATGGCACCCGGGTTCTAAATTTTAATCTGGTTGCTCGTTTCTAACCCGGGTCATGGTTTCTAACCAAGTCATAAGTCTAACCCGGTTCCTAGATGGCACCCGAGTTCTGGCTTCTTCTCCGAGTCTTGGTATCTAACCCGAATCCTGTTTTACAACCTTGATCCTGGTTTCTAACCTGTGCCATGGCTCTAACCCGGTTCCTGGATGATAAACTGAGTCTTGGTTTCCAACACGGTTTCTGGTTTTCAACCTGGGTGATAGTGTCCTTTTTGAATTACGATATATCATTTGTTTCCGACCCATGTTATGGTTTTCGAATTCTTCAGCTTAAATCATCACCGTACGAACTTTGAATTGTAATAATATTTTTGGTATAAAGGATTCCAGATGTGAGTCAGTCGTTGTAGTAATTGAATTGAGAAATGAGAAAATATTCTGTTGTCAATTGTCAAACAGAATTATTTTATTTGATTTTCAATTTTCTACAATCACAATCTCAACAAAACTTTTATATGCCCCTAGAATTTATTATAATTTTCCCTAAATTGTCTCTTTATAAACCTTTGGAGTGTCAGAGAGTACCTCAGGCATTCACATAAGGCAAATATTAAATTTTGAAATAACTGATGAATTATACAAAAGAATCGCTCATATGACATTATATAATGTCTTCTATTCAATAAAATAATATTTTGCATCAATATTGAGTAAAATTAATCAGGCCTCCAGGGAAACTTTTCAAAGTGTCTTTTATATCTATAGAAATTTATAAAATTATGTAAAATAGTATCAGATTATATTTAACTCGTGTTCTATTGGAGAAAAAATCATTATACCAAGTTTTCTTCTGTAGAAAGACGTCCGTGCCCGAAAGCTAGAGAATAAAAATGCTTTCAAAAGACACTTTTCCTTGTAAGCCCGAATAATTTTACTCAATAATCTCTTCTATTAAAAAACGAAAGAAAAAATAGAAGATGAAAAGATATCTTCTATATAAATGAAAAATAAAATTTTAAAAATGATATTTATTAATTTCAATCAACAAGAATTCCTTTATTTTTAAAACTAAAATTATTAATAAAATATATTCATATTCAAAAATTCAATTTTATACATAAACAAATACATACATACAGATTTATTAAGACCACCAGTTTTATACAGATTCACTACAGAAAGGAAGCATAGATGGAGCTCCTATACTCCAGACATCACAAAACCAAACAACAGCTTCTAGGTCCGACGCATGTCCAGTGGCCATAGATTCCAAACATTTTATACAAAAATAAGTAAATATTCAAAAAAATCTTAAATTTATATATGATATAAAACAAAATATTATTATATTTTCAAATATACTCAAAATATTTTCATATATGTATATTGGTTTATAGTATTGACTATTCTTAAAATACATTTATGATTCGTGAATATATTCACCCTTATTAAATTTACATAATTTCGATATAATAAACCTATTTTCTATATTGACATTTAAGATTTCATCGTAAAAATAATATTAGGAAACATGAAAACTCAAATAAAAGTTTTTCTTTTTTAAAACTGCGATTTCTCATTGATCTTTTGATTTAGAGAGCAGCTATCAGGAAAAAACACTATAAATCTTTTATTTGATCATTTCCACTATTATATTGCCACGTGAAAAATTAGAGAAGACAAACTTCGGGACGAGACAACAATTTCAGACAAGAACAAATTATAAATGATAAACAAAAGATAAGTAAAGAGGGAAGTTTAAAGTGTAGCAAAATATAAACATAAAATATGATACTCTGTTAATAAAATAATAAATACTTTGCTACAATATATAATACCCCAATATATATATACCCGTTTCATGATTTTTCAGGATTCCTTAATGCCCAATTTATTGGTCGTTGAGGTACAGCTTGCACCACGCTGATGAGGGCCAACAGCCCGGAACGCGTCCGTGATTAGCTTTTTCTTGATTAATCAAGAATGGGTATTTGGTCAATTCTGGAATAATTAAAAATCAAAGAGAATAGTTGATATTTATTCCGATAGATGGCACAAGCCATCAGCAACTTTCAGTTGCACGATAAGGAGATGCCTTTTTCTGAATTTGATGATTCGTAAATATAAAATTATAACCATATTTGACGCCTATGATAATTTTTAATATGAATCAATTTTCTAATGCATTTACTGCAATGATTAAATAATTATTTATGCTTATGAGGTGATACAGCAGCGTATTTACAATTAGAGAGGAGACAAAATGAATTAAATCTAGAAAAAAGAAGTGAGGACATATCGGTCATTAAAGTCTGAGAGGCAAGGCCTTCAGCCAGTTCAGGGCTTCCGGGGTGACAGAATGGAGATTGGAGATTCCTCCATTGAATTTGTACTGCGGGCAGTCATCTAGTATATGGGACATTAAGATTAAATAATGGAAGGGCCCTATCATATCAATGAGGGCAGTATAAAATTTGATTTATTTCAAAAAGAATCATCCGCCTCAAAAATAGTTCAACTTTATTATAACAGATGGCGCTCCAGTACATCATATATATATATATGTTATATAAAAATATTATTTTATTCAAAATTATATTTCATAGATTCAAATACTCTACTAAATCGACCGCCAGAGGTCACGCTTCCCCTATAAAAATATCATTGTTGTTGTTTTCCCGATGGCCGGCTCAAACCTTTTGTACATTATGTAAATAATCTTCTATTTCTTGTTCTACTCGCCTTAAGCCAGGCAGTACTTTTATCAAATTATGTTTTTCATATATTCCTTTAGTTCAATAAAAGAAATTACCGATCAAAACCATTTTTATTATTATACTTTCAAGATTTTAACCACGACTGCATTAACATAGCATAATACTTAAAATGATCAAAATACAACAGAAAATCTCTTTTTTTTATATAACATATACGAGTATGTATATTGAAAATAGAGCAATCCATATTTATATCATTAGATAATAAAAAAGCATATATTGGATTGAATATCTGGGGGGAGTCCGACCACACCTTCCTGCGGTTCCCCCTGGACCCTTGGAATATTCGACCAAATTCTAGTCCAAGGTGACTAACTTGGCAACGGTACCCATTTTCCAACCAGATCAGAAGCTTTACACATCCGAATTAGTGGACATTGCTGCTGCCTTGATAGAGATGCATGGAAACATCTGATGCTCTTCATTGGACACGACAACAACAAAAATAAAATATTTATTTGCCAATATTTCGGTTAGCTGAACGCCAACTTTTATCAAGGAATTACATTTCTAATAATTTATAATAATTTTTGCATGCACAAATTTCCCACACCTTCTTTGTATTTTTAAAATTATTTCAACTGTGTTATTATAACACTCTGCGGCGCTAAGTTTGTTTATACAAAAATGTAATGCCTTGATAAAGGTTGGCGTTGAGCCATCCGAAATATTGGCATATAAATCTTTTATTCAAACCAATATATGCCTTTTTATTATCTGAGATTTTCTATTGATTTTAGGATATTATTGAGATATATAGAAATATTACTTGATGCTGATTATTCTTTGAATATATGAGTATTTTATGATATTGTTTTTCAGTCGTATAAACAGAATAATAAAAATAGTTTTTAATCACAATTTACTTTAATTGTTCTAATGAAGAGTATAAAATACATAATTCAAGAAAGAAATGCCTGATTTGAGGCGTAAAGAAGAAAATAAAAGATTACATATTCACATATCTACAAAAAAAATTAAGCCGGCCAACGGGAAACAACAGCTTATATAGAGAAAGCGTTGACATCTGGCGGTCGATTTCAACAGAATAATTTGATCTAGAATTTATAATTATAAAATAGAATATAATTTTTATATAACATATATATATTATTTTTTTCAAAATATTCTAAATGTAAGATATAAAGAATTAGAAGAGATTTGGACCTATAAGAATATGACGATAAATTATGGTTTAACAATTTACTAAGCGTGTAGAGATCAAAGGAGAAATGAAATGTAACTGCCATGAAGAATTTAAAAGGAAGAAAGACATTAATAGAAGACCTCAATATTTCCAATAACTGAAGGAATCAATTCCAGGAAAAGATAATATAGAGTCTCTATCAAACCAAATATATTCTAATAAATTCCTTTTACAATTTAAATTCTTTGTTTAAAGTGAGTTAAAACTCCCCTTTTAGGTTTTCTTTTTTTTCTTCAATGGTGGAAAATTGGGTAAATTTTAAAATGTAATATTTTTTAAAAGTCGCAAGGGATTATAATAATAAATATTTAGAAACATCTGCACATAGAATCAATATTAATAAATTCTGTGATAATTTTAGAAATTTCTTTATTCGATAATACATTTTTTTGTAAATTTGAAAACGTATGTTTTTTGTTTGACAATAAATTATTGAGGTTCTGTTGGGAAAGGAAGGGGGCAATGGATTAGAATATGGATTAGTAAATGATCGATTTTAAAAATTCATATTACACAACAAACTGTCAAATATTTGTAACATGGATACATGTTTTAGATTCTGTAAAAATATGTATTCTATTATAAAGGTTTTTATAGATTTTATTTTGCTTATTCCTGGTACACGTGGTACAGGCCATGATAATCATGGTGGGTAGAGGTAGGTGTCTGCTTTTACTGTAAGTGCACCATATGTCTACACATGTGAATATTAGTTCGAATTTGCACTTGAAATATGTCAGAGCCCCATTTGGTTACTTGTACTTGCTGGTGGGGTTGTACTTTTACAAGAATCGGGAACATTGCAGCAGTTTTTTTTTTATATCAGAAAAAAAGTTCCATATGCAGGAATCGAACCCGGGTCGTAGCGGTCGAAAACCAACGGTTTAGACCATCCTTCCACTGACCCCCATAGATATCTGTATATATGGAGTCTAATTGAGTTTACAAACGCGTGAAACCAAAAAGAAAAAAAATATATATGCTGGACTTCTATACCAAATCGTGAAGCTTTTTCAAGTAGTGTTTTTTGAGGAATATTTTTGTATCGTCAAAATTCAACCACACCTAAACAACACTGATTTAAATAAACTTAACCCCTTAACTGAACCGAACTAACCTAAAAAAATTATTTTATTCATTCACCATAAGAACACCTAACATTCAATCAATGATTTGAACAATAAATGCCTTTAACGTTATATTCTACAGCATGTAGAGTCAAAACAAAAACCTGGGTCCAGCCAGTACTAATATAGTAAATCATTTTGCGATCGAATGTTGTGGCCTACTGTATGTATCACATCCCAAACACGATGAGACTCTAGGCATCTCTGTCTTGAGCTCGCTGTACCATCGCGGCGACCGTTAAATCAGTAAGTAGTAACAATTAACTAATAATGGTTTTTCAAATTAAAGATACTTCGTCCAGTAAATATTTTTTATTGTCTCGACGTTTCGACAAAAATCTTTTGTCTTCGTCAGAAGCGAAATTTAAAATTAAAACATTTTTCAAAGTGTTAAGAGAATAATTTTTAACGCTTTGCCAAATGTTTCAATTTTTTCGCTCATGACGAGAACAAAAGATTTTTGTCGAAACGTCGAGACAATAAAAAAAATTTACTGGCTGAAGTATCTTCAATTTGAAGAACTATGAATGCCGCCGGCCAGGTAGTCTCAATCTTTACGATAACTAATAATGGATAAGGATTACCTCAATACAGTTGACGCATGGATAAGACAGGTTTTTACAAGAATCCAGCAAGTGTTTAACTGAATAGTTTGCTAATTAGAAGCAACAATATTCCTTTGAAATTCCTGGTCAAGCCCAATGGCTATTCTCACAGTTTCTTCACATGCAAGAGCTATAATGGCTTCAAGCACGCAACACAGGGGCGTTGACATGATCACAATGGATCCCAGGTATCTCTAAGAACGATGACATAAACTTTGCTTGTCAATACTATTTAATTTTTAAAATGCCTTGTCCTAATATGGCGAAAATATATACATTGTATATACGCGTTCGTGGATGGCTTTTCTTGATTTATCAAGAAATTGGGTTGGCCAAATATCAGGGAACAGGTTATATCAATGTTTAGTTGATTTCTGTTCCACCAGATGGCGTTCTGATATCTAAAAATCACATTTGCTTCTGGTCAGGATATGCTTTCTTTATTTTTAATATATATATATATATATATATATATATAGTGTAGAAACTATATAACAAAATTATAACAGTGATTCTAATTTTAAAAACTTAAGGAGCAAACTGATAATAATGATAACTTATATCAGTTAGATTTGATTAGATTAGCAAGCTAAATCTAAATTAATTATAATAATAAATAGTTATTTAATTTTATAGTCCAGTTTTGTATTAAGATTATCTTCATTATTATGATCATTTAAATACAAATTATAAAATTTGTAAAATGTTATTAATTTGTAGATAGAGAGAGAAAAAAAAAATCCTTTACTTCTATTACATCCTCAAGTTAATTATATATTTATAATTAATAACAATAAAAAAAATTAACAAAGTAACGTCTATTACATCGGCTTTTACACGTCATTCAGACATACTCTAATCCTATATATAGAATAATCGAAGAGATAATATATATAATAGTTAGAAAAAAGAGAGAAAGACAGAACCATGCACTTTTAATCAAACTAATAATAAGGAAAAAAAAAAAAAAAGAGTTTTATAAAGAAGGTAGATAAGATTGTTAGTATATATATATATATTTTTTTATGATTTTATATTTTATCCTTTTTTTTTTTTTTTTTTAAAAAGATTTTTAAAGGTTTTTTTATTTTATAATATGATTATAAATAGTTGTATTTAGTAATATATCTATAGTATGAATTAACATTTGTTATAAGTTTGGATATTATGTTTTGAAACCCTAATGGTAGACCAGACATACACAAAAAAACTTTAAATTGAAATAAATTGGAAAAAGAGATCTGCTGGAACGGGGATCATCAGATAAAATTCCAGCGACATTTCAACCCCTTCTTTATTATGTCATAGATCTCTTTTAAACCGTATTTTATGTGTTAATATTAAGTTGTTTCAGTGAAATATTTAAATGAACATATAACAGATACAAGTGTTAACAAATTCAAACTGTAAACCTACCTTGGCCGCTGCGTCCTCCATTGTGTATATCTATTTCTGGCTGGCACATGTCGCGGGAGGGGAATGTCCCCCCACATTTCAAATTTAGACCATTTATTCAGAATTTTTTTGAACAACAAGAAAATTAAAGAAGATAGGAAAAATAGTTAAAGGAAGAAAGCTAAGTTTTATAATCTTTACAGATAGTTATATCAAAATAACTGATTTAACACTTATTCATCTTTTAATATTCCTTTAAAAAGGCAAATTATAAGAGTTTAATAAAGCTATTAATTGTGCAAATTCATCTTTATTTAACTTCCATTTTCCTCCCCAGAAATTGGAGATTAAACAAAAATGAACTATATACTTTAACACTTTAAAAATCTTGTGAAAAAATCTTTTAATCAGTTATTTAATAAAAGTTTAATTAACTGTTAAAGATTATAAATTTGTATTAGTTAATATTAAGAGAAATTATAGAAAGTTGATTTCATAAATGGATATTTCCATTTATTTTTTTTTAAATATTTTATAATTGATATACTGTTGAAATATTTTACTTGTTTGATACTAAATTTGTTTTTAATAAATTCCATGTTTAAATTTTTAACATCTTCTATGAAATTATCTAATATATTATTTATTCTATAAAATCTTAGAAACTGACCATAATATATACCTTTACAGCAATTTAATGATATATTAGAATTCATATTACAGTATTTTATAATATTGAAATTATAATTACTCTTTTTATTATAAACTCTAACAGCACTATTTGTAAGGTCTATATTCAAGTCTAAAAAGTTAACTTTTTTGTTTCTATAAATTTTTTCATTGTTCTTAAGTTTCAAGTATTTAGGATATATTTCAGGTATTAATTTTTTAAACAGTGGATTATTAAATATTATTATGTCATCTACATATCGGAATATTTGCCAATTAATATTATTTTGTAGAAAGTATTCTCTTTCGTACCAGAACAATATTAAATTTGCTAGTAACGGACTAGAAGAAGTACCCATGGGAACGCCTTCTGATTGAATATATATTTTATTTTTAAATTCTATATAGTTAAAATTTAAAAATGTTTCCAGTAGAGTTTTTGCTGTTTTAAGATCTAATTTAAATGTTTTATATCTGTTATGAATAATTTTAATGTAGAAAGTTTTGTCATTAATTAATTCATTAAATAAATTGGTTATTTTATTATTTAGATCTCTTAAATTTATTTTAGAATATAGGTCCTCAAAGTCAAATGTGTGTACTGTTTCAATGTTTGTCCAATTGTTCATTAAATAATTAATGATTTTTTTATTTGAGTCGATAAATTTATAATTATATTTATTAGTTAATTTATTTATAATAAATTGTAGTGTTGAGGCTAATTGTATATCAATATTTTTTATGACTGAATTTATACCAGATGTGATTGTTCTGAAAGAAATAGGTTTTTTGTGTAGTTTAGGAATTATATAGAACTTTGGTATGTTTGGATTTTTGTGGTTATTATAAATATTTAGTGAATTTTCAACATTTTTGATGTCTTTTTTGATTTTTGTGCCTGTAGTTCTAGCAAAAGTGTATTTATGATTATTATCAATTTCCTTTTTTAGTATATCGTGGTATAGATTTTTACAAATTAAAGATAAATTTTCGGGACATTTATCTATAGGAGTGATAATATAGTCCTTCTGTAAATTAATTATATTTTCTTTGAAAGAAGGAATGTCTGAATTGGGTTTTGTGTATTTAAGTGTATTATTATAATAATTTATAATTTCCTTTTTAATATTATGTTTCCATTCCAGAAAAGTAAATTCTGGAATACTGTATTTTATACTAGTTTTATTTATGAAAATATCTATATCTTTTAATATAGATTTAATTGTATTATTATAATTGTGTTTAATTTGAGGTATATATTTATACCCTTTATTTAAAATTTCTTGATATTCTGGATTTAAAAAAGAAAAGTTGCTAGTTAATATATGACCTGAGTACTTATATTTATCAATATAGTTGTTGCAATTACATTTAATTTTTTTAAAATTTGCCAAATTATTAATAAATTGGTTATAATTGCAAACTAAATTACCTATATTTTTATTGTATCTCCAGATTGTTTTAAAATTTAAATTTTTTATAGGGAAAAGATTATTGATGATTTGGTTATTAAAAATATCATTAAATTTAATATGATTAAATAAATTGTTATTAAATTTAATGATAATATTAATGTTATTAGTATTTTGTTTAATTTTTCTGTATTTAAAGATGTCGTGTGTGATATCTATTAATCTGTTAGTCAGATTATGAATTTTAATATATTCTATGAGTTTGATAAATTTATTATTATTTAGTTTAAATAATGTTTTAATAAATTTATCGACGAAGTTGTTAGTGTACATTTGTTTTGGGTCCAGTAATTCTTCAAATTCAATGTAACCTAATTTATTTGTAGTTTTACCTCTAGTTTTATTAGGTTTAGTTTTAAATTCATTTTTATATTTGCAACTGATTTCATAAGTTGAAATTTCTTCTGTTTGTGGTTTGTATGTGTAGTTTAATTCGTCGTTAAGTCCATAAGGGAATAATGTGTTGTGTTTATAAATGTAGTTGTTTTCTAATAATAGTCGTTGTTTTTTGTTTTGACATATGTCTAGTATTTCTATCTTAAAGTTGTTAAAAGTATGTAATTGATTGTGTTCTTTCATATATATATTACCAATTGATTTTTTAGCGTGGTTTCTATGTAGGTTTATTCGTATATTTAATGGATTACAAGTTTGTCCTATATATGATAGTTGACAAATTTGGCATGTTAATTTATAAATAGTATTCACTAATTTACAACTAGTTGTTTGAAAAGTGTCATGGTTCTTAAGAGAGGGACAAGTTTGACAATTTTTTCTTAGGCAATTCTTAGCGAGTTTAAATTAACATAAAAGAGGTGCTAACACTAATATGTTTGTAGTTTTTTTTAGTTTTTTTAGTTTGTTATTCTTATGAATTTTTTAAATATATTTTACTTAATTGTTTTTGTGGTGATAAAATTTGTAATAAATTGAATAATTAATCTATAAATATATAGATATTACTGTTTGTTATCTGTTATATTTTTAAGAATAACTAATAAAAAAAACATCTTTAAACTAACAAAAACACTGAAAAAAACAAAAGTTCTGAAATTATTTTTTTTTCTAGAATTACTTTTATAATTTAATTTTTAATAATCAAACAATGAAAGATAATTAAAATTTGTATGAAGATTTATTTATATTAGAATATCTAATATAATTTAATTTGTATATTATGTTATATATAAAAAAAATATATCATAGAGCAAGCTCATATGAATTAATATAGTGTAGAAACTATATAACAAAATTATAACAGTGATTCTAATTTTAAAAACTTAAGGAGCAAACTGATAATAATGATAACTTATATCAGTTAGATTTGATTAGATTAGCAAGCTAAATCTAAATTAATTATAATAATAAATAGTTATTTAATTTTATAGTCCAGTTTTGTATTAAGATTATCTTCATTATTATGATCATTTAAATACAAATTATAAAATTTGTAAAATGTTATTAATTGTGGACATTCCCCTCCCGCGACATGTGCCAGCCAGAAATAGATATACACAATGGAGGACGCAGCGGCCAAGGTAGGTTTACAGTTTGAATTTGTTAACCATTGTATCTGTTATATGTTCATTTAAATATTTCACTGAAACAACTTAATATTAACACATAAAATACGGTTTAAAAGAGATCTATGACATAATAAAGAAGGGGTTGAAATGTCGCTGGAATTTTATCTGATGATCCCCGTTCCAGCAGATCTCTTTTTCCAATTTATTTCAATTTAAAGTTTTTTTGTGTATGTCTGGTCTACCATTAGGGTTTCAAAACATAATATCCAAACTTATAACAAATGTTAATTCATACTATAGATATATTACTAAATACAACTATTTATAATCATATTATAAAATAAAAAAACCTTTAAAAATCTTTTTAAAAAAAAAAAAAAAAAAGGATAAAATATATAATCATAAAAAAATATATATATATATACTAACAATCTTATCTACCTTCTTTATAAAACTCTTTTTTTTTTTTCCTTATTATTAGTTTGATTAAAAGTGCATGGTTCTGTCTTTCTCTCTTTTTTCTAACTATTATATATATTATCTCTTCGATTATTCTATATATAGGATTAGAGTATGTCTGAATGACGTGTAAAAGCCGATGTAATAGACGTTACTTTGTTAATTTTTTTTATTGTTATTAATTATAAATATATAATTAACTTGAGGATGTAATAGAAGTAAAGGATTTTTTTTTTCTCTCTCTATCTACAAATTAATAACATTTTACAAATTTTATAATTTGTATTTAAATGATCATAATAATGAAGATAATCTTAATACAAAACTGGACTATAAAATTAAATAACTATTTATTATTATAATTAATTTAGATTTAGCTTGCTAATCTAATCAAATCTAACTGATATAAGTTATCATTATTATCAGTTTGCTCCTTAAGTTTTTAAAATTAGAATCACTGTTATAATTTTGTTATATAGTTTCTACACTATATTAATTCATATGAGCTTGCTCTATGATATATTTTTTTTATATATAACATAATATACAAATTAAATTATATTAGATATTCTAATATAAATAAATCTTCATACAAATTTTAATTATCTTTCATTGTTTGATTATTAAAAATTAAATTATAAAAGTAATTCTAGAAAAAAAAATAATTTCAGAACTTTTGTTTTTTTCAGTGTTTTTGTTAGTTTAAAGATGTTTTTTTTATTAGTTATTCTTAAAAATATAACAGATAACAAACAGTAATATCTATATATTTATAGATTAATTATTCAATTTATTACAAATTTTATCACCACAAAAACAATTAAGTAAAATATATTTAAAAAATTCATAAGAATAACAAACTAAAAAAACTAAAAAAAACTACAAACATATTAGTGTTAGCACCTCTTTTATGTTAATTTAAACTCGCTAAGAATTGCCTAAGAAAAAATTGTCAAACTTGTCCCTCTCTTAAGAACCATGACACTTTTCAAACAACTAGTTGTAAATTAGTGAATACTATTTATAAATTAACATGCCAAATTTGTCAACTATCATATATAGGACAAACTTGTAATCCATTAAATATACGAATAAACCTACATAGAAACCACGCTAAAAAATCAATTGGTAATATATATATGAAAGAACACAATCAATTACATACTTTTAACAACTTTAAGATAGAAATACTAGACATATGTCAAAACAAAAAACAACGACTATTATTAGAAAACAACTACATTTATAAACACAACACATTATTCCCTTATGGACTTAACGACGAATTAAACTACACATACAAACCACAAACAGAAGAAATTTCAACTTATGAAATCAGTTGCAAATATAAAAATGAATTTAAAACTAAACCTAATAAAACTAGAGGTAAAACTACAAATAAATTAGGTTACATTGAATTTGAAGAATTACTGGACCCAAAACAAATGTACACTAACAACTTCGTCGATAAATTTATTAAAACATTATTTAAACTAAATAATAATAAATTTATCAAACTCATAGAATATATTAAAATTCATAATCTGACTAACAGATTAATAGATATCACACACGACATCTTTAAATACAGAAAAATTAAACAAAATACTAATAACATTAATATTATCATTAAATTTAATAACAATTTATTTAATCATATTAAATTTAATGATATTTTTAATAACCAAATCATCAATAATCTTTTCCCTATAAAAAATTTAAATTTTAAAACAATCTGGAGATACAATAAAAATATAGGTAATTTAGTTTGCAATTATAACCAATTTATTAATAATTTGGCAAATTTTAAAAAAATTAAATGTAATTGCAACAACTATATTGATAAATATAAGTACTCAGGTCATATATTAACTAGCAACTTTTCTTTTTTAAATCCAGAATATCAAGAAATTTTAAATAAAGGGTATAAATATATACCTCAAATTAAACACAATTATAATAATACAATTAAATCTATATTAAAAGATATAGATATTTTCATAAATAAAACTAGTATAAAATACAGTATTCCAGAATTTACTTTTCTGGAATGGAAACATAATATTAAAAAGGAAATTATAAATTATTATAATAATACACTTAAATACACAAAACCCAATTCAGACATTCCTTCTTTCAAAGAAAATATAATTAATTTACAGAAGGACTATATTATCACTCCTATAGATAAATGTCCCGAAAATTTATCTTTAATTTGTAAAAATCTATACCACGATATACTAAAAAAGGAAATTGATAATAATCATAAATACACTTTTGCTAGAACTACAGGCACAAAAATCAAAAAAGACATCAAAAATGTTGAAAATTCACTAAATATTTATAATAACCACAAAAATCCAAACATACCAAAGTTCTATATAATTCCTAAACTACACAAAAAACCTATTTCTTTCAGAACAATCACATCTGGTATAAATTCAGTCATAAAAAATATTGATATACAATTAGCCTCAACACTACAATTTATTATAAATAAATTAACTAATAAATATAATTATAAATTTATCGACTCAAATAAAAAAAATCATTAATTATTTAATGAACAATTGGACAAACATTGAAACAGTACACACATTTGACTTTGAGGACCTATATTCTAAAATAAATTTAAGAGATCTAAATAATAAAATAACCAATTTATTTAATGAATTAATTAATGACAAAACTTTCTACATTAAAATTATTCATAACAGATATAAAACATTTAAATTAGATCTTAAAACAGCAAAAACTCTACTGGAAACATTTTTAAATTTTAACTATATAGAATTTAAAAATAAAATATATATTCAATCAGAAGGCGTTCCCATGGGTACTTCTTCTAGTCCGTTACTAGCAAATTTAATATTGTTCTGGTACGAAAGAGAATACTTTCTACAAAATAATATTAATTGGCAAATATTCCGATATGTAGATGACATAATAATATTTAATAATCCACTGTTTAAAAAATTAATACCTGAAATATATCCTAAATACTTGAAACTTAAGAACAATGAAAAAATTTATAGAAACAAAAAAGTTAACTTTTTAGACTTGAATATAGACCTTACAAATAGTGCTGTTAGAGTTTATAATAAAAAGAGTGATTATAATTTCAATATTATAAAATACTGTAATATGAATTCTAATATATCATTAAATTGCTGTAAAGGTATATATTATGGTCAGTTTCTAAGATTTTATAGAATAAATAATATATTAGATAATTTCATAGAAGATGTTAAAAATTTAAACATGGAATTTATTAAAAACAAATTTAGTATCAAACAAGTAAAATATTTCAACAGTATATCAATTATAAAATATTTAAAAAAAATAAATGGAAATATCCATTTATGAAATCAACTTTCTATAATTTCTCTTAATATTAACTAATACAAATTTATAATCTTTAACAGTTAATTAAACTTTTATTAAATAACTGATTAAAAGATTTTTTCACAAGATTTTTAAAGTGTTAAAGTATATAGTTCATTTTTGTTTAATCTCCAATTTCTGGGGAGGAAAATGGAAGTTAAATAAAGATGAATTTGCACAATTAATAGCTTTATTAAACTCTTATAATTTGCCTTTTTAAAGGAATATTAAAAGATGAATAAGTGTTAAATCAGTTATTTTGATATAACTATCTGTAAAGATTATAAAACTTAGCTTTCTTCCTTTAACTATTTTTCCTATCTTCTTTAATTTTCTTGTTGTTCAAAAAAATTCTGAATAAATGGTCTAAATTTGAAATGTGGGGGGACATTCCCCTCCCGCGACATGTGCCAGCCAGAAATAGATATACACAATGGAGGACGCAGCGGCCAAGGTAGGTTTACAGTTTGAATTTGTTAACACTTGTATCTGTTATATGTTCATTTAAATATTTCACTGAAACAACTTAATATTAACACATAAAATACGGTTTAAAAGAGATCTATGACATAATAAAGAAGGGGTTGAAATGTCGCTGGAATTTTATCTGATGATCCCCGTTCCAGCAGATCTCTTTTTCCAATTTATTTCAATTTAAAGTTTTTTTGTGTATGTCTGGTCTACCATTAGGGTTTCAAAACATAATATCCAAACTTATAACAAATGTTAATTCATACTATAGATATATTACTAAATACAACTATTTATAATCATATTATAAAATAAAAAAACCTTTAAAAATCTTTTTAAAAAAAAAAAAAAAAAAAGGATAAAATATAAAATCATAAAAAAAAAAATATATATATACTAACAATCTTATCTACCTTCTTTATAAAACTCTTTTTTTTTTTTTTTTCCTTATTATTAGTTTGATTAAAAGTGCATGGTTCTGTCTTTCTCTCTTTTTTCTAACTATTATATATATTATCTCTTCGATTATTCTATATATAGGATTAGAGTATGTCTGAATGACGTGTAAAAGCCGATGTAATAGACGTTACTTTGTTAATTTTTTTTATTGTTATTAATTATAAATATATAATTAACTTGAGGATGTAATAGAAGTAAAGGATTTTTTTTTCTCTCTCTATCTACAAATTAATAACATTTTACAAATTTTATAATTTGTATTTAAATGATCATAATAATGAAGATAATCTTAATACAAAACTGGACTATAAAATTAAATAACTATTTATTATTATATATATATATATATATATATATATATAAGCTATAACGTGCCATACATATATAGGAAATGTGAACAATCTCATAAGCTCAGACTACTTACGAAAATGTGGCCTTGAATGCCCATTTCTTTATTTTTCGGAAAACTATTGGACCGAATTTTTAGTGGTTAAGGTACAGCTTTCACAATTCTTACGAAGGCCCACAGATCGAAACGCGTGCTTTGTTGGCTTTTTTTGTTGATTTTATTCAACTTGAAGGCGTTTGGCCTTCTAAAAATGCTTAAGATATGTATTTTTATTATTAATATAACCACCTGACCTTTCAACCTTTTCTTACCTTTTGCACCCACACAAACACTTATATATAACTATCAGTTTAAGAAAGTTACAACATTTCCTTCTAAATATTTTATAGGACAGAATGTCTAAGGAAGCTAAGACCTTAGAGAATAGGGAGAGTGACCAACTATAAAATGCTAATATAATTAAAATCATCAAAGTAGTTCCCAATCTCTTTAACGCTTTTCCTACCAAGTAGGAAACTCTTAATCAAATTTAAAAAGTTGTGTTCGCCAAGAAAAAAATTTGTTTCTCAAAGAAATAATTTACCCACCAGGATATATTTGTGGGACACTTATTGAATATTTTAATAATTTAAACTTTATAAAATGCTTTGAAACCCATATATTTTCAAACTGTGCCTGGAGAAGCCAAGAATAAAATAGCATACATTATTGTGTAAATATGTAAATATTTACATATCAAATCTGTTTGCATAATTAGATATATAGTCCATATAGCTTTCTCAGCATTGCTTGATACTGAAGTGGTTTGCAATACCTTTTTCCGTCTATTACGTTAAATAATTAAATTTGGCTCTACCGCTTTTTGGGGGTGATTCTTCCCCCAAAAACAAGTGAGCCTCCTTCATGGCAAGAATGAAGTCAAAAGCTTATTTCAGCATTCATTTAGTCCCCCTTTGTGTTAGCCATCCCATTAGGATGTTGCCCATCATCTACTGAAGTTATACTCACACTGGAAGGCATAAATAGAGGTTTTCCATCAATTGGGATTGAAACCACATGTCATTCTTCAAACCCTCAAGTACTTTTATATTGCGATCTTTATATATCTAACAATAAATATATTATCAATTCAATAAAAGTCAAAGTGTTCCTATGGAATATTTTCATGGTGATATACACTCACCAATCATGGTCCATATGGGCAAATATATTGAGCTATTTTGTTATTTAAGCAAGGTATATTTATAAATAGTCATTTATATAATATAAATATCAAAGATGCACCTCCTTTAAAAAAGCATTAAATAAAGCATTTTTGAAGTGAGGGATGCTTCTTTGGTACATGAATACAATAAAGAATTCTCTTGCTACTCTCTGTTATATATTTAATGTGATTTTGTGCAAAGGTTGACATTCCTTTTGGTTAATCGACATTGCTCTCTTTAAAATTCCACAAAACACATACACATGTTTACAAGCTTCCATCATTTCAACATAATGCGCGTCGATTCAGGTCTTTGAATATGTCACACAACGCTATATTTGGCAACTTCTACAAAAGCTATCAAAGCTATGGGTCTTATCTCAGTAGAGAGTCGATTTCACAACATCCTACGGTAGAAGTTATGATGACGGCTAAACTAACAAGAAGGACTTCCAGCAGGTGATGTAGTAAAGTAGATTTCTTATATCACAGAAGGTGATGTAGTAAAATATACTTCTATCATGTCAAAATAAAGTGCAATTTGTATAGAGAGAATTGTATTCATTTCCTTTGACATGCATCAAAACAGTGTATTCATAGGGAGAGGTGCCATTCAACGAATAAAAGAGAATCCACATAAGAAAGAGCCTATTTATTGAAGTATAGAATGTTTCTAAAGTTTAGATGGACAATAAGAGATAAATTTCGAAGTAATAATTAGACTGTGAAATGATATATATACCTTATTTAATTAACACAGCTTTTCTGCTTATAAAATTACATATTTATCGACGTGAGAATATATATTTTAACTGAAGGTTTTATTGCAATATATATTATATATAGATATATGATAAAAATTGAACTGTAATCCCCTTGACTTTTGAATATTAGACTAAATTATGGTCAGTTGACAAAGGGTGACTAACGTGGCAACGGCACCCATTTCACAATATAAAGCGCAAACAACATAATGTTTGAAGAAATTAATATCAATACAAGATTTTATACACTATACAAGAGAATCAATTAGGATTTTAGATGCAAGAACCTTTTTAAATGTTGTTAAATTATTACTCATAAAAGCTCCAACATAGGCTTCTTGTGAATTAAAATATATCAAATTGAATTGCCCAATATATATGTTGTCAGGACGATATAAAAAATGTTTTTTCTTTTTCATAATGATACATAATGAAACAAAATGGATTAGAAAAGATGATGCTCTTGTGAAAATATGAAGGAAGAGGGAAATAGGAGTAAAGGAAAAGAAAGCTACCTAAAGGTAACTAGATGAGCTTGCAGTGATAGTCACTTACAGATCAAAGTGTGGGCTATTTTTCTATATACCGACTAAGAATAGAACTCGATTTAGTAGACACTAACAATCAAAATGCATTACTACAATATTATTTTATAAAAGGCATAATAACAAGCAAAATTTAAGAAAATTTACAAAATATAAAAAGTTAGATCGATTTTTTTAGGAAGGTATACTAATAAAATAGAGAATTAAAATAATTAAACTTTGTTTTTTTATATTTAACAATAAATTGCTAGAGCAACTTTCCAGAAAATCTTCGGCCATTACGTCTCATGGGACTGTAATAAAAGTGAATAATAGAAAGGAAAATGCTATAGAGAACGAGCAAAGACAGTTCCAGAAAAGTTATTTTCCAAACTATAAAAAGGAAAGTAGAGATTGTTTCTTTTTAAATATATATCTTTTAATATTTGCGCAATATTTTACAAATTTTATAAAATATAGTTTATTTTTTGAAGATCAACTATTTCTTTTTGAGAAAAACTATTTCAATTTAGGCATATTTATTCTATTATTAATCTAATTAAAACATAATTTCATGTTTTTTTAATTAGGCTTGTGTCTTTTGTTTGCGACGTAAACCTTATGGAAATTTTGAACATTTAAAGATGGGGATCATTTTGCCTATTTTATCAAAATTTCAAACTCCAAAATCCATAATTTATAATTATGAATATTTAGGAATCTTTAAGGTCGGAGTGGAAGAAAATTAGTATTGTGGTGTGTCGATTCATTAGTCCAGCGATGGCTCAGAAAGTATTTCAAAGTTAGTGTTTTATTGGTATTACTTATTAGCTACATTTTTAGAGGAAGACAAGAAGGACAACACCCTAGAATGTCTATTCTGGTTCTCCTTCACTTCCGCTGATCTGCCGCGCCGCACAGCGGTGGTCATCTCCTATTTCATGTCCCCCGCTTGTATGTTTGTTGACGGCGTGGTCCGTCATCCCAGCAGGCTGGAAGGAAGTCTCTCGGCCCCACAGTATCAAGGCGGGCATCGTCTTAAAGCAACCTTATTAAACGTTTCGGCATTTAGTCCTTACTGACGTTTACAAACTTCTACGAACATATAGGAGAAAGGTAAATGAAGAGAAAGATAAATAAATTTGATTTTTCTATCAGGAGTATGTATAAACTTCAACTTAGTATAAAAAAAGCCTCAATGTTTTCAATAACTGTATTTTTATCTGTTTTTATAAATGTCTTATCGAAAGGCAACAAATTGACTGATGCCGTTAAGAAATAAATGAACTTTTTGCAAGGCTTGTAAAATGAACTTCAGCCTTTTTACGTATTTTCAAGCCGAATTTTTCCTGATAATACGGTTATTTAGTAGAAATTGATACGTTGGTTAACATGGAAATGTTCCTTTGAGAAGGTGAATTCTCTCTGATAACCATTTCCCCTTTAACTTTTTTTTCGGTTGGAGTTAAAGTTTTCTTCAGACGCATTTTTTTTTTCATAGAATTTTTCGCTTAATTCAAAAGATATCAAATATTTTTTACTCTTTTTTTATTATTGGACTGTGTTTTTGGCTAAGTGTGACTCTTTCATTAATTTAATAATTTGGGTAAACGGCTTCTCGTAAAGTCTAAAAACTCAACCTATTACAAAATGACTCAACTTTATGCATTTCCAATATTTAAAATTCGTTTTGTCATGAAATATAAAATGATTGATTTTTCTTTCTAATAAATGAAACATCACTCTAATAGCGCGCCTCTTTTTCAAGCTACAGCATTGTAAAATCTTTCTTTTATGAATGGAACACACCTTTTTTAATATATATTAACAATCATATAATTGGGGGGGAGGGAAGAAGTCCGACCACACCTCCCTGCGGTCCCCCCTGGATCCATGGAATATTCGACCAATTTCTGGTTCGTTTCCAAGGTGACTAACGTGTAAACGGCACCCATTTTCTAATGAAGAGATAGGAGACATTGCTGTTGCTGTGATAGAGATGCATGGAGACATCTGAGGCTCTTCATTGGATACGACAACAACAACAGAAAATTGACATGAACCCAGAGCAGCAGCTTTACACACCCAAGATAGTGGACATTGCGGCTGCTGTAATATAGATGCATGGAGACATCAGAGTCATTGGACACGACAACAACAACAACAATCATATAATTTCTTCAATTCCATACATTCTCCCCTTCCCTTTCTATATAAAAAGGAACAATTTGAGGAAATAATGGAAGTATTCTCAAAATAAATACAGAGTGGATTAAAGTTGAAAATTAGGAGAATTTTCTTTATTGTGTATAACGAAAATTGGGTTGGGAAAATTTAAGATAAAGGAAGAGTGAAAAATTGAAGTTATTTGATAATTATACTTATTTGTTTCAATTTCATTTCTTTCGTACTTACTAATAAACATACACCTGTAATTTTATCAAAATTCAAAAAAAAAAATGTTTTATCTTTCAATATATTCTTTATATTATTTGATTCATTCTTTTTTTTTTCAGAAGAAGAAGAGGGTAATGGGTCTACAAAATTAATGCATAATATAATATTTAAAAAATAATCAGACCAAATTTTTTTTTCTATTCAGTTTATCAGTTTTATCCCGAAATAACGCTCAAAGCAGTAAAAAAGGAAGATTAAAAATAAATATAGCGCCAATTTATTAAATTGAATTAGAAATGTAAATTAAATAAAAGGTTGGGAATATATATATTGAAAACAGTAAAATTGATATATATATGTTATAAAAACCTTTATTTAATTTTAAATTTAGAATTTTTAGAATAAAATACTATGTAAAGTCGACCAACAGAGGTCGCCGCTTTTCCTATATAAATCTATTGTTGTTTCCCGTTGGCCGACTCAAATTCTTTGTAGATATGTAAATATGTAATATTTTATTTTATTTATTATCACGCCTTGAATCGGGCAATACTTTCTCAAATTATGTATTCTATATATATATAATGATAAGATGTGTGATAGAGATTATTAGCTTTCTTTTCGGCATACATTATAGTATTGTGGTAATAATAATAAAAACAGTTTTGAATCAATTTTAAATTACTTCAATCAATATGGTATCATAATTGAGGAGAAAACAATTTATGAATAAAACCTGATTTAAGGCGATCAGAATAAAGAAAATAAACGACGTATTTCATATCTACATATGTTTTGAGCCGGCCAACGGGAAACAACAACAATGGTTTTATATAAGGAAAGCGGCAACATCTGGCGGTCGACTTTACAGAGTAATTTGTTCTAAAAGTTATAATTTTGAAATAAAATAATGTGTATATAACATATATATATATTAAAAATAAAAAGGCATATCCTGACTAGGAGAACATGTGCTTTTCAGAAGACAGAGCGCCATTTCTATTGTTTTTTCATTTATATATATATATATATATATATATATATATATATATATATATATATATATATATATATATATATTCAGGCTAATTATTCATCAAAATTATTAGTTATATATGCGTAAGAAATTATGGTTTTAATTAGAAACCTATATCCTATATCGAAATTTACGGCAGTTTTAAAGGAAAAATGTTTAGAAACATTTGACATTCCCTTCCTAGTCAGCAACGAATAGTTTGATTTGAAGGCAAGTCGGTGGACCAATTAGAGCCAAGGAGGGACGCTGTTGACCCAAGTTATTAGGCCCAATGAAATTACCCAAGATAAATACAAGAACTGCTGCCTCAGATTTTATTCAAATCTCTTCTTAATTACTTAGTCGCCCTCATCAAGTCCTGTTTAAATCGTCGGCCCAGACTTGAATTTATTTCCAGGTATGTTGTCGTCAACCGAGGAATGACGTCCTTTCTGAAAGCACTCTTCGTTTGAGACTCTCCTTTAGTGTCTCAATACTGATTGTAGGTTTGGAACATGTGATAGTAGAGAACCAATCAGAGAGAGAGACTACACCGGATACCTTATATACATACCCCTTCATATTGCTAATTAAAATAAGGATATATAAGATAGAGTAAACACTTATTTACACAACTTAAAAATGTATAGTTTAACAAAAGGGGATAAATCAGTTTTAGCTTAGTTAACAAAGGGAGTTACATTGTTACACTTTTCACAATATCAAAGAGCAGTATTCCTTTTTTAAATAGAGCTCAACTAGAGCTCTTATTATTCTATGGATATATATTATCTATATAGATAATACCGTAACAGAGTTTTCCATTGTAAAGTCTTGAGCTATCTCCTCCGAAGATTCTGAACTACACATAACAATCTATATACCAAAATTTTCGTTATTTTTTTCTTCGTGTCATAGGCCTGTTTTTATTTTCCTAATGTTAACAGTTATTTTTATTTTTTAATTTAATCTATTTTACAATCGTAGATTTTTTGCATTTATCATCAACGGTTCGTTTGTTTTGAAATCCGTATTTTGTTTACCTTTTACTAATTCTTATTTACTAATTTTTACTAATTTCTGCATTCATTTGATTATTTGTATTTGATTTGTAAGTACTTTGTTATAGTTTTTCATTTAAATAGAGCTCAATTTTTGTGTATGTTTCTTATTTGCATTATCTTTCCTAATGTCTTTGGCAACGTTTTTTTTTTCTCATAAATAGGCTGAGGTTATATTATTTTTCGAATTGTAGATTGAATTATTACTTTTATTCTATATTTATTTTCTTTTATAAATGTTTGTTATAGTTTTTCATTTTAATTTAGCGCAATTTTTGTATCTGGTTATCTTTTTTGGATCAATTTTTGTGTATGTTTCTTATTTGCATTATCTTTCCTAATGTCTTTGGCAACGTTTTTTTTTTCTCATAAATAGGCTGAGGTTATATTATTTTTCGAATTTTAGATTGAATTATTACTTTTATTCTATAGTAATTTTCTTTTATAAGTGTTTGTTATAGTTTTTCATTTTAATTTAGCACAATTTTTGTATCTGGTTATCTTTTTTGGAATCTTTTCATCTCTCTTTGGCATCTTTTTTTTTCTCATTGATAAGACCTAATCCAAATAATTTAATAGTGTGTGACGTTTCAGCAACAGCTTCATACAAAAGAATAAATGAACTCAAGAATAAAATCTCATTTTTTCTTTTGTCTGATGATGGTGACATTTAGATTAGATCTTTTTTTTTTTTATTACTTTGTTATAGTTTTTCATTTGAAATTAGCTCCATTTTTGTGTCTTATTTAATAAATGAACTAAAGAATAAAATTTCATTTATTCTTTTGTCTGATTATTGTGTCTGATTTTCTTTTTTACAGTATCTTTCATAATGCCTGATTTGATTACTTGATATTTTATAGTTTTTCATTTAAATTTAGCTCCATTTTTGTGTCTGTTGTTTTTTTTCTTCTCATAAATAGGCTGATGGCTTTATTTGATAGGCTTTGTGTACTCAATTGTTGCTTTTTGTGTCTGGTTTCTTTTTTGCTGTATTTTTTTGGAATCCTTTTTTTTTTCATCAATTGTTTCCTCACATGCTTGGCATTTTCTTTTTATGCCTGTCCTGGCTTTCAGTTTTATAGTTTTCCTCTGCTTGGTTCTTATTTTACCTTTTTTTTTTCAGCGTCTTCTGTCATGCCTCGAAAAGGCCGTGGAAGATTCACTCCCCTAACAGCTAGGGCGTGCTAATATGCCTCGCCGCAGACACAGAACCCCAATTACTATTTCTCTTGTACAACTATATTGCAGATAAGATAAGAGGACCTTATTAAAAAATAAATAAACAAACTGCAATTCGACACTATCGATAATTCGACCATTTTAAAAATGAAATTTTCAAGGTTGATTGTTGTTTAAATACAACTTTACCGGTAAAAAGGTATTACAGAGGCGAAGGCAGCCACTTTAAAATTAAACACAGGCTCTTGTAGGAAGAACCGAAATATTCAGAATGAATGGAAGTCTGAAATCTGAAGGACCAAAAGATATGGGTCATCTTTACATGTATGCTATCCAATGTTCGCACACTTTGTGTACTCAATTGTTGCTTTTTGTGTCTGGTTTCTTTTTTGCTGTATTTTTTTGGAATCCTTTTTTTTTTCATCAATTGTTTCCTCACATGCTTGAAATAGGCTGAGGTTATATTATTTTTCGAATTGTAGATTGACATTTTTTCTTTTGTCTGATGATGGTGACATTTGGATTAGATCTTTTTTTTTTTTATTAATTTGTTATAGTTTTTCATTTGAATTTAGCTCCATTTTTGTGTCTTATTTAATAAATGAACTAAAGAATAAAATCTCATTTATTCTTTTGTCTGATTATTGTGTCTGATTTTCTTTTTTACAGTATCTTTCATAATGCCTGATTTGATTACTTGATATTTTATAGTTTTTCATTTAAATTTAGCTCCATTTTTGTGTCTGTTGTTTTTTTTCTTCTCATAAATAGGCTGATGGCTTTATTTGATAGGCTTTGTGTACTCAATTGTTGCTTTTTGTGTCTGGTTTCTTTTTTGCTGTATTTTTTTGGAATCCTTTTTTTTTTCATCAATTGTTTCCTCACATGCTTGGCATTTTCTTTTTATGCCTGTCCTGGCTTTCAGTTTTATAGTTTTCCTCTGCTTGGTTCTTATTTTACCTTTTTTTTTTTCAGCGTCTTCTGTCATGCCTCGAAAAGGCCGTGGAAGATTCACTCCCCTAACAGCTAGGGCGTGCTAATATGCCTCGCCGCAGACACAGAACCCCAATTACTATTTCTCTTGTACAACTATATTGCAGATAAGATAAGAGGACCTTATTAAAAAATAAATAAACAAACTGCAATTCGACACTATCGATAATTCGACCATTTTAAAACTGAAATTTTCAAGGTTGATTGTTGTTTAAATACAACTTTACCGGTAAAAAGGTATTACAGAGGCGAAGGCAGCCACTTTAAAATTAAACACAGGCTCTTGTAGGAAGAACCGAAATATTCAGAATGAATGGAAGTCTGAAATCTGAAGGACCAAAAGATATGGGTCATCTTTACATGTATGCTATCCAATGTTCGCACACTTGAAAAAGCCACTTAAAGTTGTCCGTGCGTAAACACAGGCTCTTGTAGCCAAGGTTTGTCCTTGAGCCTTATTTATAGTCATAGCAAAAGCCAACCTTAGTGAAAACTAATGCCTCTCTAGAATGAAGCGAAGGTTGGTATCCAAAGGGGCCAAAGATATTTCAGACACTATACAGTGTGTTCAACTTTGGGCACTGTCAGTATATGTGCTTCGAACAATACAACTATATTGCAGATAAGATAAGAGGACCTTATTATTTTACTGTAAGTGCACCACATGTCTACACATGTGAAAAGCAGTTCGACTTTGCACTTACTAATGCCAGAGCCCCGTTTGGTTACTTGCACTCGCTGGTGGGGTTGGAATTTTGCAAGAATCGGGGGCCATTGGAGCATTTTTTTTTTCTTTAAACAGAAAAAAGTGTCCAATGCGGGAATCGAACCCGGGTCCTAGTGGTCGAAAACCAAACGGTTTAACCAGCCTTCCACCGACCCCCAGACAAAAGAATAAATGAACTAAAGAATAAAATCTCATTTTTTCTTTTGTCTGATGATGGTGACATTTGGATTAGGTCTTTTTTTTTATTATTAATTTGTTATAGTTTTTCATTTGAATTTAGCTCCATTATTGTGTCTTATTTAATAAATGAACTAAAGAATAAAATCTCATTTATTCTTTTGTCTGATTATTGTGTCTGATTTTCTTTTTAACAGTATCTTTCATAATGCCTGATTTGATTACTTGATCTTTTATAGTTTTTCATTTAAATTTAGCTCCATTTTTGTGTCTGTTGTTTTTTTTTTTCTTCTCATAAATAGGCTGATGCTGTATTTGTGTACTCGATTGTTGCTTTTTGTGTCTGGTTTCTTTTTTGCTGTATTTTTTTTTTTTTTTTTTTGGAATCCTTTTTTTTTTTCATCAATTGTTTCCTCACATGCTTGAAATTTTCTTTTTATGCCTGTCCTGGCTTTCAGTTTTATAGTTTTCCTCTGCTTGGTTCTTATTTTACCTTTTTTTTTTTTCAGCGTCTTCTGTCATGCCTCGAAAAGGCCGTGGAAGATTCACTCCCCTAACAGCTAGGCGTGGTAATATGACTCGCCGCAGACACAGAGAGAGAACCCCAATTACTATTTCTCTTTTTTACTTTTTTACCAATGCCTATAATTTTTCACCTGAAAGATTTTTTATTTTGTTTGTTATTCAATACGGTCCTCTTATCTTATCTGCAATATAGTTGTATTGTTCGAAGCACATATACTGACAGTGCCCAAGGTTGAACACACTGTATAGTGTCTGAAATATCTTTGGCCCCTTTGGATACCAACCTTCGCTTCATTCTAGAGAGGCATTAGTTTTCACTAAGGTTGGCTTTTGCTATGACTATAAATAAGGCTCAAGGACAAACCTTGGCTACAAGAGCCTGTGTTTACGCACGGACAACTTTAAGTGGCTTTTTCAAGTGTGCGAACATTGGATAGCATACATGTAAAGATGACCCATATCTTTTGGTCCTTCAAATTTCAGACTTCCATTCATTCTGAATATTTGGGATCTTCCTACAAGAGCCTGTGTTTAATTTTAAAGTGGCTGCCTTCGCCTCTGTAATACCTTTTTACTGGTAAAGTTGTATTTAAACAACAATCAACCTTGAAAATTTGATTTTTAAAATGGTCGAATTATCGAAAGTGTCGAATTATCGAAAGTGTCGAATTATCGATAGTGTCGAATTATCGATAGTGTCGAATTGCAGTTTATTTATTTTTTAATAAGGTACTCTTATCTTATCTGCAATATAGTTGTATTGTTCGCAGCACATATACTGACAGTGCCCAAAGTTGAACACACTGTATAGTGTCTGAAATATCTTTGGCCCCTTCAGGTACCAACCTTCGCTTCATTCTAGAGAGGCGTTAGTTTTCACTAAGGTTGGCTTTTGCTATGACTATAAATAAGGCTCAAGGACAAACCTTGGCTACAAGAGCCTGTGTTTACGCACGGACAACTTTAAGTGGCTTTTTCAAGTGTGCGAACATTGGATAGCATACATGTAAAGATGACCCATATCTTTTGGTCCTTCAGATTTCAGACTTCCATTCATTCTGAATATTTCGGTTCTTCCTACAAGAGCCTGTGTTTAATTTTAAAGTGGCTGCCTTCGCCTCTGTAATACCTTTTTACCGGTAAAGTTGTATTTAAACAACAATCAACCTTGAAAATTTGATTTTTAAAATGGTCGAATTATCGAAAGTGTCGAATTATCGATAGTGTCGAATTGCAGTTTGTTTATTTATTTTTTAATAAGGTCCTCTTTTCTTATCTGCAATATAGTTGTATTGTTCGAAATTTTATTTTCTAATTAATTTTTTTCTTTTTTTTTCACTCTAATAATATTTATTTAAATCTGATAATATATATATTTTTATTTAATGCAATTTATTTAATAATTTATTCAATCCAATGTCTATAGTTTCTTCCCTGAAATTGCTTACCAAACATGAGTCAGTGTTTCCTCAGTGTTAACAGTTGGAGTGTTAGAATGCGGAGAAGCAAAATAACTCCCTACTGAATTTCTCAAAAGTCTTACTCCCAGAGGAATGCATCCACACCAGTTTAACTCTAGGTTGGTGCTATTGTTATGCTTCTGAGAAGTTTTAATCCTAAGCAGGGTCTTTGAAAATGTTACACGTGTGGTGATACTGTGCATGTGTCTCATGTCCTTAAAGTAGTGTAGTTCTGTTGTTTGCACTTTCATTTTCTGATTTGTTAAAATTTTTCTACTATAGTTTCTCACCTGCGGGTCCTTCGGGTAAACCTGGGTCGTTGCCCGGGTCACTCGGCTATTTATATCTATATATATCTATACTTTTAAAGTCTCTGCAGGCCCTTTGGGTAAACCCTGGGCGTTGCCCGGGTCACTCGGCTAGTATAAATATAATAACACATAAATTGAGTAACACTTGATTGATATATTTGATACTTTTCTACTCTTTAGGAAATGTTTAAAATCAGGAGAAATATAAAAGATGAAGAATGTGCTTAATGATGCTGTGAGTATGGACAACACTATTTAAAAATAATATATTTCGAATAATTCTTACTGTGAAATAACGCCATGAACACAGACATTTACAAATTGAGTTTAACTAAATTCTTTATTTATCTTGATCTATATGATAAACGCCTTCTCCCCTATATCTTAAATTTTTCTCTTTAGTCATATAAAAATATATTTCAAAATTATCTTGTATTTTTGGTCATCTGAACTCTAATTTTTATTTGCTCACTAATGATTATAATGCAATTATTACAGCTTTCTCTTGGGTCATTTTAGATTATATGTGTACACTCCATCAAACTTGGTTAACCAAATAATAGAACACATTCGATAGAAATATATAATTACTCAATATTAATAAGAGCTTTTTATATTTAAATATATAATATTCTGTGGTGTATGATAGAGTACGAACAAAATCTTTTAAAATTAAATACCAAGATTGTGTGTATATATTTACATATTTGCATTTATGGCTAAATTAGATGATTCCCATTTTACAACCAAAGAGCTCCTGTTTTTACAATTATATTAAATGTAATTTGGAAGATACCTCTTGGAGAGATATAGATATAAATATAATATACTTATTTACCTGATTCGTATAAACTTGTCAACTGTAAATGTCCTCATTTTATATGCAAATAGGCGTAGTGAGAGAAGGATAATCACGTTGGTTATATTTGCATAATGGAAATTTCTATGAAATATTTGAACTAAAATTTAATGTAAGATATTTATATTTCTATCGTGAATATTTCATAAAATCTGAATATTAATAATAATATATTAAAAAAAATAAATAAAGGAACCTATTTTGGATTTATTTAAAGTTATCTTAGCTGCACAATCATATGCGCTTATATTTAAAAAAGGTGTTTGATGAAGAAAAGTGTTTTGCATTCAGAGAAATGCATCAAAATTATTTAGAAAAATAAATCTAATATAGATCCAATTTTTATATTATTATATATATAACATTTAGATAATTCTTAAATAGATAATTAAATATTCAATGTTTAAAAGAGTATTTTAATGATGATTGTTATAGAAAAATACACAAAATAATACTAATAAAGTAATTGACGTCAAATAAAATACATGACTATGTGTGTGCAATATACTATATGAAAAGTTAGAATTATTTCCGAATCACTGTATAGAGCGTTTTCCTATAGTACAATCAAGCTTGGATTGTGTAGCGTTTTGCTGAATTTCAGTTAAACTGGTTATGTGTAGAATCAAGGTAAAGAAAGAGGATAGATTGAGGATAGAAATCTGCCTACAAAAACAAAGGTCACTGGACTTAAATTGTGATATCAATCAGGCCAGGTCAAAAAATCCTTCGAGACCTAAAAACTGGATTGTCACTAGATTCAAGGCATCGCGTGGATCAACGGATGGCTTCCCAATGTCGTATACCGGCGAGTAGTGCAGAGTTTGGCAAATCCGACTAGTTGCCATTTACTGTTGGGTATTGCCCAGTTATATTTGAATTTATAGATGTAAGAGTCTCACGACGCTGCGCTTGCGATATTAGGAATCTTGTGCCGCTGCGTCAGACCTCTTATCTGAAAATCTTTCACCATCATTCAGTGGCCATCTGACCTTCAAGGCTGGGTCTTCAGCGACACCTGGATGACGATGCCCTTGCCATCCTGGCGTTTGCTGAGACGTGCCTCTATAGGTTCTTTTTAATTGTTGAACTTATTTTAATAATTCTCACATTGTGACATATGGATGAAAATGTGAAAGAATAATAGGAAAAATATATTTTTCAAATGATAAAAAAGGTCAGGTGTTAATATTAAAAATAAAGAAAGCCTATCCTGACCAGGAGCACATTTGCTTTTTAGTGCTCCTGGTCAGGATATGCCTTCTTTATTTTTAATAGATAAAAATATTTGTGTTATTTCATTATCCATTATATTTAACCTAGTTCGATGGGACCTTGATATACGGTATAATGTTAGGTCTGGAAGGAGTTACTTTCATATTTTAACCCCGGAATATGCAAATTATTCCGATTACCATGCCAATTTGCATCTTCCATTTGTTTCATATACACAGGCTAAGAGGATCATATGTCTAGTATAAAATAGTATTAAGTTCCTTCAAATAATATTTGATTTTGCCTCAACCATCATATTTTCCTATATAATTAGAATTTCTCGACACGTCAATTATTTTCAGATGTTTAATAAATTTAACTTTAAACTAATTAAACTTTGAGTAAATTTGCATTACATGGTGGAGTGATTAACAAAATGATACACATTATAAACACTAAATATAGTAAAACATAAATAACAAACCAATTTATTACACACCTAAGGTTCAAATAAGTAATGAAATTGATGATAATTTAATTTAAACAGATATATTAAGGTGAAGACTAAATATTTACTCAGTGTAGGTGTTAAAGAAAACAGAGTGCGTGAGATGACAAACATAAAACAGGAGGTAAATAATTAGGGGGTGACGTGACCTACATGTGTCCACTAATGACATTAAGCTATGTCCTCTCACGTACATTGTTCACGGTCTCTTCTTTCATTGTCCATGTAACACGAGGACAGTTTATAGAGGTCATAACATACATACCTATTAATTAAAAAGGCATATATTGGATCAAAATATCATTTATTTTACCTATATTTTGATTCAATATATGCCTTTTTAATTAAAGATTTATCTATGGATTGCTCTATTTTCAATACATATCTATGATGCATTAGCGCTCCATTTGTTATCAAATATCGAAACTATTATAGACGTGTATGATTCTCTTTTAAAAATAAACAATTCCTACTGTCCTTACTGCAATGGAAAAATTAATGGGAGGGTTCACCACTGATGAGCCAGGCTCTCCCATTAATTTTTCCATTGCAGTAAGGACAGTAGAAATTTTTTATTTTTAAAAAAGAATAATACACGTCTATAATATATATATATAATATATATATATATATATATATATATAGTTACGAATTTTGTTACATATCTATCAACACAAAGAAATAACACGTCATCTATATATATATAAAATGAAAGGATCTAAGCACGAATGTTTCTTTTATATACAAAACAAACTTCTACTGTCCTTACTGCGTTGAAAAAATATATTGGGAGAACTTGTCTTATTAGTGGTGAACCCTCCTCCCAGTGGTTTCGTTAATTTAATCTACCATACCGCTTCTTAGAGCTCTAATACTGTATTGGACGATTCTGATTATATACGCAGCACTGAAGGATGGAATCTCAGTATTGCTTTTCAAGAAAACTATGGACATAAGCTTCTATACATATCTATATAAAGTGTTGCGGGGGAATAGTATTCGTGTATATTGCTGCATCAATTTTAATGCGTCCTACATTTATTCAAAATATTCTATGGTGTTTATTATTTATTTAAAACAGATTATTTAGATTATCATCTTTCTTTTTATAGTTTCATTTATTTTGTAATATTTTATTGTACATATATCTTGATTGTTTATTGGAGCGAGAGAGGACCTAGACCAAGACTGCGGATCACGACCTACGAGGAAGACAACGAATAAATAAACACAATAACTTTAAAATGTAATTTATTTTTATTTACTTTTCTTTATTTGCTTTGAGTATGGAAACCCGCTCGGGAAACGTGTATAACACCAAGAAGGAGGAAACCAAGGTCGAAGACCCTGCAAAGCTGCAACTTAGTGCAACAATATATGAAAAGAGAAATATTTTCCTTCAAAAATGTTGTTAATTATATCAATTTTCAGAGCGTAAAATTGATGCTAAAGAAGAGCCACAACGCTAGCTAGGGTTTATCACCAACCTTTCATTTTGCACTGGGGGTTGATAAACTTTTGTTGAAAATATCCATATGTAAAAAAATAACAAAAAATAGATAATTTGTCACATGTTGATAATAAAAACAAAAAATACATATCCTGAACGCCCACATGAGTATTTTAGAAGGTACAGTTCCATCAAGTGGAACTTAAATCAACTAAACGTTTATTTAACTTGTTCCATGTTATTTTTCCAACCCAATTTCTTGATATATCACGAAAAGCAAACCACACACGTTTCGGGCTGTTGACCCTCATCAGCGTGGAGTAAACTGTACCTTTACGACCAAATATTTTGTCTTAGAGGTTTCCAGAGAAGTCAAGAATTGGGTATTTAAGACTAAATTTGCGTAATTACGCTGTTCATATGATTTTTTTATATACTAGTATCCATATGTTGAGATGGAGCACAATCCATATGATAAACATTGCTTATTAAACGCTTTTTTCCCTCGGATAAAGAAAGAATGTTTTATTAATATTTCAGTAAATTTTTAAGTGTCTCTTGACTCTACTTTGAGAACTCCGCGATTTATACTGAGTGGAAAGAGAATCTATAGAAATATTCTCCTTGAAGAAGACGGGCACCCAGACGAATAATTTAAAAATTTAAAAAACAATCTTATTTTGATATATACACACAATATAAGCGTGTAATAATCAATATATATATATATATGTCATAATTTGTATATAATTAAATGCAACCCCGACCCACTATGTATGTACCATGTATGATTTTCAAAGACTTAATAAAGAACAAGGTAACTGGAGGAAAGAAAGTAACAAAAGATATAGGAAGTAAGACTAAAGCTGGCACGACTATTTTGGCACCCCTGTGTCAACATTGCAGGGGCAGAGACCGGTCGTCTCTAGTGACCGCAGAAGTTATATTAGACAAGAAGCACTCGACACTTCCTGGAAAAACAGGATGTATTCGGTGACCAGAAGTTATAAATATTAAGCTAACGCCCAACATTTTCGGCAAAGATAGGACGTATTTGATAACACGGAAGTAAATAACGTCAAAATGGCACTCGACACTTCCTATCAAGGCAGGGCACAGCTTTCATCAAGGGAAGCCGCCGGCCTATCAGAAGATAGCACCTTAAGTAGGTCAACCAATAGGGAAAGATCATGTGAGATCTCTCAACCAATCAGAGAGAAACTGACTCGTGGTGTTAAATCGAAAGACAAGAATAGTTAGTTACGCTTTGGCTTCCAACGAGGTGACATCGGCCCTGGACCTCTCCCCGCTCAGCTCATAGCTAAGTACAATCACCACCATGTGATCAGTTAATTAATAATCAAAATCGCTCCGCCTTCTCAAGCTTTCTTCCCTCCAATCCAGTTGCCTTTTATTTTCAAACCTCATCGTGTGTCCTGATTATTCCTAACTGTGTGCTTCACTTACCACTCAACGACTGCGCTTCAATCAAATATCACCATTCGCATCCAACAACAAGAAACCCCGCAACGATATTGCCACAGAACGGTTAAGTCGACAGGATAAAGATTATGGAAATTAGCCCAGGCACCAGCACAACAAAAGGCAATGACAAACCAGGAGAGAACAAACTGGCAACGAGCGGAAAGAAACTGACAACGAACGAAGCGACAAGACACACCCTGGCGACGGTAATTTTAGAACTGACCGCCGCGCTACAAGGGGCGAGATCCCCGCAACTGAAAGCGGTCTTCCGGAGCGCCACCCTCGGGACAGCCGACGCCCGCACCGCCGGTACGTGTCCGAACAACCTGACGCCCACCGAGTTATCGCCACCCGCCATGCCGTACCAGTACACACGGAAGCAACCCACGAGACACGGACCCAGTGTACCGACAACACGATCCACTCGAATGGAAGCAGTACAAATGACTAGATTTCCCTTTCAATCGCGCGGACAGTGCAAAAGGTCCCGATCCGGTTCAACAGATATTCCAAGCCAGCCACACCAAGCCGAAGACGCCACAATGGAGACTTTTCGAGACTAAGGTAGGCAATCCACCCAATGACACCATCAAATTAACTTTGGACTTGTATCTGACCCAGGACCTACCATGTACCTTTCTCATTGAACCAGACGCAGGTTCGAACATATTGCCGTATCATTTATACAATAGATTAAAAGCACAACTTCCCAACTTAAGTATTAAAAAACCTTCCCTTGATCTATCCACCATAAATAGTTTTACGAAAATAATAGGACATTTAACTTTCCCTCTGACAATAGGCCAAATAACCCGTAGAGAGAACTTCCACGTGGTAAATGCATCCTTACCATTTGGAGTTCTAACCTTAAAAACCCTTTATCAGTATAAATTAAAACTAAATTATAATCGCGGCACTATTTTCCAACTTGGCGTCCCATTGTCTAATACTATCTACCACTTTAAACATGTGTCAAATGAATGCAAGCACGGGCTAGACCAAAACCTGTCCCAAAGGACTCGCACAGCACCCAAAGCTTTCACACATGGAAACCCTTGCCTGCATTCATTACCCAAACCCCAAATATTTACATGCCACCATTCTAATCTCACACCACACAACTTTTCGCTCAACCCAATTGCCAATACTTTATGCCCACCACATATAAAGCCACCACGACTTCAATCTACAACTCCAATAATGCCCAAACAAGTGTCCGTACACCGACACAGCTCACCCACTTACCACACAAAATCCCCACATGACCATACTTCGCAACACTATAATTACGCAAATGTACCTCACAACATACACGCACCCATACGTCACCACGCGACAAACACGCACAACCCGCACAATAAACGCAACACGCACGCCAAAAGACAACAACAACAAACAAGCGCATGCACAACCGTTAAGAATAATACAATCATCCCGTCTACACAAAACATAGAAAAAATTCACGCCACCGAACAACCACACAATCGAAAAACCTTGCGATCTTTCCTAAAAACTGTGAACGTCTTTAAGGAGTTCATTCCGGACCACGCCCGCTTGCGGACGCCACTTATCAACCTTCTAAAAAAGGATATCATGTGGGTCTGGGATGACGAATGCCAGAAAGCGTTCACTAATCTGAAAGAAAACCTTACCACACACCCCACATTACACCTTTACCAGGAAGGTCTGCCATGCCAGGTGTACTGTAGCACTTCAACATTCAGCATTACAGGCGTTCTTAAACAAGTCTACCCTGATGGTAAGACATACACCGTTCAACATTTCAGCCGATCTCTGCGTAGTCACGAGCGAAATTATTCAGACTTGGAACTACAATGCCTAGCCATTGTGGAAAGTGTGGATAATTTCCGCACCTGTCTAATGGACAGAAAGTTTACAATATTTTCTGACCATCCCGCATTGCAGTGGTTGAAAGAGATCAAAGCTCCGTCAGGCAGATTGTTTCGATGGAGGTTAAGATTGTCAAGATACGAATATGAGGTCCGTAGCATAAATGGAGTACAACAATATGAAACGGGCGTTGTAACTCGTATCCCATTTTGTGGCTTTCTAGATGCGCCACTCATAAAGAACCAACAATCTTCTCCACCGGGAAAATCCCGCGTGACTATGGATCCCAATAAACTGCGCACCGTCTCCCGAAAAGGAGTACTTAAAACTATAGTCCCAAATTCATTTACAACCAGACTTCTTAAGTCCGTACACACACAACACCACCACCCAAACATCTCCAAGATGACGAGACTCATCTCAGCACAATATTATTGGCAGAACATGACACAAGACATCGCAAAACAGGTAAAAACCTGCCCCACCTGCCGATTCGCTAGAAGAATCGATGAATACAAACAACCTGCACGTAAAAATACCGACACAGGTACCCAAACAAAACAAAATTCGTACATAAAACACAGCGTACACATAACACAAACAATGCCAAAATTACCACATCCACGTCAGAGAAAAGATCACACATTTCAACCTAAACCAATTACCGCCGACATATCTCTAATAAAACCATTGACGATCAAACAGGAGAACTGTAAACCTGACAACCAATCCAATCATATCACACCACTCCCTAAAGATATCAAACAGGAGAACTGTAAACCTGACAACCAATCCAATCATATCACACCACTCCCTAAAGATATCAAACAGGAGAACTGCGAACCTACCAATCATTCAAATTCTACAACTCACAAGGTTCAAGCAAATATTTCAGAGTCCCCAGTTACAAAAATGTGGACGAACATGGGACAATATCCTATCTTTCATCTGATTTTTATCCTTTGTTTATTAGTTCTACCGTACAACTGTATCCCAATTTTATTCATTAAGTACTTGTTTATCTATGCTATGCCCGCGCAGAAAATCTTCGAACTACAAGAGGCAGTTTTTCATTGTGGACAAGCATTTATAAAACTTCTCATAATTTTAGGAACCATCTTTGCAGAAAATCTAAATAAACTCCGAAAAGATAGCAGTAAGTAAAAGATTCAATTAGAAAAAAAAAAAACAATTAGGCGTGCACAAATTCAATTAGGAAACCAGGAAGTGAGAAGGGACACTTCCCCGCACGACAAAGACGCCGGTCAGCAGCTACGTGCAAATAGACGGGGGATAAATTGGGAATCACCCCGGGGAGGGACTTTGTTTCTCCACATCGCCCCCCTGCTTCCGGTTTCTAATTACCGTGGGGCCCCTCGACCAACAGCTGAATTGAGGTCAACTGTGGGCTTCTCTAAGTGTCGTTCAGTTTGGATCCCAATACGAGCTACATATCGACTTTTACAAAAAACATAGTTCAATTATATTCTCACAAGAAACTTAAGACACACAGACACTCCAAATGAGTTCACATTTCTATTCTTTTATTCTTTTAAAGACTTCCAAACTTTACATTTTTCACACTAGGCACAAATTCCACCTACGCGTAGACATCCCAGACCTTAGGATCTTGACAACACATAGAATTCGTTTCACACATTTCTTACACAAAAACTTCTAACATTTTTTCACAACACACACAAAGACAAAAAGTTACACATAATTGAGCAATTAAAACATTTATAGGGCAAAATGGAGCAACCAATACATGAAGATCAGGGCATGTAGATACCAAAGGGTTCCAACCAATACACCTTATTTTTCATATCAATCATTTTCATTATATTCTCGCAATTAAAAATGTAAATATTTAATCAATTTATCGATTTATTCAACTTATTGCCACTTTTAATCATTAATTATCATTTTTTTTCCCAATTAGTTTATATTATCATTTTTATTTATCAATTATCATTCTATTTACCACTTAACTTATATTGTCACAACTCAATTATCAACGAAAACACTGGTTTTCGATTAAACTAAAAACATTAAATCACCCTTTATTGTTGAAACCTTTTTATTTTTCATTTTTCCTTTTTTCAAGCACTCAACTTTGATTTCGCTCAAAAAACTTTTATTTTATTTTTATTTTTGATTTCTCAAAAGCCCTAATAAAATTCCCTCGGTCTCCATTCCCAATTCCGAGCTAGAATATAATTAGGCAATTTTCCTTTTTTTTCTCACCACGCACCAAGCATTCACTTTGATTTCGTTCAACTCTTATTTTTATTTTTATTTTGATTTCTCAAAAGACCTAATGAAAACCCCTTCGATTTCATTCCCAATCTCAAGTAGGATAGTAATTAGGCAATTCTTTTTTTTTTCACCAACGCAACAAAACATTTTCTCTTTTTTTTCATACAACAAGGCTTTTTCTTTTTTTTTGTGCAACCAAGCCTTCACTTTGATTTCATTCAACTTTTATTTTTATCTTATTTTATTTTGATTTCTCAAAAGACCTAATAGAATCCCCTCGGTTTCCATTCCCAATCCCGAGCGAGAATATGGTTAGGCATTTTTTCTTTTTTTTTTCACCATTCAACCAAACACATTCAATTTTGATTTCATTCAACTACTCTTATTTCATTTTGTTTTGATTTCAAAGCGCCTTATGAAATTTCCTCGATTCCTTTTTCTCAGAATTCGAGCAAAAAAGTAACTAAGCAGTTGTCTTTGTCACCATGCAACAAAATATTTTTGTTTTCAACCAAACACATTCAATTTTGATTTCATTCAACTATTTTATATTATTTTTATTTGATTTCAAAAGCCTTAATAGAACTCCCTCGAATTCATTTCTTAACTCGAGTGGAATTCGTTTAGGCGCATTTTCCTTTTTTTTGCCCACTATGTACCATAACATTCATTGGCTTCTTACAATTAAAAAATTTTTGATTTCTATTAATTATACTCAACCTATATCATCAACACCATTCTATTTTACTTTTATATTACCAGCAATGTTTGTATATAGCCCCTCCATACCCACAACTAATTTTCCCACAAAATTATTTTTCACTTTACAGAATTCTCTCAGGCTAACCCCTTCTTGAATTCTTCACATGTAGGGGGCGCATCTGTCATAATTTGTATATAATTAAATGCAACCCCGACCCACTATGTATGTACCATGTATGATTTTCAAAGACTTAATAAAGAACAAGGTAACTGGAGGAAAGAAAGTAACAAAAGATATAGGAAGTAAGACTAAAGCTGGCACGACTATTTTGGCACCCCTGTGTCAACATTGCAGGGGCAGAGACCGGTCGTCTCTAGTGACCGCAGAAGTTATATTAGACAAGAAGCACTCGACACTTCCTGGAAAAACAGGATGTATTCGGTGACCAGAAGTTATAAATATTAAGCTAACGCCCAACATTTTCGGCAAAGATAGGACGTATTTGATAACACGGAAGTAAATAACGTCAAAATGGCACTCGACACTTCCTATCAAGGCAGGGCACAGCTTTCATCAAGGGAAGCCGCCGGCCTATCAGAAGATAGCACCTTAAGTAGGTCAACCAATAGGGAAAGATCATGTGAGATCTCTCAACCAATCAGAGAGAAACTGACTCGTGGTGTTAAATCGAAAGACAAGAATAGTTAGTTACGCTTTGGCTTCCAACGAGGTGACATCGGCCCTGGACCTCTCCCCGCTCAGCTCATAGCTAAGTACAATCACCACCATGTGATCAGTTAATTAATAATCAAAATCGCTCCGCCTTCTCAAGCTTTCTTCCCTCCAATCCAGTTGCCTTTTATTTTCAAACCTCATCGTGTGTCCTGATTATTCCTAACTGTGTGCTTCACTTACCACTCAACGACTGCGCTTCAATCAAATATCACCATTCGCATCCAACAACAAGAAACCCCGCAACGATATTGCCACATATATCCTTATACCATTATAAATCTTTAATGATTAATCACTTAATATATACGGAGGGGATGTAAAGAAATGAGGAAGGGCAACGGCGAAATATTGGCAATACATCAACCAGATCTGATATTAACTTCAGCAAAAATCCATAGATGATATTTTCCAATATATTTTCTTGATTTGAAATTAGGCGATTTTTAGGAAAAAAAAAAACCTTCTTATCCTCAGGTCAAAATACGCAATACGATAAAACAAAATATATAAAAATCGATTAAATCAAAATTCATTATTAAAAAAAAAACTTTTGCGAAATATATTAGTTAAAATATCGATACTCTCGACTTATTTATTAAATAAAATCTAAAACAACATCTAATATCTTTATAATATTTTAGAATATAATTGAACAAGGTTTGTAGAGAGGCATGTCATTCATGTGTCAACCAGTTTTCTAGAGATTTGTAGAACTGTATAGGATTTCCTTATTTTGCACAAGTTTAGGAAATTAATTATGAAAACTAATTAAATAAAGGAAAAGGTCTATTTGAATCAATATGAACGTAAATTTATATTATTATTCAGTGAACAGTTACTCACCTATCTCAAGAATAACGAATCTATAGATTGGAATTCCTAGATAACAGGAATAAAGAAAGATAGAGAAACAAATGTAAATATTATAGCCTATAAATCAAGTCTATTTATATCTTAAGATGTGAAAGTATTTATTGATGGCGTCAGCACGACTAGTCGACTATTATCAAACAACTCCGAAAGTACTATATACAGCTAGAGAATACTGAACAACCAAGCTATGCAACATATATGATGATATTACAAATACAAAGTAATATTCTGTCAATTATTTTCATGGAATAATCAAATTAAAATTGAATAATAAATTATTTCATCGCCACCATATAATAATTAGGACAAGATGACATGTCCGTCTACCAAGTTCTCTCTATCTTCACTATCATCGAGCGACCGCCGGACCTGCAGTTCTGAATCTTCGCCATGCCATTGCCATCATCTCAGCGACGAAGCATGCAATCTACGCTTTTTAGAACAGAACAAATTTCTTATCTGATCGTATATGGAGACGTCTGAGCTACCATGGAAACTCAGCATACACCAGTATTGTCGACAATTCACTCTTCCCCAGGATATCGAAACTGCTGAGAATAAGTACCCAGCTTCCATCAGCCACTATGAACTGAATGCGTTTGCCGCATCTAAAGTCCCATTTCGCAAGGCTCAAAATTGTACACCTCTATTCCATTTCAAATTTAACTTTCATTTTTGGGACTCCGTTTAGGCGAAAATAGTACAGTTCTTCCTGCTTGTGCTTAGATCACTAAATGTGTGGTTTCGCTGGAGATCCGATGGCGATATTTCATCAAACTCTGTAGCGATGCCAGAAGCACCATCTATATATTTGTGGCAACCACACTTTGAATCAGCGAGCGCGAACTGGGACAAAGCTTCACTACACATATGGGCAGTAGTGTGGCGGCCTCACTACGCCTCGGCAACCGCGAGCTGGGAGAAGACCTCACTACGCATGCGTGGGCGGCATCCGGAACCCTAAGCACGCGCGTCGTTCGAACAACAAGGCTTGCTTCCAGCGGACGTTACTTCATTCGTCTCTATATATTTCGAGGCTCAAATAAATAAATTTATTTTATAAAAATAATTAAAATTTATCAGCGGCCTTTCCACAAGCCACACCAACGCACGCAACCATCCCACATATTCATTGTATATAGATGTATATATTTTTAATCTAATCTTCATCATTGTATTCACTTTTTCATTTATTTAATAGTACGAATGTGAACTTTTACCTCTATATTGACAAGATGTCAATAAAATTGTGTTATTTGTCATTGTCTTTTCTCTCTCTTCTTAATATCAAAATAACCTTATTGTTTAGCTGCTTCAATAAATAATTATCTTAGATTCCATTTCTGATCTTCTATGTTCCTACTTTTCTACCAATGCACTTTAGAATCTAGCCCGATTCAGAACACATCCAGGTAGAACCTTTCCTTCCTTGCTAAGTTTGATTTAGCTATACTTCTTTGTACTAGTTTCAAATGCAACCATATCATTTCATAGTATATTTCAGAGAATTATAAAATAGATGGATAAAAAAATCAAATTCCCCAATTCTACGCAGAAAGAAAAGGCAATAATTCGCGTTATTTAATTTACACATTGTAATCACGTTTTCTACTTTCGCCCACGAGGGGATATGCAGATAAGTTTTCAACATTCATTGATATTAGAAAAATAAGAAAATCGAAACAATTATTAGTGAATATACAATTTCATTGTACTGTAATTAAGGTTTTGTTAATTCAACTTGTATATTTAATAAAATAATATTCAATAAAACATAAAACGTCTTGTTCTCATTATAAAATCCGAAAATAATACAAATAGAACAGTTAATGTACAAACCTCTAAAAGATAATCGCGTAGAGTAAATCGATTGTAAGAGGTTAAATACATTAGAAAATGAATACATAGCAGTAACGCGTCATCTATATAATACAAATGAAAACACTGAAACGCGAATGTTTCTTTTCACAAATAAATCAAACTTTTACTGTCCTTACTGCGATTAAAAAATATTGGAAGGGCTTTGCTCATCAGTGGTTAACCCTCCCAAGGTTTCGCCAATTTAATCTACCAGATCACTTCTTTAGAGCTCTAATACTGTATAGGATCATTCTACTTTTATATGCAACACTGAAAGTTGAAATCTTAGAAATGGCATTTAAGCAAACTAAGAAACATTCGCGTTTTGGTATTTTCAATTTTATTAGAAAATTATCGTTTTTATTGTTACTGCTTGAACAATTTGAATATATATTGTATATATAATATATATAATATGTATATATGTATAATATATATTGTATATAATAAGCTTTAGAATTTTGAGGAAATTATATACTATTATTTTATATATACCTTATTAAATATTGATTTAGGAAAGACATTAATGCAACCTAGTGAATAATAAAACCGTATACTCAGAAAAATGGTCTTCGTTTATATTTGATGTTGAAACTTTCCGCTCTAGATTCTATTTCTTATTAACCGTCGATAATTTGTTAGAAAATAAGAAAGTTATAGAGGCTCCTCTGACTGAAGTATAAAGTTCGGTTATTACTTAGAATAGAGGTTTGAACCATTACTGATCATGGCAACTGAGAAAAAATGGTTTTGAAAATTAGAATACTCAGAAAATTATATTTTACAAATATCCTTTTCATGAACTGAATTGGTCCAAAATAGGCAAAATTAAGTAGGCCAGATTTACTGATTTTGGCTAAACTTGATATCCTTGATCAGCTACTTTCCATAAATGGACAGCTGCTTAAAGTGTTTAAAGCTTTTGTTTCGAAAGCTATATTAAATCGAGTTCAAAAATATTAGCGGACTTAAGCAAATCTGATGAACAGAAATTCACGGTAATTGATATATTTATATTAAATAATTAAAAAATGGATTATTGGATTGAATACAATATTTATTTGCCAATATTTCAATTGGTTGAACGCCAACCTTTATCAAGGCATTAGATTTTTTTTCTACAAACAAATCATAACGATATTTTATACAAAAAGGTAATGCCTTGATAAAGGTTGGCGATTAGCCAACCGAAATATTGGAAAATAAATATTTCATTCAATCCAATATATGCCTTATTATTATCTAATGATTTAAATTATGGATTTCTCTATTGCTCTCTATGTGAAAAAATAATAGAAAAAAAAAATTTGATGACGCTCTGCCATCTAAAAACCACATGTGCTCCTGTTAGGATATGCCTTCTTTGTTTATATATATATATATATATAACAGAAATTCCTTTATGATATTCCTTTCCTCCAGGACCAATTCAATTTTTTTTGTTGCTTATCATGATTTGAAGCTAAAATTTCATTGATTATTGAACTTCCAATATATATCTTTTCAGACCATTTTAGCTTTAGAAATATTTCAAGAGAAAACAAAAACCCCCCAACGCTAGAAATAGATTATGATTAATCTATATATATCCATTTTATTATCGCCCTAATATTTTAAATTACTTTCTATTATTTATTAAAATATTTTCAAATTTTACTAACAAGCCATTCCCATTTTAAAAGTTTAACAAAAAATCTTCACAAAATCGTTTAAAATCTAATTATGGAAAATATTTAAGCAGTCCGGAATGTATTGTTTCTAATTATCGGAGGATGTAGGAATTATATCAGTAAATACTGTAAATTCTAAAAATATATGTTTGATCAATTTAAAATATATATTTATTAACTATACTATATAAATGTGTGTCTCGAAATTATATAACAGAATTATATATCTCTATTAATTAAAAGGCAATATATTAGATCAAAATATAATTTATTTTACCAATAATTCTGTTGGCTGAACGCCAACCAAGGTATTATAATATAACATATTAATGTCCCTGAGTCAAAAGGCGATCCATCAATTATATTTATATAAAAGGACGTACCTGGATCTGTAAAGAAAAAAAAAATTTTTTTTTCAAAATATTTCGAGAGATTGCTCCCTCTTTATCATTCACTGTGCAATAAATTGATAAAGAGGAAGCAATCTTTCAAAATATTTTGAAAAAAAAAATGTTTTTTTTCTTTACAGATCCAGGTACGCCCTTTTATATAATATTAATGTGTGTCAACAACAAACTCAGTGCCACATAACCTCAATAGAATTAAGTTTTAAATATTTTTTGCCTATATTCAAAATGATATTTTGATCCAATATATACCTTTTTAATTAAAGATTTATTTATGAATTGCTCTATTTTCAAAATAATATATCTCTATATTAAAAAAAAATAAACCATCCAAAAGAATGGGTTTCTTTTTAGATTTTATTTACTGCCTTTTGCTTTCCATATAGCTTAAAGACCCTCTCTTATACAATAGAAATTATCTGTCATCTTAATTTTGAACTGCGCTTTCGTAAATATATTTCAAATTTATATATTACCAAAAATTGAATGAATTTTAATACGAAAAATATTTATATATAATTCATATATACTTTTAATGTTATTTTATCAATCTAGATAAAATTTTGACGGGTGATATCGAGTTATGTTTGAAAAGAATCATAAACTCGACAAGGAAAGTATATAAATTAGCTTGATATAAGAATAATTAACATATTTGCATACTACAGAACCTAGTATTAATGAACTCTTGAAACACAGTATTTGATGTGTAAATAATCAATCAGAAATAACTCGGAAGAAGCCGGGTATCCAGCTAGCAAGAAGTGAAATGCCATATGCTACGAGAATTAAAATTACCTTTACAAGTAGGATCAGTGTAGATGTTTAAGAGGGCTATAAGAGAAGAGGATTTGTTTCACAGAAACAAGATTCTATATTTGGAGACATTCTTAGAAACCTAATAATTGGCTCAACAATTAAAACAGCGGGACTAAGCCCATTTTTGGTCGTAATAGAACATATACCATTCTTGTTGCTTAATTCACTTACTTTTCCATCGGATGTCTAATTGGATTCTTCTCTCAATACAGAATGATGCTCGGAGATATCTGATAGAAATCTATTTGGGATGATACTTAATTTGATTTATTTCTTCTTCCTTCCGACAAAAATATTATATCCCTTCTTTTTTCGCATTTAAAAATAAAATTCAAAATATTATTTTATGGAGTTTATAATATTATTTTGGTGCCAATAGAGAGATGCAACTCACTTTAAAAATACATTAAAACATTGTAGTTCAGTTTATCGTCCCAGTATAGAACGTAATCGTGGCCATAAAGAATGTAGCACAATATCTTTTCTTCTTTCTTATCACCACTCAATTATATCAGGGTATCAAGATTGTAAAGCTTGAGACTTTTGATGATATCTGCCGGGAAAGAGTAGAGCTCATCGATGAATCAGTCAATACAGTCAATAATGTGTTTTGAGGTTGCAAGTTGATAATTGTACTTAGTACATAATGGGAAAACCTTGCAACCATTCTGGAAAGTCATTGACCGTAGATGACCAGACTTAAGTCTGGAAATCAAAGACTGTTGTTCTCTTGGGAGAACAGAACCGGTGTTTTTCCGCACAACATCGGTTTTGTCAAATTCAGACATTGTCGTGGTTCATTCTTTATCCCCACCATTACTTACTATACACCTGCACAGAAGTCCTCCTCTACGTGGCGGGCGGGAGACGCAGCACAAGTAAGGGACTGCCCTGTGGGCTGAAGCACAGTGTCGTGAGCCCCGAAGCGCTAAGGTAACTGTGAAAGCCTACAGGGAACTCTGAAATGTGGCTGACTAACGAGGAAATGGCAACCCTCTTTCCATGGAGCAACAAAATCAGAAATTAACGGTTGAACAAGACACCATCCCCACTTACAATACTGAGGATAAACAAAATGCAATGTTTTAATGCATTTTTTAAAGGAGAGGCAACAAATATGGCACAATATTACCATCATCTTATGGTAAATATAATCCAATCTTCTGAAGTTGTGTATCATATCTACATCTATATGAATATTTGGGCGATGTGAGTAGCCTTAAAACTTGATGATAAATAACTATATGAGAATAAATTTCAAAATATGGCAAATAAATCCTTACAAGTCAACAATTAAGTTAACAATGGCGTTGCTAATCAATATACCCCTTCTCTATATAGGTATTTATATAAACATTCAACTTTTCTGTTAAAATAATAATTCTATGTTTAAACTCAACCTATTTCAATACTATTCTTGTAGATAAATCAAAAATACCTATTGTATATATATACGTATTCATATAAAAATTCAACTTTTTCGTTCAATTGCTAATTCTATGTTTCAACTCAACCTATTTCAACACTTTTCTTGTAGATAAATAAAAAATACCCATTGTATATATAAGTATTTAAATAGACATTAAACCTTTCCGTTCAATTGATAATTCTATTTTAAACTTAATCTATTTTAACATTTAAATATACATTCAACTTTTCCGTTCAATTATTATTCTAATGTTTCAACTTAACCTATTTCAACACTATTCTTGTAGATAAATAAAAAAAATATCCATTCTATATATACGTATTTGAAAATACATTCAACATTTCCGTTCAATAAATATTCCAATGTTTAACTCAATCTATCTCAATACAATTCTTGTAGATAAATCAAAATACCCATTGCCTATACGTATTTATATAAAATTTCAACTTTTCTTATAAAATAAATGAAGCTTCCAGGGTTAAGTTTCTTGTGTAACTTTTATTTTCAAGCTTTCGGACTTGTCAGTCCTTCAACAGGATTATCACTTCAACAACTTAATAATAAATACAATTTTAAATATAAATTATTATTTATATATTTTAAATATTTATTATGTATTGAGAGAAATTCAACTTTTCTGTTCAATTAATAATTCTATGTTTCAACTCAACCCATTTCAATACTATTCTTGTCCATAATATTGAATTAATCATGGTAATATAATTTGTATTTAAAATGCGCCAACAAAGAGCTATTAGTTTGGAGAAGATGAGCAAGTGTTAGATAAATGTAGTAGTTAGATACAAGAAGTAGGGATATCTAATTATCTAATTAGCGAACCAATCAGCAGAATTCTCGCGGGCTCCTCTCAGCCAATCAATGGTTTGTCGTCTGCAGCTCTTCGTTCTGTTCATCCGTAAGACCAGATTAAACACAACAATATGTAGACATTGCGGTATTCACGGTTATTTACCCATTTACTCATATATATAAATAGATAGACATATCTCGATAATTTCTAGATAATTAATTTTCAGCAATAAATATTAATTTTCAAATAAAATACCTCTATTACTTTAATGACTTCGTGGAAAAATAAAAGAAGAATTTGTTCATCAGTGATGAATACAAACAGCGGTTTCGCTAAGTTTATTCAATCATACTGATTTAATGTAATTTTAGATTTTTTAAACTCTTTCTATATCTGGAATAAACATTCATGGATAAAACTTAAGGAAATGGAAAGCCTTAGCTATTTTGGTTATCTCGTGTGTCTCTAATAAAGGTCACTGTGAACCAATATATTTCAGAGTAATTATCTGAATCCCGATATACCATGATAAAAAGGTACAACAAACTCATGTTTTGTTCATGAGTGTATAAGAAATTCGGGGTTAAGGTATTCCACATAATAGTTACCTCGAATAATGTCATTTTGAAAATAAAGCCCAAAGGCCATTTAAGCATCATTAACACATAAAGAATTTAGATGATAAGTCCTGCTAAATAGCTTCGATTTTTGTATACAGATGGGGCGCTAATGCCTTATGTTTAAACATTTTTTTTTGGTTCTTAATAGTCTTTTGAACCTCAATAGGAATTTACATATCAATTATGGTCTGCAAAATTTGCTATTCTGTTTTCTTCGATAAGATTTAAAAGTTATATATATACACTCATACTTCGCTTTGCGTCGGGGTTACGTTTCAAAAAAAACACGAAGCAAAGTGAAAATATGTGAAGGTGCAATCAAAAACAAAGGTGTTGCCATATTTTAGGAAAAAAGAATTTAAAAAATTAAAGATTCGAATCCAAAACAACGCAACTTCGAAAATCTAACGACGCACTGTGAAAATCAGTAAAAATTAAGCAGCGACGCAACTTCGAAAAAAACGCAAAACGAAACGACGCAAAGCGAGGTATTGGTGTATTTATATCTTAAACACATAAATATCAATGGGTAAAAGTATTATTATACACATTAATTAAAGATATTTTATAACGCTTCGCCTAGCAAGAAAAATGGAAATGCTTAGAATTTCTTTCAACAGTTGGAAATTACACTTATATATCAATTCAATTCAATATATGCCTTTTTATTATCTAAATATTGGATTTGGTTATTGCATTAACCACATTTATCTAACTAAAAATATAAATGAAAAAGTGATATAAATTTGAGATAACCACGCATTAGTAATCATAAAATTAGTTATAGTGTATTTTTATTATAGAAATAGAGTATCAAACCAACCTAAAAAACCTACCTTTATTTATGAAGTAAATTTTCCAAAGTAAATATAGAGGCAATAAAATGTAAATAATCGTGGATAGGATGTAAATAGAGGGTAATATAGGCGCCAAAGTGGAAATAAACCTGCAGAGGGGAATAAATTCGGATCAAATAAAAGTCTGATTTGATATTGGGTTGACATTGTCAAATTTTCATGCCTGTTCTTCCCCATTGATTTTTCTTTGTTTTAGGTGGAGATATCTCGAGTTTTATTTCTTCCACTATTCTCTTTTATTGCCTCATGTGAGATCAACCATTATGGCTCTATATCTTGGTATAATTTTGAGTATAAATAGAAAATGGTTACTTTGAGAAAATTGTGAGTGAAATATAAATACGAAGAATAATTTAGAGAATCTTTTATAATATTTATTCTTACAAACACACATTTTCAAATTTGTAATATTTTCCTATTTCAACTTTACTCAGCCTATATATTCATCTTTTTCAGTTTTCTTGATAAGATTTTGATCTTCATTGGCGCCACATTTCTCTATCTTGAGATAGTCCCTCTATATAAGTTTTATAATCCAACAGGCCTATTATATAGTCCTTTTTATTTTCCTAACCATTTTAAATATAGAACTTCATTCATCAATTTCTCTTAATAAATCCATTCAATTTCTCTTATTCTTCGTCATTTTAAAGATATGTTTGGTGATTGGGTTGTTCATATATAAAATGCTTCAATTTAAATACCACTTTTATCTATATGCACAATTATCTTTACTTGATTTTGATATCAGTTAGAGTAAATATAGGGCACTGGTAAACTACCTCTGTGTAAATAACCTAGGAGAAAACTATATGGACCAAATACTTAATATAGAATAAATATATCTCTTTATATAGAGTATTCTGTGTTGTGTTGTGTGAATTTATGCCATTCTAATAGTATAATTATAAAGGTCTTCATCACAGAAAAGGCGTTTACCTTTTAGTCTGTTCTTCACATGAAGGAAGATAGAAAGTTGCAAGGTACAAGGTCTGGACTGTAGAGAGAATTCTCTAAATATTTTAGCCCAGTATGTGCCAAATAATCGGCCCAGACCTTCGAAGGGTAAACTGGAGAATTGTCATGGTGGAAAAGCCATGTGACAGTCCTTGAATTTGGACGTATCATTTGATAGCTTGAACAACTTTAGGAAGGCATTCCTGAGTGTACCATTTGGCAATGCTTGGCTTTTGAATTTTCAGTATCGAGCGACTCACAACTCACCTGCTAGTAAAGAAGATGGATAAAATTCTGATCTTCATTTGTATCTGGATTTATTCATACAGACAGAGACGTCTTTCACCTTCAAAAATTCATACTTTTTTTGTGCTTTAGTATACACATAAAAATAATAAAGTCAAGTTTCATAACCTGTTATGATGCTATTTACATAACGAGATGCTCCATTATCAAACTTTTGAGCATCTCTCAGGACCATGAAATACATCGAGTCATCTGCTCATCAGTTAAGAAAAGGGGAACTCATAGGTAACAAACTTTACTCACTTTTATATGGTCGTGCATAATGGAATCAATTGCTGGTGCAGGAATGTTCAAACTCTCCTCTATCTGGCGAAAAGTTACATGTCGATTAATCTCAAATACATTTTGACAGCGGCGATGTTTTCTTCATTAACTGACGAAGCTGGATGTCGTGACCTTGACGCGTCTCTTATGCCATATCTTCCTCGCTTAAACTCAAGATACTACCTATGAATCTGGTAGTACACTGTGAACAATAATGTCCCATGTAGACGTCATCCAATATCAGAAAAGTATATTACTTCTAACTAAGATAGTTTCATTTGTTATGATCCCATATCGAGTTTAAGTTGATATAGTGGATGTGTGAAATCTGTTTACAAGATTTCTGGACGATTTTTAGTTTCCTGGTTCTAAGTTTGAAAAGATATTATAAGAACTTATAGCTTTTTTTTTATCACCATTACAATAAATACCATACCACAGATATAAGTTTATATAGCTGTAGATATAGGGCCATAAAACGTTAATACGCCATAAGGATAAGTTTGCATTGTCATCAAAACTTAACACAAATAGAAAGACTCTGCTAGATTTGTTCTGATAGGCATCAGAGAATCTCCTGCTCAAATGGGAAAATTGCCTTTTGGTTTTGTGATGAGTGGATTATAGTTGTAAACTATAGCGACTATAGGATCAGATTACTTTAGCGCCTCTCTAAATTCCATCCATCTATCACTTGATTATTCCTCTTTTTCATCAGCATTCATCATCTATCATGTTCCAATTAAGTTGCTTAAGTTTTGAGTCTTGCTATATGAATGTGTTGATGTGTGTGTGTGTGTGATTAAAATCTTATCTAAAATATATTTTTCACATCGAATTTCGACACTTTTAGAGACTTTCAATTTTATAAATTCAATATTTGCATATCTCAATGTACTCTCTCTCTCTCAATGTGAGTTTCAATAATATATAATATACAACTCAATACTAGAACCCACAACATCTTAAAAGTGTAGCCGTTAAGTGTTCGCCATCAAATGAAATTTCGTTATTTTCTAAAAATAAAAACCGGTTTCAATCATTTTTTCTCTTTTGATAATAATTTATTCTGTTGACAAATGTTTCCAAATATATTTCTAAAATAAGATAGACATTCCTAGAAATTTTAACCAAATATTGATATAAGGAAATAAAGAAATATACTATTTGTGTGCACTAGGGGTTTGAATATAAAATATTTCCATTAAAGGGCTTAGCGTAAAAAGAATAAGCATACGAATATGATCTTCCAAGATGGCGTTTGTTAAGGAAGACCCGATCGATAGAGACGTTAATAAGCTTGGAAGATGTAATTTGGGGAGCTGTATGCAATTAATATCCTGGAACTCCGCGAGACGCAAATAAAACCGCCGCGATTTAATCTTTCCCTATTTACATATATGACGGTGAACGGCATTAATTGCATATATTACTGGCAGATTTCTCTTAGGTTCCTTTGTAACTATAGAATTTACGTGAGAATTTTAGAGAATACCTATTATTAAATAATAATATTTATAAATATTATATATTATACTAGCGGACGTACCCGGCTTCGCCCGAGGTTTTACCCGAGTAAAGGTTTGTCTAACGAACATTTGTTAAAACAATTCTCTATAAACTTATAAAAAAAAAAGATATATTTTGATAATTTGAAACTCGTATATTTGAATCTCTCGATAAAGTGATCATTTTTTCCCGGTCCCTGTGTGCCGTGTCATTCTGAATTTTGTCTTTCATAATTTTCTACATTACAAAATCATCGTTTTATCTAGTGAACATATTTTCCCGGTCCCTTGAAAAATACTCGATAAGTTGAATAAAATCATGGTCGTGAATCTCTCGATAAAGTGATTATTTTTTCCCGGTCCCTGTGTGCCGTGTCATCCTGAATTTTGTCTTTCCTAATTTTCTACATTACAAAATCATCGTTTTAGCTAGTGAACATTTCTTCCCGGTCCCTTGAAAAATACTCAAATTATGTTAAACGATTATCGCATTTATATTTATGCGAATTTTATATTTAAACGATACTCATTATTTCTTTTGATTTTTATATATCATATATATCGTTATGCACAATTATTTAATCTTTTTAAATTTAATTCATTGAATAGAAATTTAATTTTTAGTATCGCATTTATTTTTATTCGAATTTTATATTTAAACGATACTCATTATTTCTTTTGATTTTTATATATCATATATATCGTCTTGCACAATTATTCAAACTTTTTAAAATAAAGTACAATACTTAAAATAAAATATGTTTCTTATACAATCTAAAATTAGAAAATAAACTTTTAAATCGGTATATATATATATATACCGTATATATATATATACGGTATATAATATAGTATTTAAATATATATAATTAAATATATATATATAATTATTTAAACTTTTAAATCGGTAACCTTAAGGAGATAGCACTAAAGCACTAATATTTGAATTAGTTTTACTTAATATATTAGCCCTGAAAGACCCAAGGTCATCAGGTGTGGACCAAAACTTAAGCCTATCTCGGTCTCAATGGTGGCGCTGCTTGCGAGTTAAAGCTACAAATCTGTAAATAACTCTAAGGATATTAAAGATATTCAAGAAATTATTTTTCGTAAACCTCTCCGGGGATATACCTAATAATATCCCAAAATTTCACGGCGATTGGATGTATGGTTTTTGAATCCATAGAGGATACACACACAGACACACAGACATTCATTTATATATATATATAGATTATGAGTGACCTTATATTCTTCTTTTTAATTCCAATATGCTTTAAAATTAGTGATTTTATTGAAGGCGATGAGGAATTTATGATAGGATAAATATACTTTTATATACTTATTTTATTCATTGATATTTAAGCTTATACAATGACAGTCTGGGTTAGATGTGGAATGGTTCCCTAGGACTATGAAGCATTAACACCCTTTCTGCCGACCCTGACATGGATATAGATGCAATCTTTGCTGTGCATTGTTTACTTCTGATGGCAACAGATGATTTTATCATTCACTCGTATAGCCAATTAGTTTTTGTGGCGTTTCATGAGTCTAGTCTTACTAATGCTAGTTCATTATACTCCTTTGATAACTGAGGCTGTGCTCAGAACTGCTTTTTTCGATACTCGCAGCTATGCAACTAATATGGTGGCCATTCCACTATACCCATATGGAGACCAGAATCATCTGGTTTAGGATTCAGTCTCCCAAGAAACCTATGTTGTATCACTCCAGAGGTGTTTGTTTTCTAAGAGGTGCGCCTGGATCTATGGGCTTGACGCTTTCAAAAACTCAATTTGGGTGACTGACAAAAACACAACACCAGCTCTAGAGAATTCAGAATGTCTACTTGGAGACCTCGTTTTATGGCTCTTATCTGCCCAAGGCGGGCTTGGATTTCATGGAATTCGCAAGGAATTAGTGAAATCCCAATTTGAAAAATAGGTATGTAGCTGGAAAAAGTGACTTGACCAATTCTAAGGCCAAATTTTCTTAGCCCTCGGACTAACAAGAGCTATAGCCCAAAACCATGTCTCCAAAGTGGCATTCTGAATTTTCCAAAACCTGGGGTGTGGATTTGTTACCGACCCAAGTTCGCTAGATTTTCATAGACAGTCAATAGATGGCCTTTAGATTTGAGAGTTTATTTTCATCAGTAGAAGCGACATACACATTAATATTAAATATATTAATATATTCCCATAAAAATAATTCCTTAAAAATACGAATATATTTAACAAAATATCAATAATTTTACGATGTACTAGAGCGCCATCTGTTATCAAATTATAAAACTATTTTAGAGGCGTAATATTCTTTTTAAAATAAAACAATTTCTACTGTCCTTACTGCGATGGAAAAATTAAAGGGAGGGCCTGGCTCATCAGTGGTGAACCCTCCCAGCGGTTTCACCAGTTTGATATTTGCGGAAGAGCGATTGCTCGAAGCATATTATATATTTATAATTATATTTAATTCTGCTGTCCTAAAAGCTTATGTCCATAGTTCTTCTAAAATACCCAATCCAAGAGTCTTACAACAGTCACCTATAAAAGGAAGTTCCAAAAATGCAATATAACAGCGGTATGGTAGATTAAACTGGCGAAACCGCTGGGAGGGTTCACCACTGATGAGCCAGGCCCTCCCTTTAATTTTTCCATCGCAGTAAGGACAGTAGAAATTGTTTTATTTTAAAAAAAGAATATTACGCCTCTAAAATAGTTTTATAATTTGATATCAATAATTATATATAATAATGTATAAGATTAAAACAATACTTTGACAATACACAATTTTGACAATTTAAAGAGAAATTTCCAACTCCAATATAACGTCTCTTATATTTGATCTCTCAGTTAATATATAAAAACGGTTGGAAGGTTCCTAGAACAAAGAAATATCCCCACAGAGTATAAAAAAGGGAATATTTCGAAGCCAAAAAGAAACTTTTTCTATGTAAATTGAACTTCTATGTCGAGAAGTAAACAGAAGAAGTATGTCAATTAAGCCATGCCTCAATAAGAGGTAGAACAGCAGACCTCCATTGTAGGACATGATGGATGAGGCAGAAGATTGGCCTAGCTTTTTTGGCGGGAAATCATTTAGCCGGCAGACGTGTCGACAGATTACTGGTCACTCCGTCCTCAGGTCATTTATTAGTTCGCCTGCAATTTTTTTAACATCGTTTTTTCCTTTTACTTCATTTTTTACATTGGAATGTTTGGGAACAAGTTCTCAATTTAATTAATCACATAGTGACAATTTCGATATATTTAATTTTAGATTATTTTTGATCCAATATATGTGCCTTTTTAATTAAAGATATATTTAAAGATAGCTCTATTTTCACTAAATGTTATATATATATGTTAAATATTTATTACCTTTTTCTATGAATATCATTTTAAAAAGCTTGAAAATTACACACATTGAAAATCAGCCTATAAATTCATTTTATTAACTATATTTGTAATAAAACCTTTGATAAATTAACATGGCACATAATTCTATGAATTATTCGTTGTTTTCTGACTATATTGAGGTTTCAAGGCTGAAATAAATGATTTTTCAAATTTTATATTCAATAGATTCTCTATAATAACCTTCACATATTATTCACTGTTTCAATTATCATGAACTAGGTTGCTCTTGCTGAACGGTACCTATTAATGTGATTTGAACCAGGCAGATTCTCTATATCTTATTTTTCACAAGTAAATAATTTATTTTTTATTTTAACCTGTTTAAATAATGTTTTCATCTATTTTTCTAACATTAAGCTGAGGGAGGAGGATATTCATGGACCAAATGAAACACCTCTTTGGTAAATTTGACTGAGTTCATAATCCTTCTAGTAGGATGCTATGCAATCGAAGCTGCTCCTCTACTGATGAGGGCCATAGCACGAAACCATGGTATACAGGTTGTTGACCTTTTGTCTGGATTTGCTAAAAATGGTATATTGTGACTCATTCTTTATCAACACTGGTGAATATTTCACTGGGCTGATGCATAGTGCCATGGTTAGGATGTACATTTAAATAGGAGAGGTGCATCTTTTAGTACATATCTTTCTATGACTAAATTGTACAAATGTGATATTGTACTGGGATAAGGGGCATAAAATGAGAAAAAAGGCATCTCCTCATCGTGCAAGCCATCAGCAACTTTCAGTTGCACGATAAGGAGATGCCGATTTCTTAATATCTTTCTATGTCAAAAATAAAACATCAATGAGGCAAAGCTTTATTTCCAAATGGTATCCATTAGCAAGGTAGTATTAATTAATTAATTGAATTTCCATTTATTCCTTATGTTATTATAATGCTAATACCTTTTTTTATCCCAATTGTAAGATAGTATTAATATGATAAATAGGAGACAAAATAAGGATTTGATTAATTCTCAAAAAAAGAGAAATAAAAGCTTTTATCATACCTTATTCTATGTACTTCAAAAATTCGTGTCTCATTTTAATCCTAATGGCATTTAATTAGAAAATGTGCCTACATAGTGGTTTTATTTGTTTTGTACATTAATTTTTGAGATAGGATGCATAATCTTCTAGAAAAAACCCATTAAGGAATAATTGATTAAATGTATTTTTAAATATCAGAAGCACTATTAGATAAATATTTTAATGACTTTTTCAAAGTTTTTTTTTTTTGTGGCATACGGTTTATGCCAAAAATAGTAGTCAATTTATAAATATATAAATAAATTTATTTATAAAGAAAGGGCGAATAAAGTTATTCTCCATTGTTATAGCATCTTATATATTTGTCTATTTAATATTTTATTAAAACTGATTGCTGAATACCTTAGTGATGTATTTGAGGGTTATTAAGTTCAATATAAGTTTTATAAAACATTATTTATTAGCTACAAATACAACTTACATTTTAATATTTGGATATGCAGGAATTAAAGAATATAAAAACACAAGATGATGATAAGTTAATATTTCCAGTCGATATTTAATATATTAAAATTATAGAATTTATGAACAAATATATGACCTTCATATATTCGTCTTAGTCTAATTCATTTATTGTATTTCTCATATATTTAATATATATTCTAATCATATTGTAAAAGTGTAAAATAATGATATCCATGTTGAAAATTAATTGTAAATTTATCTTTTTTTAATATATATATATATAAATTGCTCTATTAAAATTATCGAAGTGGTACAAATTTTAACCTACCTTAATGTAAAACGCGAATATTTAAGATCATTGATATAAACAAAGAATTTGCCAATCGATCAATTGGTTCTATGTCAACTATTATTTTCAAGAGAATAGAAACTACTATGCTTTTTTTAGAATAGAATACTGAACAAATACTATGGAAAAGTTAGTTTAAAAAAACTGTATAGGTACTGTATAGTACTTTAACAATACTGTCCAAAAACTATAAGAAGACTTTAAAACACTGTATCGTCCTGTGAAATAATACTAGCACTTTAAAATGCTGTAAAAATACTATAAAATAGTATAAAATATTTTTCTAAATGCTACAAAACATTGCGACAGCGCTCTGAACTACAGTAACAATGTTGTAATTACTGTAACACACACTCAATACTGTAAGAATAATGTAAACTATTGTGAAACCATGCTGCAGAATATTGCAACAATGCTCTGAACTACTGTAACAATGTTGTAATTACTGTAATACATACTCAATACTGTAAGAATAATGTAAACTAATGTGAAACCATGCTGCAAAATATTGCAACAATGCTCTGAACTACTGTAACAATGCTGTACACTACAGTACAAATTCTTCAAAATACTGTAACATTATACTGCATAAATAGTTTAACTAATGTTTACAATGTTTAAAAAATTGCAACAGTGCTCTGAAAAACTTTAACAATGTCGCAAACTACAGTACAAATTCTTTAAAATACTGTAGAGCATACTGTATAAATAATTTACCTATTATGTACAATGTTTCAAGACATTACAAAAGTGCTCTGAAAATTTAACAATGTTGTAAACTATAGTACTAACACTTCGAAAATACTGTAACAGAATACTGTAAAAATAGTGTGAATTATTGTTTAAACAATACTGAAAAACATAAAAAACAGTTCTCTGAACTACTGTTTCAATATGTTTTAAACTACAGTACTAATTCTTTAAAATGCTGTAACAGAATACTGTAAAAATAGTGTGAATTATTGTTTAAACAATACTGAAAAACATAAAAACAGTGCTCTGTACTACTGTTTCAATATGTTGTAAACTACAGTACTAATTCTTCAAAATACTGTAACAGAATACTGTAAAAATAGTGTGAATTATTGGGTAAACAATACTGAAATATATAAAACAGTGCTCTGAACTACTGTTTGAATATTGTTAACTACAGTACTAATACTTCAAAATACTGTAACAGAATACTGTAAAAATAGTGTGAACTATTTGTTAAACAATACTGAAAAACTATAAAACAGTGTTCTGAACTACAGTAACAATATGTTGTAAAATACAGTACTAATACTTCAAAATACGATTAAAGAATACTGTAAAAATAGTGTGAACTATTTGGTGAACAATACTGAATAATATAAAAACAGTGTTCTGAACTACTGTAACAATATGTTGTAAAATACAGTACAAATACTTCGAAAATACTGTAACAGAATACTGTAAAAATAGTGTTAATTATTGTCTAAACAATACTGAAAAATATAAAAACAGTGCTCTGAACTACTGTTTCTATGGTGTAAAAAACAGTACTAATACTTCGAAATACTGTAAAAGTGTAAAGTTACACGATGGGAAATGTAGCTCAATTCGTTCAAGTCGAGAAACAACTTTGCATATTTTATGCTAAACGTTAATGGTTCCAGAATCAATTCAGTGACTAAAGTATTGAGATAAGCTGCCTCAGTCACAACCTATGTATAGCCATTATCCTCTTACACCAAACACTTTTGTGAATTCACTTACAGCAAATATTTTCCTTATTAATCTATATTCACGAGTCATTTCATTAGTAAAGAAAGTAGAACATAGTTGAACACTACACATAGCGTTATCTATCTGTGAAAATAGGAAAGTCTATTCATCATCAGTGTTGATTTTTTAGAATCTATTGATACTTGCGAATATGAAATAAAATAAAAAATATGAATTACAATGTGCGTCGTCACTATATCTATATATACTCTTTATAATTACATATTTTAATAGGTAAAACACAATTTTCCTGAGTGTGCAACCAAACTAAGAGAACATAAGCTAAGTACATCGGGAGATTCAATCAATAACTCTTAAAGATTTGATACACAGAGTAATCTTTATTGAGGACATACGATATAAACAAGTGTGAACAAAATGCTTCTATATCCTTCATATAAAAACAGACGACCGGTAAAAAAGGCTTTCCACTTCCTTAAGTTTGGTTCATGAATGTAATACATTGATAAAGTGTAAGATCTGTTGAGAGAAAGGATTAAAATAAATATACAAGTCTACTCTAGTTTCTCTTTTGATGGTCTATAGTTGGTCTCGAGGACCACGCCATCACGATCTCCTCAGCGGCGAAGTACGCGATCTACGTATTCTTCGTAGATCGCGAAATGCGTGGTATCGCTGGAGACCTGCTGGTGATTCTCCACCAAACTCTGCAGCCCTGGCAGAGGCGCCATATTCATTGTACATAGTGTATATAATCCATATAATCTTTTTTTTTTAAATAGTGTAGACTGTGCACTTTGCATGTATTGACAAGATTTCAATAAAATTATTTTAATTGTCTAGTTTCTCTTACGTACGAGAGTATATGTTTTCCTTTCTTCCTCTTGTAGATGGTACAGATTGGGAAGATATTCATTTATTTTTCAAATCTGATTTGACTAATATGTTCCATCCTTCCATTTAGTGTTTGTATAAAATTGTCTTAAAAATTACGAATTAATAGAGAGATATATTTCATAACCTAGGTTGATAGTGGAGCCATCCTCACTCATAAATCATTGTAAATACTCTCATTATTTTGCATTAATTTTTAAAGCCTAAATGACAAGATGTAAATAAAAGAGTTCAAATGTCATAAACTAGGTTTCCGAAGTGTATAATGCCAACTACTCCCACAAAATAATAAGCAAATGAGAATTGATAAGTTTGTATTTTTTACAAGTAAGCTTCAATCGAGATGGTGTTTTAATATACTTGTTGTTTGTGTGGGTATTAAAAGTATCATCCCCTCCCCCCTATTTCAAAATTTCTAAATGTCGTAATGTCATAGATATATTTATTTGAATGGCATTATGTTGGCATTATATATTGAAATCAATGTAAAATATCCAACAGTTTACTTTCAAGTGCTATAGTGCCTTATGTGCTATAGGGTATTTTAAAATTCGATTAATTTCAATTTTTTAAGAATAATTTATAAAATATAAAAATATAATATATTGTGGAAATATATATACATATATTTTTGATATTAATAAAAAAAAAACTTCAACTATATTATTATCTTATTAAGACAAATCAAAAGAACGTAGGAATTTCTACATGAAGATATTTAGAATGTACTCTAATACATCATCTAAATGTTACAAAGACAGAAAGAATTAGACATTATATGATACTAATTAGTATCGCACTTAATCACACAGAAATAAAAAATATAATATCTAAAATTTATTGCATATAAACTATGCAAATTCATTTATTCTAGGTACTGTTCGAATTCATAATTTGAAACCTCATATCGTGGAAACCAAAGAGAACACAAATGCATATGCATGAAAATAAATTAACAACACATCTTTATTTCTATTAATATATTTTCTGTAAAAACGTGGAATTCGATAATATCCTGAACACTCGTGTGTTTGCAAACTGTTCAGAGAGCCAGCGAATATGAAGCATGGGTTAATATGCAAATATTTAGTCATTAATTCCATTTCCGTCCTACACTGAAGAGCTGCTAACTTAATCGTTGTACTTGTGAGAGTGTAGACATGTTAGAAAACATTGTTTATTGTTTTGTTTGTCGCTAATACTGATATTGAGGTGATCTATACCTGATGGGATCCAGTGACGGTGGTCATTGAGGGCAGGGGAGGAGGTGGTATTCACAGGATCAATACACGGCAGCTGCTGGGACGTAACCTTGACCTAACGACCCTGGCAAATATTTCCCGGGACCTACGCGCTCAATATACCCTCAGCCAATATGCAAATATATTAAGGAATATGTAAATTGCTCATTATCATCAGTTGGGTATATTAAAGTATTTCCCGCGGGACCAACGCCCTCAATATACCCTGAACTAATATGCAAATATGTTAAGGAACATGTAAATTGCTTATTAATATCAGTAGGGTGTATTAAAGTATTTCCCGGGATCTACTCTCTCAATATACCTTTAGCTAATATGCAAATATATATATATATATATATAATAATAAATAGTTATTTAATTTTATAGTCCAGTTTTGTATTAAAATTATCTTCACTATTATGATCATTTAAATACAAATTATAAAATTTGTAAAATGTTATTAATTTGTAGATAGAGAGAGAAAAAAAAAAAAAAAAAATCCATTACTTCTTTTACATCCTCAAGTTAATTATATATTTATAATTAATAACAATAAAAAAAATTAACAAAGTAACGTCTATTACATCGGCTTTTACACGTCATTCAGACATACTCTAATCCTATATATAGAATAATCGAAGAGATAATATATATAATAGTTAGAAAAAAGAGAGAAAGACAGAACCATGCACTTTTAATCAAACTAATAATAAGGGAAAAAAAAAAAGAGTTTTATAAAGAAGGTAGATAAAATTGTTAGTATATATATATATATTTTTTATGATTTTATGTTTTATCCTTTTTTTTTTTTTTTAAAGATTTTTAAAGGTTTTTTTATTTTATAATATGATTATAAATAGTTGTATTTAGTAATATATCTATAGTATGAATTAACATTTGTTATAAGTTTGGATATTATGTTTTGAAACCCTAATGGTAGACCAGACATACACAAAAAACTTTAAATTGAAATAAATTGGAAAAAGAGATCTGCTGAAACGGGGATCATCAGATAAAATTTCAGCGACATTTCAACCCCTCCTTTATTATGTCATAGATCTCTTTTAAACCGTATTTTATGTGTTAATATTAAGTTGTTTCAGTGAAATATTTAAATGAACATATAACAGATACCAGTGTTAACAAATTCAAACTGTAAACCTACCTTGACCGCTGCGTACTCCATTGTGTATATCTATTTCTGGCTTGCACATGTCGCGGGAGGGGAATGTCCCCCCACATTTCAAATTTAGACCATTTCTTCAGAATTTTTTTGAACAACAAGAAAATTAAAGAAGATAGGAAAAATAGTTAAAGGAAGAAAGCTAAGTTTTATAATCTTTACAGATAGTTATATCAAAATAACTGATTTAACACTTAATCATCTTTTAATATTCCTTTAAAAAGGCAAATTATAAGAGTTTAATAAAGCTATTAATTGTGCAAATTCATCTTTATTTAACTTCCATTTTCCTCCCCAGAAATTGGAGATTAAACAATAATGAAATATATACTTTAAAACTTTAAATATCTTGTGAAAAAATCTTTTAATCAGTTATTTAATAAAAGTTTAATTAACTGTTAAAGATTATAAATTTGTTTTAGTTAATATTAAGAGAAATTATAGAAAGTTGATTTCATAAATGGATATTTCCATTTATTTTTTTTTAAATATTTTATAATTGATATACTGTTGAAATATTTTACTTGTTTGATACTAAATTTGTTTTTAATAAATTCCATGTTTAAATTTTTTACATCTTCTATGAAATTATCTAATATATTATTTATTCTATAAAATCTTAGAAACTGACCATAATATATACCTTTACAGCAATTTAATGATATATTAGAATTCATATTACAGTATTTTATAATATTGAAATTATAATTACTCTTTTTATTATAAACTCTAACAGCACTATTTGTAAGGTCTATATTCAAGTCTAAAAAGTTAACTTTTTTGTTTCTATAAATTTTTTCATTGTTCTTAAGTTTCAAGTATTTAGGATATATTTCAGGTATTAATTTTTTAAACAGTGGATTATTAAATATTATTATGTCATCTACATATCGGAATATTTGCCAATTAATATTATTTTGTAGAAAGTATTCTCTTTCGTACCAGAACAATATTAAATTTGCTAGTAACGGACTAGAAGAAGTACCCATGGGAACGCCTTCTGATTGAATATATATTTTATTTTTAAATTCTATATAGTTAAAATTTAAAAATGTTTCCAGTAGAGTTTTTGCTGTTTTAAGATCTAATTTAAATGTTTTATATTTGTTATGAATAATTTTAATGTAGAAAGTTTTGTCATTAATTAATTCATTAAATAAATTGGTTATTTTATTATTTAGATCTCTTAAATTTATTTTAGAATATAGGTCCTCAAAGTCAAATGTGTGTACTGTTTCAATATTTGTCCAATTGTTCATTAAATAATTAATGATTTTTTTATTTGAGTCGATAAATTTATAATTATATTTATTAGTTAATTTATTTATAATAAATTGTAGTGTTGAGGCTAATTGTATATCAATATTTTTTATGACTGAATTTATACCAGATGTGATTGTTCTGAAAGAAATAGGTTTTTTGTGTAGTTTAGGAATTATATAGAACTTTGGTATGTTTGGATTTTTGTGGTTATTATAAATTTTTAGTGAATTTTCAACATTTTTGATGTCTTTTTTGATTTTTGTGCCTGTAGTTCTAGCAAAAGTGTATTTATGATTATTATCAATTTCCTTTTTTAGTATATCGTGGTATAGATTTTTACAAATTAAAGATAAATTATTGGGACATTTATCTATAGGAGTGATAATATAGTCCTTCTGTAAATTAATTATATTTTCTTTGAAAGAAGGAATGTCTGAATTGGGTTTTGTGTATTTAAGTGTATTATTATAATAATTTAAAATTTCCTTTTTAATATTATGTTTCCATTCCAGAAAAGTAAATTCTGGAATACTGTATTTTATACTAGTTTTATTTATGAAAATATCTATATCTTTTAATATAGATTTAATTGTATTATTATAATTGTGTTTAATTTGAGGTATATATTTATACCCTTTATTTAAAATTTCTTGATATTCTGGATTTAAAAAAGAAAAGTTGCTAGTTAATATATGACCTGAGTACTTATATTTATCAATATAGTTGTTGCAATTACATTTAATTTTTTTAAAATTTGCCAAATTATTAATAAATTGGTTATAATTGCAAACTAAATTACCTATATTTTTATTGTATCTCCAGATTGTTTTAAAATTTAAATTTTTTATAGGGAAAAGATTATTGATGATTTGGTTATTAAAAATATCATTAAATTTAATATGATTAAATAAATTGTTATTAAATTTAATGATAATATTAATGTTATTAGTATTTTGTTTAATTTTTCTGTATTTAAAGATGTCGTGTGTGATATCTATTAATCTGTTAGTCAGATTATGAATTTTAATATATTCTATGAGTTTGATAAATTTATTATTATTTAGTTTAAATAATGTTTTAATAAATTTATCGACGAAGTTGTTAGTGTACATTTGTTTTGGGTCCAGTAATTCTTCAAATTCAATGTAACCTAATTTATTTGTAGTTTTACCTCTAGTTTTATTAGGTTTAGTTTTAAATTCATTTTTATATTTGCAACTGATTTCATAAGTTGAAATTTCTTCTGTTTGTGGTTTGTATGTGTAGTTTAATTCGTCGTTAAGTCCATAAGGGAATAATGTGTTGTGTTTATAAATGTAGTTGTTTTCTAATAATAGTCGTTGTTTTTTGTTTTGACATATGTCTAGTATTTCTATCTTAAAGTTGTTAAAAGTATGTAATTGATTGTGTTCTTTCATATATATATTACCAATTGATTTTTTAGCGTGGTTTCTATGTAGGTTTATTCGTATATTTAATGGGTTACAAGTTTGTCCTATATATGATAGTTGACAAATTTGGCATGTTAATTTATAAATAGTATTCACTAATTTACAACTAGTTGTTTGAAAAGTGTCATGGTTCTTAAGAGAGGGACAAGTTTGACAATTTTTTCTTAGGCAATTCTTAGCGAGTTTAAATTAACATAAAAGAGGTGCTAACACTAATATGTTTGTAGTTTTTTTTAGTTTTTTTAGTTTGTTATTCTTATGAATTTTTTAAATATATTTTACTTAATTGTTTTTGTGGTGATAAAATTTGTAATAAATTGAATAATTAATCTATAAATATATAGATATTACTGTTTGTTATCTGTTATATTTTTAAGAATAACTAATAAAAAAAACATCTTTAAACTAACAAAAACACTGAAAAAAACAAAAGTTCTGAAATTATTTTTTTTTTCTAGAATTACTTTTATAATTTAATTTTTAATAATCAAACAATGAAAGATAATTAAAATTTGTATGAAGATTTATTTATATTAGAATATCTAATATAATTTAATTTGTATATTATGTTATATATAAAAAAAATATATCATAGAGCAAGCTCATATGAATTAATATAGTGTAGAAACTATATAACAAAATTATAAAAGTGATTCTAATTTTAAAAAATTTAAGGAGCAAACTGATAATAATGATAACTTATATCAGTTAGATTTGATTAGATTAGCAAGCTAAATCTAAATTAATTATAATAATAAATAGTTATTTAATTTTATAGTCCAGTTTTGTATTAAAATTATCTTCACTATTATGATCATTTAAATACAAATTATAAAATTTGTAAAATGTTATTAATTTGTAGATAGAGAGAGAAAAAAAAAAAAAAAATCCATTACTTCTTTTACATCCTCAAGTTAATTATATATTTATAATTAATAACAATAAAAAAAATTAACAAAGTAACGTCTATTACATCGGCTTTTACACGTCATTCAGACATACTCTAATCCTATATATAGAATAATCGAAGAGATAATATATATAATAGTTAGAAAAAAGAGAGAAAGACAGAACCATGCACTTTTAATCAAACTAATAATAAGGGAAAAAAAAAAGAGTTTTATAAAGAAGGTAGATAAAATTGTTAGTATATATATATATATTTTTTTTATGATTTTATGTTTTATCCTTTTTTTTTTTTTTTTTAAAGATTTTTAAAGGTTTTTTTATTTTATAATATGATTATAAATAGTTGTATTTAGTAATATATCTATAGTATGAATTAACATTTGTTATAAGTTTGGATATTATGTTTTGAAACCCTAATGGTAGACCAGACATACACAAAAAACTTTAAATTGAAATAAATTGGAAAAAGAGATCTGCTGAAACGGGGATCATCAGATAAAATTTCAGCGACATTTCAACCCCTCCTTTATTATGTCATAGATCTCTTTTAAACCGTATTTTATGTGTTAATATTAAGTTGTTTCAGTGAAATATTTAAATGAACATATAACAGATACCAGTGTTAACAAATTCAAACTGTAAACCTACCTTGACCGCTGCGTACTCCATTGTGTATATCTATTTCTGGCTTGCACATGTCGCGGGAGGGGAATGTCCCCCCACATTTCAAATTTAGACCATTTCTTCAGAATTTTTTTGAACAACAAGAAAATTAAAGAAGATAGGAAAAATAGTTAAAGGAAGAAAGCTAAGTTTTATAATCTTTACAGGTAGTTATATCAAAATAACTGATTTAACACTTAATCATCTTTTAATTTTCCTTTAAAAAGGCAAATTATAAGAGTTTAATAAAGCTATTAATTGTGCAAATTAATCTTTATTTAACTTCCATTTTCCTCCCCAGAAATTGGAGATTAAACAAAAATGAAATATATACTTTAAAACTTTAAAAATCTTGTGAAAAAATCTTTTAATCAGTTATTTAATAAAAGTTTAATTAACTGTTAAAGATTATAAATTTGTTTTAGTTAATATTAAGAGAAATTATAGAAAGTTGATTTCATAAATGGATATTTCCATTTATTTTTTTTTAAATATTTTATAATTGATATACTGTTGAAATATTTTACTTGTTTGATACTAAATTTGTTTTTAATAAATTCCATGTTTAAATTTTTTACATCTTCTATGAAATTATCTAATATATTATTTATTCTATAAAATCTTAGAAACTGACCATAATATATACCTTTACAGCAATTTAATGATATATTAGAATTCATATTACAGTATTTTATAATATTGAAATTATAATTACTCTTTTTATTATAAACTCTAACAGCACTATTTGTAAGGTCTATATTCAAGTCTAAAAAGTTAACTTTTTTGTTTCTATAAATTTTTTCATTGTTCTTAAGTTTCAAGTATTTAGGATATATTTCAGGTATTAATTTTTTAAACAGTGGATTATTAAATATTATTATGTCATCTACATATCGGAATATTTGCCAATTAATATTATTTTGTAGAAAGTATTCTCTTTCGTACCAGAACAATATTAAATTTGCTAGTAACGGACTAGAAGAAGTACCCATGGGAACGCCTTCTGATTGAATATATATTTTATTTTTAAATTCTATATAGTTAAAATTTAAAAATGTTTCCAGTAGAGTTTTTGCTGTTTTAAGATCTAATTTAAATGTTTTATATTTGTTATGAATAATTTTAATGTAGAAAGTTTTGTCATTAATTAATTCATTAAATAAATTGGTTATTTTATTATTTAGATCTCTTAAATTTATTTTAGAATATAGGTCCTCAAAGTCAAATGTGTGTACTGTTTCAATATTTGTCCAATTGTTCATTAAATAATTTTAAAGATTTTTAAAGTTTTAAAGTATATATTTCATTTTTGTTTAATCTCCAATTTCTGGGGAGGAAAATGGAAGTTAAATAAAGATGAATTTGCACAATTAATAGCTTTATTAAACTCTTATAATTTGCCTTTTTAAAGGAATATTAAAAGATGATTAAGTGTTAAATCAGTTATTTTGATATAACTATCTGTAAAGATTATAAAACTTAGCTTTCTTCCTTTAACTATTTTTCCTATCTTCTTTAATTTTCTTGTTGTTCAAAAAAATTCTGAAGAAATGGTCTAAATTTGAAATGTGGGGGGACATTCCCCTCCCGCGACATGTGCAAGCCAGAAATAGATATACACAATGGAGTACGCAGCGGTCAAGGTAGGTTTACAGTTTGAATTTGTTAACACTGGTATCTGTTATATGTTCATTTAAATATTTCACTGAAACAACTTAATATTAACACATAAAATACGGTTTAAAAGAGATCTATGACATAATAAAGGAGGGGTTGAAATGTCGCTGAAATTTTATCTGATGATCCCCGTTTCAGCAGATCTCTTTTTCCAATTTATTTCAATTTAAAGTTTTTTGTGTATGTCTGGTCTACCATTAGGGTTTCAAAACATAATATCCAAACTTATAACAAATGTTAATTCATACTATAGATATATTACTAAATACAACTATTTATAATCATATTATAAAATAAAAAAACCTTTAAAAATCTTTAAAAAAAAAAAAAAAAAGGATAAAACATAAAATCATAAAAAAAATATATATATATATACTAACAATTTTATCTACCTTCTTTATAAAACTCTTTTTTTTTTTCCCTTATTATTAGTTTGATTAAAAGTGCATGGTTCTGTCTTTCTCTCTTTTTTCTAACTATTATATATATTATCTCTTCGATTATTCTATATATAGGATTAGAGTATGTCTGAATGACGTGTAAAAGCCGATGTAATAGACGTTACTTTGTTAATTTTTTTTATTGTTATTAATTATAAATATATAATTAACTTGAGGATGTAAAAGAAGTAATGGATTTTTTTTTTTTCTCTCTCTATCTACAAATTAATAACATTTTACAAATTTTATAATTTGTATTTAAATGATCATAATAGTGAAGATAATTTTAATACAAAACTGGACTATAAAATTAAATAACTATTTATTATTATAATTAATTTAGATTTAGCTTGCTAATCTAATCAAATCTAACTGATATAAGTTATCATTATTATCAGTTTGCTCCTTAAATTTTTTAAAATTAGAATCACTTTTATAATTTTGTTATATAGTTTCTACACTATATTAATTCATATGAGCTTGCTCTATGATATATTTTTTTTATATATAACATAATATACAAATTAAATTATATTAGATATTCTAATATAAATAAATCTTCATACAAATTTTAATTATCTTTCATTGTTTGATTATTAAAAATTAAATTATAAAAGTAATTCTAGAAAAAAAAAAATAATTTCAGAACTTTTGTTTTTTTCAGTGTTTTTGTTAGTTTAAAGATGTTTTTTTTATTAGTTATTCTTAAAAATATAACAGATAACAAACAGTAATATCTATATATTTATAGATTAATTATTCAATTTATTACAAATTTTATCACCACAAAAACAATTAAGTAAAATATATTTAAAAAATTCATAAGAATAACAAACTAAAAAAACTAAAAAAAACTACAAACATATTAGTGTTAGCACCTCTTTTATGTTAATTTAAACTCGCTAAGAATTGCCTAAGAAAAAATTGTCAAACTTGTCCCTCTCTTAAGAACCATGACACTTTTCAAACAACTAGTAGTAAATTAGTGAATACTATTTATAAATTAACATGCCAAATTTGTCAACTATCATATATAGGACAAACTTGTAACCCATTAAATATACGAATAAACCTACATAGAAACCACGCTAAAAAATCAATTGGTAATATATATATGAAAGAACACAATCAATTACATACTTTTAACAACTTTAAGATAGAAATACTAGACATATGTCAAAACAAAAAACAACGACTATTATTAGAAAACAACTACATTTATAAACACAACACATTATTCCCTTATGGACTTAACGACGAATTAAACTACACATACAAACCACAAACAGAAGAAATTTCAACTTATGAAATCAGTTGCAAATATAAAAATGAATTTAAAACTAAACCTAATAAAACTAGAGGTAAAACTACAAATAAATTAGGTTACATTGAATTTGAAGAATTACTGGACCCAAAACAAATGTACACTAACAACTTCGTCGATAAATTTATTAAAACATTATTTAAACTAAATAATAATAAATTTATCAAACTCATAGAATATATTAAAATTCATAATCTGACTAACAGATTAATAGATATCACACACGACATCTTTAAATACAGAAAAATTAAACAAAATACTAATAACATTAATATTATCATTAAATTTAATAACAATTTATTTAATCATATTAAATTTAATGATATTTTTAATAACCAAATCATCAATAATCTTTTCCCTATAAAAAATTTAAATTTTAAAACAATCTGGAGATACAATAAAAATATAGGTAATTTAGTTTGCAATTATAACCAATTTATTAATAATTTGGCAAATTTTAAAAAAAATTAAATGTAATTGCAACAACTATATTGATAAATATAAGTACTCAGGTCATATATTAACTAGCAACTTTTCTTTTTTAAATCCAGAATATCAAGAAATTTTAAATAAAGGGTATAAATATATACCTCAAATTAAACACAATTATAATAATACAATTAAATCTATATTAAAAGATATAGATATTTTCATAAATAAAACTAGTATAAAATACAGTATTCCAGAATTTACTTTTCTGGAATGGAAACATAATATTAAAAAGGAAATTTTAAATTATTATAATAATACACTTAAATACACAAAACCCAATTCAGACATTCCTTCTTTCAAAGAAAATATAATTAATTTACAGAAGGACTATATTATCACTCCTATAGATAAATGTCCCAATAATTTATCTTTAATTTGTAAAAATCTATACCACGATATACTAAAAAAGGAAATTGATAATAATCATAAATACACTTTTGCTAGAACTACAGGCACAAAAATCAAAAAAGACATCAAAAATGTTGAAAATTCACTAAAAATTTATAATAACCACAAAAATCCAAACATACCAAAGTTCTATATAATTCCTAAACTACACAAAAAACCTATTTCTTTCAGAACAATCACATCTGGTATAAATTCAGTCATAAAAAATATTGATATACAATTAGCCTCAACACTACAATTTATTATAAATAAATTAACTAATAAATATAATTATAAATTTATCGACTCAAATAAAAAAATCATTAATTATTTAATGAACAATTGGACAAATATTGAAACAGTACACACATTTGACTTTGAGGACCTATATTCTAAAATAAATTTAAGAGATCTAAATAATAAAATAACCAATTTATTTAATGAATTAATTAATGACAAAACTTTCTACATTAAAATTATTCATAACAAATATAAAACATTTAAATTAGATCTTAAAACAGCAAAAACTCTACTGGAAACATTTTTAAATTTTAACTATATAGAATTTAAAAATAAAATATATATTCAATCAGAAGGCGTTCCCATGGGTACTTCTTCTAGTCCGTTACTAGCAAATTTAATATTGTTCTGGTACGAAAGAGAATACTTTCTACAAAATAATATTAATTGGCAAATATTCCGATATGTAGATGACATAATAATATTTAATAATCCACTGTTTAAAAAATTAATACCTGAAATATATCCTAAATACTTGAAACTTAAGAACAATGAAAAAATTTATAGAAACAAAAAAGTTAACTTTTTAGACTTGAATATAGACCTTACAAATAGTGCTGTTAGAGTTTATAATAAAAAGAGTAATTATAATTTCAATATTATAAAATACTGTAATATGAATTCTAATATATCATTAAATTGCTGTAAAGGTATATATTATGGTCAGTTTCTAAGATTTTATAGAATAAATAATATATTAGATAATTTCATAGAAGATGTAAAAAATTTAAACATGGAATTTATTAAAAACAAATTTAGTATCAAACAAGTAAAATATTTCAACAGTATATCAATTATAAAATATTTAAAAAAAAATAAATGGAAATATCCATTTATGAAATCAACTTTCTATAATTTCTCTTAATATTAACTAAAACAAATTTATAATCTTTAACAGTTAATTAAACTTTTATTAAATAACTGATTAAAAGATTTTTTCACAAGATTTTTAAAGTTTTAAAGTATATATTTCATTTTTGTTTAATCTCCAATTTCTGGGGAGGAAAATGGAAGTTAAATAAAGATGAATTTGCACAATTAATAGCTTTATTAAACTCTTATAATTTGCCTTTTTAAAGGAATATTAAAAGATGATTAAGTGTTAAATCAGTTATTTTGATATAACTATCTGTAAAGATTATAAAACTTAGCTTTCTTCCTTTAACTATTTTTCCTATCTTCTTTAATTTTCTTGTTGTTCAAAAAAATTCTGAAGAAATGGTCTAAATTTGAAATGTGGGGGGACATTCCCCTCCCGCGACATGTGCAAGCCAGAAATAGATATACACAATGGAGTACGCAGCGGTCAAGGTAGGTTTACAGTTTGAATTTGTTAACACTGGTATCTGTTATATGTTCATTTAAATATTTCACTGAAACAACTTAATATTAACACATAAAATACGGTTTAAAAGAGATCTATGACATAATAAAGGAGGGGTTGAAATGTCGCTGAAATTTTATCTGATGATCCCCGTTTCAGCAGATCTCTTTTTCCAATTTATTTCAATTTAAAGTTTTTTGTGTATGTCTGGTCTACCATTAGGGTTTCAAAACATAATATCCAAACTTATAACAAATGTTAATTCATACTATAGATATATTACTAAATACAACTATTTATAATCATATTATAAAATAAAAAAACCTTTAAAAATCTTTAAAAAAAAAAAAAAAAAGGATAAAACATAAAATCATAAAAAAAATATATATATATATACTAACAATTTTATCTACCTTCTTTATAAAACTCTTTTTTTTTTTCCCTTATTATTAGTTTGATTAAAAGTGCATGGTTCTGTCTTTCTCTCTTTTTTCTAACTATTATATATATTATCTCTTCGATTATTCTATATATAGGATTAGAGTATGTCTGAATGACGTGTAAAAGCCGATGTAATAGACGTTACTTTGTTAATTTTTTTTATTGTTATTAATTATAAATATATAATTAACTTGAGGATGTAAAAGAAGTAATGGATTTTTTTTTTTTTTTCTCTCTCTATCTACAAATTAATAACATTTTACAAATTTTATAATTTGTATTTAAATGATCATAATAGTGAAGATAATTTTAATACAAAACTGGACTATAAAATTAAATAACTATTTATTATTATAATTAATTTAGATTTAGCTTGCTAATCTAATCAAATCTAACTGATATAAGTTATCATTATTATCAGTTTGCTCCTTAAATTTTTTAAAATTAGAATCACTTTTATAATTTTGTTATATAGTTTCTACACTATATATATATATATATATATATATATATATATATATGTTAAGAATATTTAAATTACTCATTACTATCAGTAGGTGTATTAAAACCAGTAAAACATTCCTTTTATACTGTAAAATTTCAATAAAAGAATATATATAATTTGAACTAAATATTGGTAAGCTATCACATGTTTGAGTATATGTTATGCAAAGAAATAAATAAGAGATATAAGCCAGAGAGAATCGCTCTGTATTCATTCTTGTGAAAGTGTTTAATTGACCCCTATGCAATTTGTACTTCATTATTAATTATAAACCCGCCCTATATATAATAATTAAGCATATTCCTGTAGATTTGCTCCATGGCCCGAGAGAAAAAGCTTGAGTTAATTAAATTAATTTTGCAAGACACTTCCCTCGATGAATTTTTTCTCTCAAATAATTACTATTATATAAACATTAATATTATTCATATTTTATCTTATATTAATTGTGTTTATTTATACGAGGTACTTATTTATTCAAAATGGATAAGGGCAGATGGTACAACCATTAATTTATAAATTGCATTTACAATGACATCCAAATATGAAAATCATTTTGAAACGATTCCCAGAGGAGTTAATACGACAGTCATACACTAATTTTCTCTATTATTGGTCCATTCAGTTTTTCTCTATATTAATATATTACACGAATGTTAGAAATGTGGATATTTATTCTCATAATGTAAAATTTAAACCTGCCAAACACCGTCTCTGAAAGTTACAATTCAGTAATACGGATATTCTAAACCTTACCAACCTGATGAAATATATAATAAATATACAATTTATTTACCTATGTATTAAAGGCTATCATTATTGGAAAACAAGTATGAAATAATATAGTTTCAGAGAGCATAAGAACACAAGATTATAAAACTGATGTAATATATCAAATGATAAATCATTAATATACTACTCATTTACATATGGAGCAAACGTTATCATTGTCGGAATAAGTATAAAGAGATGAGGGAAGTTTGAAGGAACATGAGAGAACAAGAGTATAAAACTGCTATAATATATCGAAAATGAATCATAAATATACTCTACATTTATATATGAAACAAAGGTTATAATTATAGACACAAAAAAAGAAGATGGTAGTTCCAGATCGAATAGAAAACAGAGGATTAGAATTAAGGAACAGAAACAAAGTCGGGAATTAGGCTCGTCGTTAAAATTAAACTTGTTTTTTCCTCTTGTTAATTGTTGTTTAACCCACAGTCAATGCAATCTCCAAATACCACAATAGAAAGAACACATGATTCTAATATTTTTACATAAAATAAAGAAACTTATCCTTTTTGAATCTATTCGTTATTATAAAATTCCTAGTAATAAAATATGATATTTAGTTACACTTTTGGAAACACTTAAGGAATTAGAAAGAATTTGATGTCACTGGTTGTCTGCTTTTTTTTTAAGGAGACAAGGACATATTTGTTAACATTAGGTTATCTCGTGTGTATTCAATAAAGGTCACTGTGTATCAAATATCTTTCAGAGTTATTGTTTTAATCTCGATATACATGCTTAAAGGTAAAATTTCCTTAGGTTTTGTCCAAGAGTGTAGTAAAAAAATAGTGAGAATCAAATAATACATTCAATTAGCACTATATTCATAGCACATATATATTTACCTTTTAAAAAGGTAAATATATATTGGTGTAGAATAAGTGTATAATGCCCTCTATGATATTTATCTCAGTGAAGAAAACCTTCAGACACATTGTGACCATCACAAAATGTAGTAATTGGAGTTTATCCTCTAGTAGATGATTCCTCATTTTATCCGTAGATATGTAAACTGAACATCTCCCAATACAATATTAAAAAGGTATGTTGGATTAAACTGACGAATCGATTGTGAGGGATCACTACTGTGATGAGCTTAGACTCTTTTATAATATATTCCATCACAAAAAGGACAGTAGGAAATTTAGAAAATTGATCGCGTTGAAAAGTTTATTTTTATAAACATAGAGGGCGGCTTGTTAATAAACATATGTCTTTATTAACACAAAGCAATAACGCGCCATCTATACATATAAAATGAAAGGATTTAAAAGCACGAATGTTTATTTTATACATAATACAAACTTCTACTGCCCTTACTGCGATTAAAACCCACCACTGATGATCCAAGCCGTCCCAATATATTTTTTCATCGCAGTAAGGGCAGTAGAAGTTTGAATTATGTATAAAAGAAACATTCGTGCTTTTAAATCCTATCATTTTATATATATATATTTATAGAAGCAATGGGCGCCTCTCCCGTCAAAATAAACGTCAGAATCCGACGCCATCCACTGACCGTCACCGCAACTAGCGGCCTCGGGTCGGTGACAAAGCCACAACACCAACTTTGGCAAACTGATAAGCGTCCACCTAGAGACCATGGTTTCGGGCTAATGACCCTCGTCAGTCTAGGGCGGACTTTATTCCATGAGATTCACACGGGATCTAATGGGATCCTCACAATCTACCAGAGAGGTGTTTTTCTGGCAATGCGGCTGGGCCAAATCTATAGGCAAAACATAGATAGAAAATTTGCCGGGAGGAAACTTATCCATAGAAGCAATGGGCGCCTCTCCCGTCAAAATAAACGTCAGAATCCGACGCCATTACTTACGTTTATTTTGACGGGAGAGGCGCCCATTGCTTCTATGGATTAGTTTCCTCCCGGCAAATTTTCCATATATCTTCATGTAATTATTTCTTATGATTTGTAGTAGATATATTGTTACTATATGTCAGCTGTATATTGAATAGTACATAGTTACATATTGCCCTGTTATTTTATTAATGAGTGTATATATTCTTCACATGGATTTACATATTTATAAAATAATATTGATAAATCCCCCAATTTTTAATTACAAAAATTTATAATGAGAAGTTTTCTTTATAAAGAATTTTATTTTCATCATACTTCATCCATTTTCCAGAATCTTTAAACCTTTCGTTTCAAACTTATCAAAAATATTCTAAACACAACCTAATTGAGAAAACATAAATTGAACAATTAAAAGGATGATTATAAATTAATTATTTTTTTGTAAATGCATAAAATATTTAGATTTTTCATATTTACATTATAAGTATGCCAGAAAAAAAAGTTATGTTATGTTTAGAAAACGAATTATTCAAATATATTCAACCTATATAAATAATTAATTAGAAAAATAATGATTGGAATAATAATAATAATTATGATATACATTATGTAAATAAGGCAATTTAACTAACGTAAATAGTAGAGTGGGTTTAATGATGGAATTCCACTTATTGTTTAAATGGATCAACCAATCATATCGCCCCCTCTAATCTTTAATGCTAAAGTTGCGCAAATATTCTGTGGATTTATGGATATTTATAGAAAAATAATCGATATTAATAATTAAGGGTGTATTAAAATTACAATTATATTCTCACAATGAGTATCTTTTTATTTTAAAAACGCTAGCTTTCAAGCTTTGAATATCCACGCGGCGCGCGTTTGTTTTTTGTAAATATTTCTGAAGGGATCAAGTCGATATTATTGTAAGCCCGTTGAAGAGCGATTAACGCTTTAAAGCTAGCGTTTTTAAAATAAAAAATATACTCATTGTGACAATATAATTGTAATTTTAATACCTTTTCACAATTTTATGATGAATTAAGGTTGTAGTTTACAAATCTAGATATAGTTTACAAAATAGCTAGAGAGATTTAAGATTGTAAGGACAAAAAATAAACCCTTATCAAAAGACAATACTTAAATTATTGTATATATATATATATTTTGAAAATAGAGCAATCCATAAATAAATATTTTGTTTAATACATAACGTCAACAGAATATGTGGTGCTGAGTTTGTTGTTGACACACATTAAATATGTTTTAACACCTTGATAAAGATTGGCGTTCAGCTAACTGAAATATTGGTAAAATAAATAATTTTTTGATTCTATATATGCCTTTTCAATTTAAAAATATATATAAATGTATAGACATATAGGTAAAGGCATACATTTATGATAACGCAAGTGTCCCTAGGGGGACATAGCGCTTTAAATTGAAATAAAATACTTCATCAAAGAGCTTTTCACCTTTATTTAAAGGTTGACAGTGAATCGACCAATCGACGTTTAGAAAAAGGTTGATGAAGTCTTTAACATGCATTAAATTCTTAACGGTGCGTTACTATAATATGTTAAAAGCTGGGAGAGTTGTGTGTAATGCCAGAATACGGCCTTAATACGGTAAAGTTGGAACTTATCCTTTCATACTTCATTCCAAAGGATAGAAAAGTCGTTATTTCTCCTTAAAATAAAATTAGGAATTTTCCTTTAAAAGAAACATTTGCGGTCAAATTTGTCAAACTTCGTTCTACAATCATAAGTCACATTTTATTGTATTATAAATACTATAACAATAATTCCGAAAGTATTATGAGAAGGTATGAGGAAATGAAGTTTTCCTTTGTATTCTATACACAAATATGTTCCATAGAATATAAAAATCAAGAATTCGGAATTTCTTAATTTTATATATCGATATATATATAGATATATTTTTTAGATGTCAGTATATATTTAGTATTTAAGAAATATTATTTTCATAAAATTGATAAAAGACTAGTTGTAGTGGAAAAAGGGAACCTTCAACTTAAATATTGAGTTGAAGTATTTCTCTAAACTTTTCAATATAAGAGTGTAGTCACACAATCGGCCTAGTTTTCTTTCTGCTCTCGCAAGGATTAGAGTGAGGTTACAATGGAAGTTTGAGGACACCAACCAATTGGTGGTTGTGGTGATGAATAAGTGAAGAAGGAAGAGATCATCAAGTAATGGCTGTGTCATCATGGTCGCTCGGTCGATGGACATGACCTCTTTTTGTCTGGAAACTCTTTAATCTTCAATATGGACATTTGTAGCTTATACCATATTTTACTTATCTAAATAACTATCGGTACATGCTATAATAATTGTGTGGTATTTTGCAAACTGCTTTTAAAGTAAAGTGCGGCACATGTCTATACATTCTGAAATTAGAGCAATCCATACTTAAATTATTATATAGTAAAAAGGCATATATTGTATTGAATAAAATATTTATTTGCCAATATTTCGGCTGGCTGAACGCCAACCTTTATCGAGGCATTATATATCATAACACTATGCGGCGCTGAGTTTGTGTATACAAAAATGTAATGCCTCGATAAAGGTTGGCGTTCAGCCAGCCGAAATATTGGCTAATAAATCTTTTTTTCAATCCAATATATGCCTTTTTAATATCTAATATCTATACATGTAGACTTTTACACTTACAGGTGTTTCAGTTTTGTTGCTTTATATCATTAGTAGGGTCAGATATTTGAAAGAATCGGTGGTTCATTGAAGTAATTTCTTCATACAAAAAGTGTTCAAAGCGGTTTCGATCCCGGTTTTTTGACAGTCGAAGATCAATGGTTTGATGGAGTTGAACTTTTTCAAGAATCGGGGCCCTTTGAAGCATTTTTTCTTTTAGAAATTATTCAATGCGCGCGCGGGATTCTATCCCGGGTTATCACTGTCAAAAATGGACAGTTTATACCACCAATCTCTACCTTATTTTTTATAATTCCAAGTTATATACTTAGCTAATTATCTTTATTCATCCTTTATAAACCTTCGTAAATTTTTCATTTTCACAAATATATATATGTTATAATTTGATTTCAGAGTATCAATAGAAGGCTATATAAAAACCATAGCGCAAAAACTAATCTTTTTGTAGTCACATTAAACACTACTTGGTAAAAATTGATTTTTTTATTTCAAGAAGATGCTATATATAATTATAAACATTAAATAGTACATATATACTTAAATTATGTTGGTATTTTGGTAAAACAAGAGTGATATACATATATATTGTAACACCAGGCTTTGGAATGTCTTGGTTTTCAACGTTGCTTTTGTCCTTACTTTTGTCCTATACATTTTCAGAGGGGGATTTTAAATAATCAATCAACAAGGGTAAATAAGTGAATAATTAATTAATTATCTCTTTCAAAATATAATTGTTTTTATTTATTTATATAATCTTCCTCTCGTTGGTGATGATGCAAAGGTATTCTCGTCGGAGTCCCCTAAAAGAAGGATAGAAATATAAACTGGGTTTATTTTATGATATTTCGATGATCATATCATGTTTATAAAGCTTCTTGAGAACAGGGAGCGTTCTGAATATCGAAATATCCTACAATAAACCATTTTATTTCTAATATATGCCGTTTTATATTTGAATATATAAGTATATATTGGGATATATTAAAATTATGAAATATATAAGCATCTCGGTACGTAGCGGGGCAGGGCAGGACAAATTACCATCCATCCAGTTATAAGAGCTCCAATTCATCAGCCCCAACGACCCAGGTTATAGGCCATCAAAAGAAACTTTATCTATGACGTATCGAGGCTCTCTCTCCCGCTTTCTTCATTTACACCAGTCATAGCACCGAACACGCTCCATTTATTTACCTCAATATCTATGTTGTTAAATAAGTTTCCCAACTCTGGTTTACTTTGGATTTCTTATTTACACGCATCCTATATGTGAAGTTATTTCAGTCTCGGAAGGTTATCTCTCTGCGCATTAAAATAATTTCAACATATTTTATATAAACAATACTTCTCGTGTAGCACAAGTCACAAGTTACACCAGTCATAGCACCGAACACGCTCCATTTATTTACCTCAATATCTATGTTGTTAAATAAGTTTCCAAACTCTCGTTTACTTTGGATTTCTTATTTACACGCATCCTCTATGTGAAGTTATTTCAGTCTCGGGTTATCTCTCTGCGCATTTAAATAATTTCAACGTATTTTATATAAACAATACATGTTAAACTTCACAAGTCACAAGTTACACCAGTCATAGCATTGAACACGCTCCATTTATATACCTCAATATCTATGTTGTTAAATAAGATTCCCAACTCTCGTTTACCTTAGATCACTTATTTACACGCATCCTATATGTGAAGTTATTTCAATGTTTAAAGTTATATCTACGCTGTTTGATGTACTTTCAACGTATTTATATAAACAATACATCTCGTGTATCACAAGTTACACCAGTCATAGCACCGAACACGCTCCATTTATATACCTCAATATCTATGTTGTTAAATAAGTTTCCCAACTCTCGGTTACTTTGGATCTCTTATTTACACGACCCAACTCTCGTTTACCTTAGATCTCTTATTTACACGCATCCTCTATGTGAAGTTATTTCAGTCTCGAAAGGTTATCTCTCTGCGCATTAAAATAATTCCAACGTATTTTATATGAACAATACCTCTCGTGTAGCACAAGTCACAAGTTACACCAGTCATAGCACCAAACACGCTCCAGTTATTCAGGTCAATGTTATTAGGTAGTTCCCCCAATTTCTCGTTTACTTTGGATCTCTTATTTACACGCATCTTATATGTGAAGTTATTTCAGTGTATAAGGTATATCCACGCTTTTTGATGTACTTTCAAGGTTTTTTATATAAACAATACTTCTCGTGTATCACAAGTCACAAGTTACATTAGTCATAGCACCGAACACGCTCCAATTTTTCACCACAATATCTATGTTGTTAGGTAGTATACCAACTTATCGTTTACTTTGGATCTCCATTTCCTATTTACACGCATCCTATATGCAAAGTTATTTCAATGTTTGAAGATATATCTACGCCTTCTGATGTACTTTCAATGTATTTTATTTAAATAATACTCCACGTGTATTACAAGGAGTTTAAATCCTAGAAAGAAATATAGGTAAACAGTCTTGTCGAAATTTTGATGTTTATTTAAAATAAATACGATTGTGAGGGTAAGAGAAAAGTGAGAGAAGAAAAGAGAAAATAAGAGAAGAGAGAATTAAGATAGGAGTTTAATTTAATATACAAATATATTCACGGAAAAACAAATCTGTACCGTATATGAATAATCTAATAAATCATATATATATTTACAACCTATAATCTCTATATATAAAAATAAAAATATCAAATTCTCTTTAAAACCATGAATAATAATCCAAAATGGCATCTTTATCCAAATCTTATAAAAGTTTTAAACTAAATACTCTCTATTGCGCTACAAATACTTCCGATATTTATTAATGTCAATCGAGGGGCGGTGGATGAGGGGTTTAAACAGTTGGTTTTCGACCACTACGACCCTGGATCGAATCCTGCATAGGGCACTTTTTTTTATAATTAATAAAACTCCAATGGCATCCGATTCTTGCAAAATTCCAACTCGACCAGCAAGTACAAGTCACCAAATGAGGCACTGACCCACTTTAAGTGCAAAGATTGACCTGCTTTCCACAGTGTAGACCTTTGGGTGGACCTGTGGTGTACCTAGAATAAAATTAGTCAACAAATTCTACCCACCATGGTTATCATGGCCTGTACCATATATTCTATGGATAATAAACAAATGGATACCAAAGTATTTATCCAATATAACTTGTTGAATGATGGAGGGATTTTGATGATAATTAATCTGAACCTCGATTGTTCTCAGTTCATAGATTGCCTATTAACCTAATCAAATATTTATCTCCCTCTCTAGACTTACAGCGCTATACATGCAAAACAAATATTTCAAGATATCACCCGACTCCTGATGTTTTAATTAATAAATTTGTTCATTGTTCAATAAAATAATCCCTTGTTTTAATATCAAGGTGGAAATACCAGGCTTCTGAGGATAATTTGAGATAAAAGGCGATCCATCAATTAAGTTTATATGAAAGAGCTTACCTGGATCTGTAAAGAAAAAAACATTTTTTCTCAAAATATTTCGAGAGATTTCTCTCTCTTAAATTGATAAAGAAGGAGTAATCTCTCGAAATATTTTAAGAAAAATTGTTAGTTTTTTTTTTACAGATCCAAGTATGCCCTTTTATATAAACTTCTTAGGATAAGTTTCTTTTTAAAACCAGAAAGCTGGAGATATATGAAATAATTTCCACTTTAATAAGAAATTTGTTTCAAAATGTGCTGTTATAGCATCTAAACTGAGATATAACCAGAAAACTAGAGACCTTTATGAAATAAATGGTTTAAATTTTACACAAATAAATTTACTGGCAATGCGTTTCTTTTAAATATCATCAAATATTATCTGATGATATTTAAAATTTGATGATATTTAAAAGAAACGCATTGCCAGTAAATTTATTTGTGTAAAATTTTAACGATAGATGGCAATAAAATTTAATTTACAAATAAATGGTTTCAAAAAGAAATTTATACCCGTAATCCTGATATTTCAACCTTAATAAGAAATATGTATCAAAATGTACTGTCATAGGTTTCAGTATTCAAACTAAGATGTCGATGTCCCGGATTGAAAGAAATCATGGCCCTAACTGCCAAAAAGGGTATTTGAAGACATCCCTATTATATTTTCACCTCTAATTTATTAATTATCATAAAATAGTATTCAGTATTTTAAACGATATTTTATAATAACATTGTAAAGATAGAGGTTTCCTGGCCGGCATTCATAGTTATTTGAATTAAGAAACACTTCGGCGTGCAATGATAGAAAATAAAAACATTTATTAACCGAAGTGTGTCTCTTAATTCTAAGAATATGTAAAGGAACTTTTGGTGTTATATGAAGGGATATATCAGAATTGATTCAAATTAAGAGAAAGCTTTAAATATTTATAGCGTTCAATATGTAAATACACATAGATACACTCGATTTTATATTTACCTAATTACTAATATATTAACAGCTATCCATATAAAACAGTCTTACAGGTGTAAAATTCCATTGCGTAGGAAATTCCAGAGAATATTTGAATCATACGACCACGTACACCACTAAATATTTAATTACTAATAATTTCCACTTTATTAAGAAATTTGTATCAAAATATTCTGTTATAGCATCCAAACAGAGATGTTGAGTGATATTTAATGTATTGGAAGAAATAATAGCCCTCTCTAACTGGCAAATAGAGTATTTGAAGACCTCCCTAATATATCTTCACATAATATTCTGTTATAGCATCCAAACAGAGATGTTGAGTGATATTTAATGTATTGGAAGAAATAATAGCCCTCTCTAACTGGCAAATAGAGCATATTTGAAGACTTCCCTATTATATCTTCACATAATATTCTGTTATAGCATCCAAACAGAGATGTTGAGTGATATTTAATGTATTGGAAGAAATAATAGCCCTCTCTCTAACTGGCAAATAGAGTATTTGAAGACCTCCCTATTATATCTTCACATACTATTCTGTTATAGCATCCAAACAGAGATGTTGAGTGATATTTAATGTATTGGAAGAAATAATAGCCCTCTCTAACTGGCAAATAGAGTATTTGAAGACCTCCCTATTATATCTTCACATAATATTCTGTTATAGCATCCAAACAGAGATGTTGAGTGATATTTAATGTATTGGAAGAAATAATAGCCCTCTCTAACTGGCAAATAGAGTATTTGAAGACCTCCCTATTATATCTTCACATAATATTCTGTTATAGCATCCAAACAGAGATGTTGAGTGATAATTAATGTATTGGAAGAAATAATAGCCCTCTCTAACTGGCAAATAGAGTATTTGAAGACCTCCCTATTATATCTTCACATAATATTCTGTTATAGCATCCAAACAGAGATGTTGAGTGATATTTAATGTATTGGAAGAAATAATAGCCCTCTCTAACTGGCAAATAGAGTATTTGAAGACTTCCCTATTATATCTTCACATAATATTCTGTTATAGCATCCAAACAGAGATGTTGAGTGATATTTAATGTATTGGAAGAAATAATAGCCCTCTCTCTAACTGGCAAATAGAGTATTTGAAGACCTCCCTATTATATCTTCACATACTATTCTGTTATAGCATCCAAACAGAGATGTTGAGTGATATTTAATGTATTGGAAGAAATAATAGCCCTCTCTAACTGGCAAATAGAGTATATTTGAAGACTTCCCTATTATATCTTCACAAAATATTCTGTTATAGCATCCAAACAGAGATGTTGAGTGATATTTAATGTATTGGAAGAAATAATAGCCCTCTCTAACTGGCAAATAGAGTATATTTGAAGACTTCCCTATTATATCTTAACATAATATTCTGTTATAGCATCCAAACAGAGATGTTGAGTGATATTTAATGTATTGGAAGAAATAATAGCCCTCTCTAACTGGCAAATAGAGTATTTGAAGACTTCCCTATTATATCTTCACATACTATTCTGTTATAGCATCCAAACAGAGATGTTGAGTGATATTTAATGTATTGGAAGAAATAATAGCCCTCTCTCTAACTGGCAAATAGAGTATATTTGAAGACTTCCCTATTATATCTTCACATACTATTCTGTTATAGCATCCAAACAGAGATGTTGAGTGATATTTAATGTATTGGAAGAAATAATAGCCCTCTCTCTAACTGGCAAATAGAGTATTTGAAGACCTCCCTATTATATCTTCACATACTATTCTGTTATAGCATCCAAACAGAGATGTTGAGTGATATTTAATGTATTGGAAGAAATAATAGCCCTCTCTCTAACTGGCAAATAGAGTATTTGAAGACCTCCCTATTATATCTTCACATACTATTCTGTTATAGCATCCAAACAGATATGTTGAGTGATATTTAATGTATTGGAAGAAATAATAGCCCTCTCTCTAACTGGCAAATAGAGTATTTGAAGAATTCCCTATTATATCTTCACATAATACATTAACGTATTCCAATTATCATAGAATAGTATCCAGTATTTAAAAACGAAATGTTATATATATTAACCCTGTAATTATTAATAACCAGGAATTTTCAAGTTGAAAACTTTTCCAAAGGCGTTTCTCCTTTAAGCAAGTCTGATGGATCTCGAGTCCAGTGTCGTGAAAGAATTTTACCAAAATAGATAATTTTAATGTTTATATTTAGAAAAACGCCCGAGGATGAGTTTTTAACTCGAAAGATCTTGTGAATATTAATAAATCAGTGAGAAATATTTTTCGGAGTACGTGATTAATTATTTTAATCCATATACAATTTCTTTGTGTAGAATAAACAGTTCACTTTAAAAATAACATCAAAATATATCACTCTTAAAATACATTCAAACAAATTATGTATCGAGGATTGCCAAATTATGAGGAGCTTGTAGAACCATAGCTTATTATCGTTGTTTCAATATATTATTTCTATTGAAATGAAATTTACAAATACAAAAACACTTTGTCTCACAAATAAATAAAAGAAAACTCAGGACGTGAGAGCGAAATATTATTTTTCATCTCCAATAACGGTAGAGCAAAAAATAGGCCACCTTCCATACTTTTTATATATTTTAATCATATTAAAAATATTATAGAGTAAATGGTTTATCCATATTAATCACAACTCATTTTTTATATATGTATAAGAGAAAAAATTTTCATTAAAAAATTGATTGTTCTCTTAGAGAGAGTTTGAGATAATATATTCAATAAAGATTTATAACGATGCATACAGGTTATAAGGAATTATTATTTTTCCAAGACGTCTTACGAAATTGATAAATTACAAAGCTCTAATCTTCCATATGTATTTTACCTCCTTTTTCCCCCGGACAAAACAACATTGACATGTATAACAAACTTCTTTCTAGTACCTCGCCCATGTAAATATTTGACGGCCCTTGTCTCTCGATCAACACCCGACAATATGCAAATGTTCTTTGTTTACATCATGTTACATTGTCCGACTGTCACCAACAATACTGGATCTATATAGGTACATATATTGGTTTTATAATCCCTCAAAAATATGGGTTTTAGAAACAATATCGAATCTATAAATATATCACATTTCAGTGAAGGAAGTAGAAAATTGTTTAATCCCTTGTATCAATATTTTAATGAAAAAAAAACAAGCCTCCAGGGAAAAGCTTCTTTTTAAATTTTTTTAATTCACAAATCTCTAGGTTTAGAGAAAGAAAGCCCTTCTACAGGTGAAAATATTTTGCATTGAATCGCTAATAGAAGTTTGTTAAAATAAAATCAAAGGAAACTACACGTTCGTATAAAATAGTTTTAATTTCTTAAAATTGAATATATAGTTTTACATTTATTATTTTCTATTTTTTAAAAGTTGATATTTCCCTTACATTGACAATTGTTTATTCAATCCAAAACCTTTTTCTAAACTATATTTCTCATGTATAAGATTCTGTAACTGTTCAAGACGTCTTTACGAAAGCGATAGACGTAAATAAACATGTGTAGGAAAGTAAATAAATATATTATGTATATAAATATAAAGAGAGTGAAGAAATATTTCCCCAGTAAATATTTCCTAACTGGTTTTGAAACGTGTAGAAAATACAGAGAGATAGTAAAATAAAATTACATTCCGGCTTAAAGGCTTGGAGGGTAAAGTTGGCGGAGAATTTCCGAAAAACAGCAGATTCAATCTGTCTTCGGCTTTACGAAAAGAATATATTTCTGGTATTGTGAATTTGCCTATTTATTGAATATTTGAAAATAGCAACAGTGGAAGTATTTTAAGTATTACACTCTTTTTTTTTTCAAATCCGAATGTTTGAATAAATTTTTATTGAGATTTATTTCTTGTAATATCTTATTGAAAATCATTTTGTTCTATCGATACGGCTATTGGAGATGATATAATTGAGAACGAAAGAGATTCATGTCTGGCTGATAATTGGAATTCGAGCCAGTTTTAGGAAGGTTAAAGGTACTGATCCTTTTTTCAAAAAATCGACACCAGCATTTTCAAATGTCCTAGAGACTTGGATGAGTAAATCAAGGCAGAGGTTAGACAATTTCAGCGAATAATTCTAAAATTGTCATCTTGAATTACAGTCAGTTAATGATCGAAATAGTCTAGCTAAAGCATAAGACGCTCTGAATGCTCTAAGAAATCAGTGGCAGAAGGCGTTCTAAGAAATCGATAAAACGTAAAGAATAAAATACAGCATGTAACAGTTTGTTAGTAGAACCATATCACAAACGGACTAATATTCCAGCAGCGATGCATCTTTGTTGAAAATGGCGATATTCTTTTCAGGAGTTCAACATAGCTCTAAACGGGCAGAAAAACAGCTCAAGATGCGAAGATAGAGTTTGAAGGTGAAATCCCGTTAGGTATAAATCTATCACATTAACCTGTTTTGATAATGTTTATATTAAAACGTGATATACATTTCAGTAGCATCCTGTATCAATCTCTTGTATGGTTATTAAGTAATCCATTTTGAACGGCGAACTATCGCTGGACACCGCCGTTACAATATAAACACAAGCAAACTTCTAAAAATTGTTTTGTGAAAGATGAGAGAAAATATATTTCTAATAAAAATTCTCATTATAGAGCGATTCTACTGTATTCACATCTATCTCTTTCGAACCACAAAATGACATTTCATTTTCTAAAAATTCTATATATAAATATTAGCCATAAAACTCTCCACTAGAAAAGACAACTTCAGCTTTAATTTTTAAAAAGTATAAAATGATCAGGTAGGGCCTCCCAACAAAGAATTCCCTATTTTTCTGAACGAATGATGATTTTCACTATCAACATATATTTACGTCCATATGTTAAAAACAAAATTCAGGTTTCTATATTATTTATAAAAGGATATAGGAATAATTAATATAAAAATTCCATGCCGTAAACAATAAAACTTGGTAGTTATATCATACACGATAAAAAAACCTCTTCATTTATTATTTTTGCTTGTAACTCGCTTGTTAATTCAAGTGTTACACACACAATAGACTCATTCTATTTAACAATCTCTATATATACAGAGTAGGATTGAAAAGGAAGAAATTGTAATATATATTATTCATTGTTAAAGAAGGGGGTCGGTGGAAGGATGGTCTAAACCGTTGGTTCACGACCGCTACGACCCGGGTTCGATTCCCGCATTGGGCACTTTTTTCTGAATAAAATAAATGCTCCAATGGCCCCCGATTCTTGCAAAATTCCAACCCCACCAGCGAGTGCAAGTAACCAAACGGGACTCTGCCACATTTGTAAGTGCAAAGTCGAACTGCTTTTCACATGTGTAGACATGTGGTGCACTTACAAGTAAAAGCAGTCGCCTACTTCTTCCCACCATGATTATCATGCCCTGTACCAACTGTACTAGGGATAAGCAAAAAAATAAAATTGTTAAAGATACCTATTTTTAAATATTTTTGTTTTTTTATGAATGTCATAAATGTTTAGAGTTTAGAGTTCATAAATAAAAATAAAATGATTTGCAATATATATATCATATGTAAACCATACAATTTAAGAAAATAAACTAATTTTTAAAGGAAGTATCTCATGTACGAGGGGCATCCAATAAATAAGTTTCCCTATTTTTTTAACAAATAAACAACATTATTTACAATTATGCAGTTATTTTATTTTTATTATACAACTCATAGACTACTTCTCTACATAATCACCATTTCTGTCCGAACATTTTTGGTACCGTTGTAGCAATATTTTGATACCACTGTTGTACCAAGCCGTGTCCTGTCTTCGTAGCCAGTGGTTCGCCTCCGCCTGCACTTCGTCATCATTCGCAAAGTGCTTGCCTCCAAGGTGCAACTTGAGTGCTGGAAAAAGATGGAAGTCGCTTGGGGCAAGTTCCGGAGAATAAGTTGGATGTGTGAAAATTTTCCATTTGAAGTTTTCCAGCAACGTTTGGGTCGTTCGAGCTGCGTGAGGGCGAGCATTGTCATGGACGAGTAACACTTTCCGAGACCAAGGTCCAGGATGTTTCCGTTTTATTGCAGTTCTGAGTTTAGTGAAGACTTCGCAGTACCTTGCAGCGTTAACCGTAGTGTTTGGGGACAGGTAGTTAACCAAGAAAACGCCCTTACAGTCCCAAAAGACGATAGCCATAACTTTGCCTGCAGAGATTGTGAACTTCGCTTCTTTGGTACACCTTCCTCAGGCTTCTTCTACATCATGCTTTGTCGTTTTGTTTTGGAGTTGATTGATGCACCCAGCTTTCATCTCCAGTGACAATAGGGGAAAACAGTTGATCTCCATCTCTTCGATGCTTTTCTAGGAAAGCTCGGGCTGCCTCCATCCGTTGTTGCTTGTGATTTTCCGAGAGGAAACGTGGGAACCATATTGCGCAGACTTTACGAAAATTCAAAACATCAAACATGATTGTTCCAATCGAAGAGCGTCCAATTTCGATTCCAGGAGGCAGTTGAATCCTTATTTCGTCAATGGTGACGCGGCGATCTGCTTCCATCACATTCCGAAAAGCAGCAACCGCTGCATTGTCCGTAGCAGTAACGGGCCTGCCGCTTCGCCTGACCGCAGTTTCATTTTTGGCCGTGAAAAAACGAATTACAAAACGGAGTTCGCAAGTGGACACGTTCACCAGTGGTAGCTCCATGGAAACTGAAGCGCTACGGACTTTCGCGTAGGAGTAGCGTGCTTTTGAAGGTCACGCGCTTCCAACACATCCTAGTGACCATTTCTTACACTACTAACTAATTTTTACAACGTTTCGTTCGCAGAAAAAAAAAAGGGAAACTTATTTATTGGATGGCCCTCGTATATATGCGAGTAACATTATTATATATATATAAATTTATATAAACTATATATAAAATATCCATTAACTTGTGATCTAAGGGAATAAAACCAACTTTACCTGACAAATACAAAACAAGTTGTTTACACACAATAAAGACCAATACATCAAGTTTAATAGATTCTGCAGGCTGTATATTTTAAGGCGAAAGTGTTGACTGTACAAATTTCAAACTACTATTTCTAATTAATATATGCAAAATTTGACAACGAATGTGTAATTTTCATGCTTCCCAATGTTCAATAATGTTAATTTCACAATGATTTGATTTGAATATAATTTCAGATATACACGCAATTATTCTAATTGTGGTTATGGCGTGTCTTTGCCAACTGTTAAATAAATAAATAAATAAATATATAAATTTGGAATTTGAGAAATTTTGGAATTAGAAGTTTGTCTGAGTGCAGGGAGAAAGAAGGGTTTCTTTTCGCATTCTGAAATGTCACGCATTTTTAACTAATAATTTATAGTGATAATCTTTATGTTGAGGATGGAATCATTCAAAACTCTTGATTTCAATCCTATAGAGCGCAAATATTCATAATTATTGAACTAATAACAAAAATAATATTACGACGATGTATTGATGCTTCCATTCACGGTATACATTTGATTAGCAAGTATTAAATAGTTAGTGTCAACCGCCAATGTGTGGCTGGCTTTTATCTGAACCATTGTAGAAATATAAAGAGATACGTAAAAAGATAACGATCTCTACAATGCATAGATTTGAACATCCCTAATATCAATATAAATCCTAAATACAATTCTGATATAAACATATTCTCAAATAATATATATATAATAATATGATTCTATAAAATAATCCCTCGCATAAATATTGAGTAAATTCAATCATTCCTCCAGGGAAAAGTGTCTTCTTCCTAGAGCTAGAGAACAATAAAGATGTTTTTGAAGAAGAAAAAAAAAGAAGAAGACACTTTTCCCTGGAGGAATGATTGATTTTACTCAATAATAATATGATGGAAAATAAATTAAAACAATTTCGAATCGCCAAAAGAGTGAAATTCTTAGAATTGCACTTACAACCTTATATTTGATAAAAGAATTCGTTGCTCAATACAACCAATGTTCTAATAAAACAGTGCACAGTAATTGGTTGACAAAATGGTATGTAGAGAATTAATCATAGAACGAATAAGAATAACACCATATAAATATTAAGACGAATATGAGAAAAAGACAATTTTTTAATTCTATATATAGGGAACGAAATGAATTGGATTGAAGTGAAAAAAGTTTATTTTTTCTTTTTGACACAGAGGAAGAGCCAACAGGGGAAGAGTGTAAATGTAAAGTGACAGCAGAATAAATAAATAGAAAACTACAAAGAACTTTGGCGTCTGGCTTTGAATAAGAGAACTGCTGACGTGGCAGCCTCGGATTTGGCTTGCAGAATGAATCAGAGGATTCAAATCCCCTGGGCTATCGATTTGAGGACGGATTCTATCTATCTGGCGTAAAACAGATCGCGCTTGGACTACCTAAACATCTTCAGAAATATCATTTCTAAAATTCATATTTTAGAATAAATTTGTTCAAATAAATTAAGATATTTAGAAAATAATAGTTTATCAGGATGTCCATTATTGAAAATGCAAAATATTTATAGTTTGTATCTTTCTTTTTTGAATAAAACACTTTTCTACTGCCTCTATTGTTATGCTTAAAATAATGGGAAGGCCTGGTTTATATGTAGTTAATCCTTCCAGAAGTTTTGTGAGTTTAAATAGATCTAATATTTATGATAAAGTCAGGATCCTCAGATAGTTCTCTGTTTTAATGGAGTCCAAGCTATTAGAATATTTTCAAAATAAATCTTAATATGCCGTGCAACTCTTCTATGCAATCAACAAAACCAAATATTGGTAGTAAAAGTGCTCAGATACAATATATATATATATATATATCCCTTGATCATATAAAATACATTTTTAAAATGTGGACAAGAGAGAGGAATTGATTTTATATTTATTCTGTAAAAAGAACGCAAATCTTCATTATATTAATGAAAAAATAAAGTCAGTGCTTCATCAATATAGGTTCTTTTGAGTACACTCATGGCCAAAACTTAAGGAGGTTATAGCTTCCAGCATGTATATCGCGATTCAGACAATAACTATGAAAGATAGTCAATACACAGTAACCTTTATTGAAGACACACGTGATAACTAAGTTTGAACAGAATTGCCTCTTTCTTCTTTTTCTTTAAAACAGAAAAAAAAACAGACGATCGGTGAGAAAGACTTTCTACTTCCTTAAGTTTTTTTCATGAGTTTTTATTTTTTATTTTTGACGTGTATAGTTAGCTGGAAGTTATACATCTAGGTTCTCTTGTTATAGGGCATGTTAGTCCTAAAGATAGAGATATTAAAATGGTGCAAGAAACTTAACAATGATTTGCTTTTATAAATTTGATTGCCATCTATCGTTAATATTTTTCACAAATAAATTTACTGGCAATGCGTTTCTTTTAAATATCATCAAATATTATCTTTACAGACCTTACTGCAATGATATGAGTTATTGAATGAGCCAAGCCCTCTCATTCAATAACTCATATCATTGCAGTAAGGTATGTAGAGATAATATTTGATGATATTTAAAAGAAACGCATTGCCAGTAAATTTATTTGTGTAAAATATTAATGATTTGCTTGTTCATTTTAGTAAATTATAAGCAAGATATTAACGTTAAATATGAAAATGGATTTCTCTACACATTTTCTTGAGCTTCAATGTTATCTACAAAGTGTTTTACTTGACGTAATACACACTGGACATAATATACGCACTCTATATATTCTAAAACTCGAGTCTGTTTGAAAATAAGAGAGAATATATCTTTATATTTTGATATTTAAATAAAATGGCATATATTATGTTTGTTTATGTTGTATTTGTTCCTAAATATATATATATTGAACAGATTTATATATTTAGAGAAAAAATAAACAACATAAAACACAGCTGTTAATCGCTATGAACATTCAAAAATCAATAACTGGTTAAAACACGACTTGTCGATCCTTAAAATAAATCCATTACTCCCGAAATTTTGACACTTCTATCAAAAAACATAAATTTTGTTCCCCCTAAAAAAAAAAAAAAAAAGATTAATATTCTACAAACTATTGCCGCAATTTAAAGAATTTAAAGTTCGAAACTTCGAGGTTTTTTTTATTTAAAAGGATTGCTAACTCTGTGTCAATTTATTGAATCGAAAAACATATTTTCTCTACTCCAATATAGATATAGGTATACCCCAGTTATAATTTATTCAAATCTTTATAATTTCTATTAACACATTTCATATTCTATTAAGATGCTGAGTTTTTATGAGTATATATGTAAACTATATTTTACAAGTCGGCAGGAAAAATCAATCTGGAAATTTTAAAATTTTTCGATACACAAGACATATAAGATCCAGATTCATAAAAATGCAGTTTAAATTGAATGAGAGACTCTAATTTATAGAATTACACAGTGAGAATTTCTATTTACCCTGTGCAGATTATTGAATATCTCCTAAATTTACAAACGTTTGTATATTCCAAATTAAAAACGGTATAAGCATTGATTCTGTCATTAAGGCTTCTCTCACACAACATAACATACAGGACACACAACACACACCCAATTTATCACAGGACAGACACGGCTTCAACTTCATGTGAACCCTAAATGAAACAGTCGATGATACGAGATAGTCGTAGATGCTTAGGCAGGTAAAAAGCAAAACCTGTTACAAAAATATTAATATAGATGAAATTTAAAAGAAGAATGTAGCGATTCTGTGCAAAGTGTAATCCAATTAAGATAATTTACATGAAAATGATTCTTTATTTTTTTTTCCACACTTTATTTTTGCGAGGGTAACTATAATCAAGAGAATTAAGATATCCAAAAACATTAGAATCCTTAGTAAAATATTTCATTTGTGTTTCATACATATTCAAAGAGTGTTTATATATATAGCCTGAAACCACACATGGTATACAGGGTGGCACTTTGTCTGAATATGTTAAACCTGGTGTTGTGGCTCATTCCTTATCATCATTACTACAGATCTTTACTAGGATGATGCAGATCGCCATCGCTCTGATGCACAAATAAAGGGAGAAGTACCTCTTCTAGTACATATTATATATTAGTAAATAAAATTTTATTGCCATCTATCGTTAAAATTTTACACAAATAAATTTACTGGCAATGCGTTTCTTTTAAATATCATCAAATATTATCTCTACAGACCTTACTGCAATGATATGAGTTATTGAATGAGAGGTCTTGGCTCATCAGTAGTGAACCCTCTCAGCGGTTTCGCCAAATTAATCTCTAGACCGCTCTACTATTGTATTGGACTGGTTTTGTTATATACCCTGCATTTTCTATGGAAGGCAGCTTAGGGGTGTTTAGTGAACTATGGACATAAGCTTATCATTTGTGCTATTTATTTGTGTAAAATATTAACATATTATATATGTATATAAGTTTAGGGAGGATAGTATTCATTCACCAAAGGTGACACCTCTCCTTTTAAAAATACGCTAAAACACCTTTTTTGGTTTATCTGGCCTGTACAAAATTATATTTATTGAGACACCAATAGATATATTCAATCAAATTCCACTTCTCCTGAGCAACTTAACGAGACTTTTCATCAACAGATTTCAACAACTTAAGCTAACAAACAAATAAGGATGTCCCGCGTATAAACCGATACACTTTGAGAGAGAGAGAGAGATTGATTGAAACTACTTTAATAAATCGTTCATATAAGATTATATATGGTTATAAAACAATATTGAATAAATATGAATAAAGATAAATAATGATGAATATAGGGTTAAAATGAATATAATTATATAAAATAAGTGATAAATAAACGCTTATATAGAAAATATATACAAGTTATTTATTGGTGGCGATACCGCGGGAGAAAATACACCACCGATAGGCTGCGAGAGAGAACATTTATACACCTAATAAGAAGAAATTGGTTATTTTTAATATAATATCAACAACCTTCTCTCTCATTTAAAAGTACACTGAATGAACTCTTAAGGATGTTCAACTTTTCAGTATGTATATCAGGATTCAAACAATAACTCTGAAAGTTATAATAGTGACCTTTAGTTTAAGACACACGAAATAACCAAGTGTAAACATATTTATCTTTGTATCCTTCAAAAGGCAGAAGAGGCGACTTTAAAAACTATCCATTTTCTTATGTTTTGTCCATGAGTATAGATTATATTATGTTTATAGGGACGCGGAGTATATAAGTTGTATAGTGTTCTTAAACAAGAATTTGTAGATTACTTTTAAGTTGTTATGTGCGATAAATTGTTAAAGAAGGGGTAATACCTCAAAATATTTTATTAAAAAATTGCCTCACTTTCACAGATTCAGGTGCGTCATCTTTATAAAATTATATTCAACGAATCATATTTTAGCTCAAAAGAGAGGACGTCTTTTAAAAGCACCCTTTCAACTGACTATATTCAGCTATATAAAGTTTTATCTAGGTTCCTGCTATGATTCAGAATCAAGAAAACTGCAAAAATATGCCTTTAACATCTGAAACCTCTTCCTAATAAAATATAACCCTTTTGTTATCAAATAAAAAAACTCTAATTGCTAAAATGTGAGATTTATTCTATGGTCCTTTTATAAATAAACATTATTTTCCTAAAATACTCATCAAAATATATTATATCTTGTAATATAAAGAGATATTATCTGTGTTAACTTATTTAATAGAGATATATAATTATGAAACAGAAGGCTGTTCATAATCTGTTTGTTGAGGGAAGAATGGTTTAGCACTATTTTTTTATCCTATAGGATGAATGTCTACAATTATTAAAGTGATACATTCAAAATCCAGACAAAATTAGAAACTAAATAATACAGTAGTTGTAGTGATCTGATATATTTAAGTGACCAAATCTATGCAATGATTCACCAGTGATACGCCAACCCCTCAAATTTTGTTCAACTTTAGTTCAACAAAAGTAAATATTTGTTCTATTTAATATATATCTAATAACATATGAAAAACAATAGAAAAAAATAAACGATAAGTAGGTCAGGTGTTGATATTAAAAATAAAGAAGGCATCTCCTGACCACGAGCACATGTGCTTTTTAGATGGCGCTCTGCCATCTAGAAAGCACATGTGCTCGTGGTCAGAAGATGCCTTCTTTATTTTTAATATCTAATAACATATTAAAGCTATAGAGAGAGATTGAAACTACTTTATTTCAATGTTCATGTAAGGTTATAAATGGAATTAAATACGGAATAAATATAAATGAATAAGATTATATAATGATGAATATATATAAATAGTGAGAAAGAGATAGAAATGAAGGTATAATGTCTGTGAAAAAAGTAACATCACTAAAAATCACGAAGAGAAAAATAAGAATATTTTGATATGAAAAACAAAGGATGGTCTTTAATTTTTAAATAACCTTTTGTATTTAGATATAAAATCTTTTGCATTTAATCATTTCTTACTTTTAAAATGTTGTGCTAAGTATATAAGCCAATAAATATCTATATATATAAAAATGAATGTATGTCTGTTTGTTTGTCCTTTATGCCTGACCAAACCACTCATTGGATCGCCATGAAACTTTGGGAAGTTATTTAGTATAGTACTGGGAAGGTTTCTAGCAAATAAAATTTTTGAAATAACTTTTCGCCTAGAAATAATCAAGATAAATATTCTAATTTATCTGTTATAATTCAACAATCTGCTCTAAATATTATCATGATGATACGATGATTTTGTAATGTAGAAAATTAGGAAAGACAAAATTCAGGATGACACGGCAATTTATTTGAGACAAGAATAATGATACAATTCAAAGGCAAGATACTATTCCTTTAACTTCCAATTACCGAGGGAACCAATTAATATTGATTTTATTCAACTTATCGAGTATTTTTTCAAGGGACCGGGAAAAAATGTTCACTTTATCGAGATATTCGTTAAACAAACCTTTACTCGGGTAAAACCCGGGCGAAGCCGGGCGGGTCCGCTAGTATTTTATAAAATAAAAGGATTTAAAGCGCGAATGTTTATTTTATACATAATACGAACTTCTACTGTCCTTACTGCGATGAAAAAATATATTGGGAGGGCTTGGCTCATCAGTGGTGAACCCTCCCAGCGGTTTCGCCAATTTAATCCACCAGACCGCTTCTCAAAGCTCTAATACTGTATTGGATCATTCTGCTTTTATATGCTACACTGAAGGATGGAATCTTAGAAATGGTTTTCAAGTAAACTATGGACATAAGCTTATAGGACAGCAGCATTATATTCACATGTTTGCATCGAGCAATGCTCTTCAGCAAACTATAAAAGCAGAATGATCCAATACAGTATTAGAGCTCTGAGAAGCGGTCTGGTGGATTAAATTGGCGAAACCGCTGGGAGGGTTCACCACTGATGAGCCAAGCCCTCCCAATATATTTTTTCATCGCAGTAAGGACAGTAGAAGTTCGTATTATGTATAAAAGAAACATTCGGGCTTTAAATCCTTTTATTTCATATGTATAGATGGCGCGTTATTGCTTTGTATTAAAATATATTTTATATCGAAATGCTCAAATTCTTCAATCGAAAATTAACAACAGGAGCGAGATAGAGAAAAGGCTGATAGAGTTCGTAAAATTGCAATTAATATCAAATCAATATCAAGGTACTTTCATTCAAAATAAATAGAAATCATTTATGTTAAATTCAAATACGAGAGAGAGAAAGTTTAATATAATAAAATAGATATAAAATATATAAAGTATATATATATATATATAAGACGCTTTTTAAAATATATTTAATTTTGACGAAATATATGAAATTTAGTGTCATTTATCTTCAAAATATCATTATTACACTCTAGAATGTTGCCTTAAAAACCTTTATAAATATCTTTATTAAAATAAAAAATAACCTTAGTAAAGTTCAAAAACTAAAAATAATTTCTAATATTGTGTATTTTAGACTAAAATATATTTTCAAATATTTGTAAATTTTATTGAGCTAAATATATTATTATAAATTTTTTATTATTTTATCGAATCGTGTTTTTTTCTTCTAATATTTTTCATTTCTAAAAATATATATACAAAATATTTGAACGAAAAAAATCATTGTTAAGAAAATCCTAAAAATATTTTTGAAGATATTTGTTTTAGAATTTTATAACTTTATATATATTTATTTTTAATAAAAATTTTACCATCATTAAATTTGGACTTAGCAAACGAAATTTCTTTTCGTTGAAAATTCTATTTTTAATATATTTTTAAATCCACAAGATATTTTTATTTGAGAACTCTAATATATTTCTATTTATAGATTCTCTATCTATGAATTTCTAGGTACTCATATTACATTCATAATATAATATATATATAATTCCACAAATATATTATATTTATATATGTGGGATTTTTTTTTTTTAATTTAAATTCTTAAATTAAAAATATGCACATTAGAATAATTTAGTTTTTATTTTTTAAAAGTCAAATAATAAGCTAATATGTATAAAAATTTAAAAATAGCAATCATACTAATACAATAAACTAAGTTTTTTTCTATTCAGGAAATATAGTAACGCATAAGACAACTACTATAAGGTTTTACATTTAAAATGTGAAATATAAAATATAATATAATTTCGTAGTTATTATTTTTCCCCCAAAATAAGAGAGATAAATATTTACTTATAACGAATTATATCTTGAACTTTGAACATTTGAACCTTTGAGCACTCGATTTTATAGTCAAAATAAAATTCAAAAATTTATTTTTAATGGTTTATTCTAAATATATAGTATTCTCTCTCAAAATATACATATAAATTTTATTCTAGGTACAATATAAAATATAAATATTATCGATAATAAATAAAAAGGATAGCATAAACGAATATAATATAAATTGGCAGAGATTGTTTATTTCAAAATAAGAAAATATTATTTAATAAACAGAGTAATGCATTTCAATAATAACTCAGTAATTTTAGCATGCAAATATTTAGAAGTATTACCTTTCGGATGGTACCTTGCTGTATGTAAATCAGTGGTCGAAAGAGTAGAAAATCCAGGCGTTGAAATGGAGGTAAAAACTTGAGAATCGGGTCAAAATTGTTGCTTCTATATTCCCAGACCGCGCCAATACTTGTTGGTCGTCTGGTAACACCCAGCGCTCCTAGCGGAAAGGTAAGGAAACACTGGCTACCTCAGCTTCCATTGGACTTTATAGATTTCTCTGAGAAGCCATTAATGATGTGAATTCTAAACATTTACGCCTCCATTTATTTCACATTAAACATTAATTATTTTGTACGAACGTAATTGAATTAACACACACAAAAAAAAATATATATAAAAATTCCAAATAAAATAATGGAACTCTTCTATTAATCTCTTACATAACATTATTTGACACCTTTAATAAAATTACATGATTAGGTGTGAAGGTAATATTTTAAAATTTCTAATTAAATTAATATTTATTTAAGCCTGGCGCTTGGTTCAATCAATTAAGAAACAATTCAATTGATCGCAAGTGAATTGATTTTAAATTTTTTCTTTTGTTTACTCAACCATTTATTTTTCTCGCGATTTGTTTTATATTATTTTCCCATATTATGTTTTGATTTTTTATTATCTTAGAATATGATCACATTTTTCTATTTAGCTTTAACTGAATATTTATATTGAACACACAACATATTCAAAATTCGAAATTATTTTAAAGGCGTAAGATTCTTTTTGAAAATAAACAATTTCTACTGCCCTTACTGCAATGGAAAAATTATTGGAAATATTCATTTATTTGTATATAAGATTATAAGTGTTTTCATCAAATACAAGTATATAATATATATAATTTACTTAATGATTACTAAAATAAAAAGAGCTTGTATATAATATAGGTAAATTTTAATAATTTTAATAACATTAAAAACGATAAATGCGCGCAACCGAATAATAGTGGTAATTATAATAATAATAATAATTATTATGAATCGGGTCGAAAATAATGGCCGATTTCAGTATTGAAAATTTCAAGCTTTGTGTGATTATTGCTTAATATTTTAATAGTTTCAAGTCATATACAATTTAATGAGAAGCACGTTTTTTCGCATTGTCATCGTACATAATGATATTAATATTCCAATAAACTTTGCGCGACATCAGACTGTGTTGAAATTTCTTTCATAGCAGGGGAAATCCGCATAATTTTGCTTCATGAGTTTAAACTCGGCCGCAGCGCTGTGGAAACAACTCAAAATATTATCAACGCATGGGGTAAGGGTGCTATTTCTGAACGTAATACGCGAAGGTGGTTCTATAAACTTCGCAACGGCGATACCAGGCTTGGAGATGAAGAGGGCTGCAGATGTCCAGCGGTGGTTGACGATGACCATTTAAAGTCAATAATCGAGGTGGATACAAACATATCTACACGAGAAGTAGCTGAAGAGCTCGACGTTGACCACTCTACAGTTATTCGTCTTTTGAAACAAATAGGAAAAAGGTGAAAAATCTCGAAAAATGAGTACCATACGAATTGAGTAAAAATCTGAAAATCGCCGTTTTGAAGTGTTTTCAGTGCAACTACAATGTAGCAAGAATGATCATTTTCTCGATCGTATTGTCATCTGCGACGGAAAATGGATCCTCTATGACAACCTGCGACCTATAAAGCAATAGTAATATCGTGTCGCAGCTTCTATATACTTCACAAAGCCCATATTGCATCAAAAGAAGATTATGGTAACTGTTTGGTAATCTAGAGCAGGTTTGATTCATCATAGCTCCCCGAATCCTGGTGAAAAATGACAGAAAGAGGTATTTTCAGCAATTCGACAAAATGCACACAAATTTCGCCTCACCTGTCTCGGAATGTTCAACAGAAAAATATCTATCCTTCTTCACGATAACGCCAGACCTCAAGTCACAATGATCATGCGACAAAAGCTGAATGAGATGGGCTATGAAACTCTTGATCACCCACCATACTTACCAGACCAATTCAATATATTCTAGCCAGAAGATATGAAAATATTATTTATTTTCAATGCAAACAACAAACATAGTTAACACGATTCCCAACTAAAATACCAACCTGTCTAAATACACAAACACTCTATATATTCTTATATACACCTCAAATATCATCATTAACTCTGTGCACAAACAAATATATAAAACCAATTATTAAACTAATTAGCTAATATATTACACTCTCATCTACAGACTACCACTTTTTCAGACACTTCACCAACTTCCTGAGAGGGAAATAATTTTGATATCAAGGCGATTCCGAAACTGCTTTTAATGATAGCAATGCCTCTATAACTCCATAATTTTATCAAAATGGAATAAACCATCTAGTGTCTGCTGTAAGAACTGTAAAATATGAAGGCATTAACACGCCATCTTTATATAAGACATGAAACAAATTTTACACAATATTTTATGAATTGTTTACCGAAGAGAATTACTTCGATGCAAATATATATATGAAAAAAGGCATCTCCTTATCGTGCAACTGAAAGTTGCTGATGGCTTGCGCCATGAGATGCCTTTTTTCATAATTATGCACCTTATCCCAGTACAATATCACATTTGTACTATTTTTCATATATATGTCATAATTTGTATATAATTGTATGCCCTCCGACCCACTATGCATGTACAATGTATGATTTTCAAAGATTTAATAAAGAATAAGGTAACTGGAGGAAAGAAAGTGGCAACAAGACATAGGAAGCAGGTTAAAAGCGGGCACAAGTATAAATAACTTGTACAATCAATACTTCCTGGCAAGCCCGGACGTATCTGGTATCCGCAGAAGTTATATTAGTAGAGAGACGCCCAATATTTCCGGACAGGACCGGACGTATTTGATAACGCGGAAGTAAATAGAGTCGAACACACCCGATACTTCCTGACCAGGCCGGGCGTAACTAACACCAAAGAAAGCCGCCGGTCCAATTAGAAAGCCTCCCCTAAATAGGTCAACCAATAGAAAAACGGACACGTTCCATCCTTCGACCAATGGGAAGGAAGACAACTCGTGGTGTTAAATCGAAAAGCAAGAATTGTCAGTAGGATTTCGCTTCCAACAAGGTGACATCTGCTCTAGACCTCTCTCCCTCTGCTCATCCCACAGCTAAGTTCAATCACCGCCATGTGATCAGATAATTAACAATCAAAACCCGCTCCGCTCTTCTCAAGCTTTCTTTCCTCCAACCCAGTTGCCTTTTATTTTCAAACCCCATCACGTGTCCTGATTATTCCTAACTGTATGCTTTAACTTCCACTCAAACGACTGCGCTTCAACCAAATCTCACCATTCTCATCGAACAACAAGAAATTCCGCAACGATATTGTCACATATATGTATATATATATAAATAGAGTTAGATGGCGCCGCTTTACACTATATAAACCCATTGTTGTTGTTTTCTTTGGTCCAGCACAAAGCCCTTTGTAAATATGTAAATACACAAATTGATCCACGCCACGGCGCAGGTAACTTCATTACTTTTGTTGTCGTGAAAACTAGGAAGATATATAAGTACAAGGTTCTTCATACTTTAAAAATTTATTATCATAAATTTTATCTTCATATGTTGTGTTATTCCTTTGCTCAAATCTCTCAATAAATTAAAGAAAATAGCAAATATTTTGAGTTTTATTTATTCTATACTTTTAAAATATGTCACGACTGTATCATTAAAGAATATTCTCAATAGAAATTTTATTATTTATATTATGTAATTTACCCAATTGTTCTAACACATCCTTATCTATAATATATATATTATATTATAAGCGTATTTACGCAAGTTTGGCCTTAAATACCCATTTCTTGGTTTTTCAAGAAGCCTCTGGGACCAAAATATATTTTTGGTCGCAGTGGTACAGCCTACTTCACGCTGACAAGCGCCAAAAGGGCGAAACGCGTTCGTGGATGGCTTTTCTTGATTTACCAAGAAATTGGGTTGGCCAAATATCAGGGAATAGGCTAAATCAATGATTAGTTTATTTCTGTTCCACCAGATGGCGTTCTGCCTTCTGTAAAGCACATGTGCTCCTGGTCAGGATATGCCATTTTTACTTTTGATTTCAACACCTGATCTTTTTTTTTTCTTTCATTTTTTCATATATATATATTAAGAAATATATATATATTAAGAACTTTAACCAAATATTCACCGACAATATCGGATTTGTCATAGTATCTCCAATTGTTTACAGCTATACGTCAATATTAGGCTAACGTCTATAGCGTTATTCAACCAAATCTTTCATAATATTGAGCTATTTATTAATAGTAGTATGATATATTATGAAGAGAGGTAAAAGAATAGAATTTACAATCATGGATATTTCTTAAGGCAGTTTCTTATTTTGATGTCGCCGGTCTTATGCTTTTTTGAAGAAGACAGACAATTTTGTAAACACTTAGTTATTACGTGTGTCTTTAGAAAAGGTAATTGTCTACCTAATATCTTTCAGAGTTATTGTCTGAATCCCAATGTACACGCTAAAAGGTAAAACATCATTTAGTTATTTTCTATGAGTGCATTGATTATAGGAATGAAGATTAAAAAACCACCATCAAAGAGATATTCTATGAATAAATTTGTCAACTAAAAATACAGTATTTTCTGCAGTATTGTAGATGTAATAGCTATGAAGTTTTTCTTCAGTAGGATGCCAAATGTAGACTGATCGATCAGCTTATCTAAGAGAATCACAGATGTCTTAACAATTCAGCATGACGACCATTGTTTGCATATGCTAATTTCCATTAACCCACGATTCACATTTTTACATATTTCCTTAACTATACACACCAAGCCTTTATTAAGAGATGTTAGTCCTATATAAATTTTCCATAAAAATCCAAAATCAGAAAATAGAAATAATACAGAAACAAGTAATTAGATCTATATACACAATATCAACCATCATATTTAGGAATTCAATTAGAAAGGGCTTAAATGAAATTTTGATAAATATTTCCATAACTATTTCACAGCCATACGAGCTAGCACATGAGGTTAATCAGTGCCAATATCATAAAATTAGACTTTCCACACATTATTGACTGTATTGACTCATCCATTGATGAGCTCTACTCTTCTCCGGCAGACACCATCAAAAGTCTCAAGCTTTACGAGCTTAATACCTTAATATGATTGAGTGGAGATAAGAAAGGAGAAGAAGATACCTTCCCATGTCCCAGCATTCCTTTAAACACAGTTTACCCCCAAAAAGCAGTTATATTAACAAAAAATACATAACGCATTAAAAAATTAGGTAATAACACAAACGTTAAGGTCTTCTGCTGTCATCAAACACAGTTAAGATGCAACGACAATTTGTGTGTGATGTTATTCACACACACAAAGCCTTTATTAAGACGTTAGTCTTATACAGATTCTCTGTACAAGGTGCAATAACAGGAAAAGAGCAGCACAGGAAACCAGTAGTTCCGCAACTATATACAATTATTAGTAATAAGGAAAAGTAAGACTTAATATGAAAGGTCGACGCCATCGCCTCAAGTCCTCAACTCAATAAGCGCGGAGCAGAAATAGGGACTAAGTTATTTAGTTCGCCATAAATATAGCATGCAGACACAAAAAGGAGGTTTACTCCAGCACTGCCATCCATATTACCAGCTCCGCAATCTCATCGTCGACCAACACGATGGCCCCTCGATGTTTCGTCATCATTCTGAGGTGTAAGAACAATAGCTTCCAAGTTCTCTTTTCTCCCTCTTTACACCTACTGCCTTGTAAAAATTATATAAGGCCTGAGCAACTAGTCTACTTGTTTGGGCACTGGTTAACATCGTTTGGATTGACCTAAGTTGGCTGGTGTCTACTGTTGAAAAGAATGTCCTTCTCTCCTCGCTAATATCTTGGCATTCATAGATATAATGAGATAGTTCAGTATCCATATTTTCTTTGCAGAGATCACAAATCTTATCACCCTCCCTGAAATTTTTGTATGGTTTTCCTTGAAAAACGAATATAGTATTCTCTGTTGTGCTATATAGCGTTTTACTGGGAATGGAAAGTTGCTAAGTAAATAATTTTCAATTCGGAATGAACTGTGTAAATACTTATAGTGAGGGTAGAATTTAGAATTCTCTATTTTTGCCTGGTCACTTTGAATAGATTGTTCTATTGCAATTTTAGTTATTAATGGTATTTCTTGCCGGATAATCCTTGCATCGTTGCAGTTAATTAACCAAGAAAATCCTGTTGAGTTGAGTATGTTGGCCAAACTTTACGCAAGTCCAATATATATATTTCTATTTCTTGATATCTCATATAGTTGAGCTAAGCATATATGGGGAGTGTGATGTTATTAATAATAATAAATTATCAAATTTCAGACCACCGCGAGAATGTGATTGAGTTATGAAAAAAATACTTTATTAGAAAGCACATATAGAGACGTGTAGTAGGCAACGAAAGAGTTAATAATAATTTCATTTTCTACTATCCCTCTCTTTTCAATCCTAAATAAATTATTTATAAAGAGGCGTATATTGTATAATTTTTATAAAATTGGTATTTCTATAAAGCAAACCATCAACATTTTAAACTGCAATTTATATTCGTGAATTTTTAATAAACCTTTGGAGTCGATGTTTCCTAAAATAAATTTACAATGGTTTAGATATTCTCATTGTAGTGATGTGTTTGTTGTTGTTGTCGCGCGTGTCCAACGAAGAGCCTCAGATGTCTCCATGCATCTCTATCACAGCAGACGCAATGTCCACTACCTTGGGTGTGTAAAGCTGCTACTCTGGGTCCATGTCAATTTTCTGTAATATGTGGGTAGGTGTTAGTTCTACACCAGGACAGTTGTTGCATGTCCTGTAGGTTCCTGTGCCATCAGGATATATTGTCATTCCTTTATAGTGTTTTATTCTGAGTCTTGTTGATGGGTTTGTGTAACATATATATGAAATAACAATTCTTGTGTGATAAACTAAGGTCTAGATCTAACTCTGTGTCAATCTCAAATTCATGGAAAGAACTGTCTTACAGTGTCCACTCTATCCTCAAGTCATTCTCAAGCCATGTTTCTACAAGTTATCTTGAACCTTGATGTGTGAGGAGTTCATAAAAGCCCCTGATTGTCAGAAGGAATATTCTTCTCCGTTGGGAATATCTTTTTGGCTGTATATAATTGTACATAGTATATCAGTTTATTATTTCTCACTTTACATTCTTTAAATTAGCTTGTGCTCAACATTAAAAATAATAATAAAATATAAAAAGGTCAGGTGTTGATATTAAAAAATTGGCATCTCCTGACCGCTCACACGAGTATTTTATAAGGCGGAGTGCCAAAGAGTAGAACAAAACCAACTAAACATTGATTTAACTTGTTATATGATATTTAGCTATCTAATTTAATGATGACTCAAGAAAACGCAAACGGTTTTGGACTGTTGGCCCTAAATGAGGATTTGTCATCTAAAATGCTCAAGGATATGCTTTTTTGTTCTTTTAATATACAGTTAAACCTGTCTATAGCGCCCCTTCTAAATAGCGCCTTCCTCTCTATGTAAACATTTTACATTAAAAGTGACCTGTCTATAGCACCCCTTCTCTACTCGTATAGTACCCTATTTTGGTGATTCTCAAGAGGGGGCGCTATAGACAGGTTTAACTGTATATGTATGTGTGTATTTGGCATGTGCGTGTTGTGTGTTGTGATGTGCGTATTGTCTATAGTTTTGGTGTATCGAGTCGTTCGTTTTGTGTGTGTCGTGATTTGGGTATCATGTTTCAGTTGTTTTTTTGTGTGTAATGGTTTCCATTGCGCTTGTTATGCTTGTTATATATTTAAAAATAAAATGGTTTTAAATATAGAATCTATATCCCTACAGAGTTGTAAAACTCGCAGTGGAAACAAGAAGTTTGGAACATATTCCGCCAATAGGAAAGAAGGACGAGAAGAAAAGAAAGATTGACAATTGGCCTCGGGGCACAAACCTTCCCGGAACATTCTTCTTTGACTTGTTGGCGATTTCCTCTCAGGAAATGTCGTATTCAATAATTTTTTTATCAGAAGGATTTTCATTTTAAAATTGTATCTTCTATCAATTCTAGAGATAGATAAAATATAGAGCGCTTTATTATTCAAGATTCTAATTAATGTTACACATGGGTACCCTAAGAGAAGAATATAAGCAAATATTTAGAGATTAGCTCTCGAGGAAAAATATATTACATTAAAAATATTTTCATCTAAGGACTCAGTTTCGATGAATGTCTAAGAAGGGGAGTCAGTTTCGCTGTATGTTTTAAGAAATGTTTTTTAAATCGTTTTTATTAGTAATTTTTAATTGTTATTACTATATTAGTAGTAAGGAAGAATAGAATTCGCTATTATATTATCTACATAATTATTTTCCAATCACAGAATATGTAAATTTACATTTTATCGTAATAATTGGTATATTACTAGGTTAAACCGATGACAGTGATTCTATCCAAACCTACTTCTATATCCTTTTAAAATTTATGATCATAGGTCAAATATTTTTACGGGAAATTATGCGGAACTAATAAACATAGGTAGAAACAAACTATTCGTCTCTGAAATACTATTTTATATATTTTATGAATAGTATATTAAGCGCATATATATTTTATTGAATATTGAGTTACTTACGTTCTTCAATTTTATAAAGGAGTTTGTAGCATCAAATACTGCGCTATGAAATATGCTTATTACCATATTTATGTTTTCTTCAAATACTATTGTTATATTTGAATATAGAGTGATTGGTATGATGCACCAGCGCGCCATCTGTTATCAAAATTAAAAACTATGATGAGCCAGGCCCTCCCATTAATTTTTCAATGCAGTAAGGGCAGTAGAAATTGTTTAATTTAATAATTAAAATAGTTTTGAATTTTGATAGAGTGATTGGTGTTACTCTGTATATATCCTCTCATCTCGGTGAATTGAATAGTAAATTCACACAAAGAAAAACTAAAAATTATTTGTGCCGATAAAACTTCGACTTTATCTTTTAGAATTTGGTTTAAATCGATAATGGATCAGGTGGATATAGTAAATTAATTGGTTCCCCACGTCACGCCCGGATATTGACGTCAGGTTAGCGTGCTGTATACATGTTGATGATATCCCTGGATGTACGTATATACACTCATGGACAAAACTTGAGAAGTTGTACCTTTTAACATGTATATCTGGATTCAGACAATAAATCTGCAAGATATTTGATACACAGTGACCTTTATTGAAGAAACGAGATAACCAAGTTTCAACAAAATTGTCTGTCTCCTTAAAGCAAACAAAAAAAAAATCAGAAAACTGGCGACATCAATAACTTTCCACCCTCTTAATTTTGTCTTTGAGTGTAGATGGATATAGTGAGAGATGGTAGATTATTTACCTTCTAATTTCCTCTAGTAATTACTATTAGATTGGTTTTCTATTAAGTATATTAGGTTAATTTTTTCTTATCCCAATGTTTGTAAATTATGCTATTTCTTTTGAAGGTGAACTCCATCATGTGTAAATAAGCCGTTGATTTGAAGAATCTGAATCACATACCGTTAAAGTCCAACTTAGCTGTAAATATGGTCGCTTCTATATTGAGGAACAGATTTTGCTGCCGACCCTGATATTTAAAATTTTTGTTAATAGCACTCACTGTGAACGAAGTTTTACAATAGAAAAATAAAACGACTCCTCTTCAATCTCCAAATCAAATCTCCGTTTTATTTTTCTATTTAACTCGAAGAGTTTATTTTAGTCGAAGTTTTATAATCTTTTGCAATTTGCTCAATATCTTCATCGATATTTATCTTGTTTTACACTTATAGACCTAACTTAAAGAAGTGGAAAGTCTTCATTGTCGCTGCTCGTTTGTTTATTTTGAGGAGACAGAGGCAGTTTTGTTCACACATGGTTATCTCGTGTGTCTTCAATAAAGGTCACTGTGTATCAAATATCTATCAGAATTATTGTCTGAATCCCGATATATATGCTATAAGATACAACTTCCATAAGTTTTTCTATGAGTATATAGGTATTGTCTGATCACACAGGCTATCCCATTCTAATTTGTTGATAAATTGAGCTGTTGGTGCAGTGCTGTTGATTAGATATTCACAGGTAACCTCAAACCCCCGTTCCACTTTCCGCTCCATCTGGACTTCGCCTGATAGGGTTCAGCTTTCTAACTTGGGACAATGAACTTTTTCAAAATGTATATCCACAGAATGATTCCACTCTTCGTGAAGAAAGGAAATTTACTATAAATAAGTTCTAATGTTTTTATGAAAGTCGTTTAATTTACGCTCTTCTTGACTGTTTAATGTCATGTTATCTTATTTTAGCGTTGAGTTCATTAGACAATCAGCATGCTGTGTTGCTTCAGCTCAATGGTTACATTTTAAAACGAAAATCAATATTAAATATAAGTTTATGTATTCCATTTTAGGTTATTTCTTTTTTATTTATAATATTTTTATTTTTGACACATTTCTTTGATACAAATTTAATAGTACAGTTAAACCTGTCTATAGCGCCTCCTCTTGGGACTAACCAAAATAGGGTGCTATAGAGAGGGGGTGCTATAGACAGGTCACTTTTAATGTAAAATGTTTACATTGTAATGTTTAAAATCGGGCGATATGTAAAGGGAAGGCTATAGACAGGTTTAACTGCATATTATAAAGAAAATAAAGTCTCCAGGGCTAAGTTTCTTGCTCAAATTTTTATTCTTCTCTAGCTTTCGGACCTGTCAGTCCTTCCACAGGAGTATCACGATAACAAATTGATGGTGTATATATATATATATACTATTTTTATACAAAATAATTGTTTGCATATTTAATTTTATAAAGTTGTAATTAACAAAGATAATAATAATAATTGATAGAATATTTACATATTAGATTATATAATAGAATGTTTACATATTTAACTATATTTTACATATTTTAAATCTAAGGGCTAGTGTTTGTTAATATTGTTTCATATGTTACTGATATTTCTATGCATCTGTTTATGCTTAACTGTATATAGTGGTAGTAATATTTAATACAAATTAAAACAAATTTCCAGATAATTATAATCAAGAAGCTTTTCCCGATATGCTTGTTCATATCTTTGTAGTATAAGGATCTGACACTTTTTCTTAATTTTTGATGGTAGGTTTTTGTTTGGAGTAGAAATAGCTCTATTTTAATACATCGCTACATTTAAAAAGTTTATAATTATTCTCTAAATTCAAATTAGAGAGTATAATATATATATTTAATTATTTTATTTCAATAAAAAGGCATATATTGGATCAAAATATCATTTATTTTACCAATATTTCAGTTGGCTGAACGCCAACCTTTATCAAGGTGTTATAACATTTTAAAGTGTGTCAACAACAAACTCAACCCCACATAACGTTATGCTGTTGACGTTATGTGGCGCTTAGTTTGTTGATGACACACTAAATTGTTATAATACCTTGAAAAAGGTTGGTGTTCAGCCAACTGAAATATTGGTAAAATAAATGAAATTTTGATCCAATATATGCCTTTTTAATTAAAGATTTAATTATGGAGATTGCTCTATTTTCAAAACAAAAATATATAATTATATCTTTAAATTATTCTATCTTTGAATATTCAGTTAAATGCGCAACGGGCAAATCGTCTAGTTATATAAAAAGAGATGTTATTTTGACTAGATCGATAGATTGTTGCATAACAGGTGAGGGAGATGTGCAAATAAGTGTAGGGTTGTGGCGGGGAGCCGCGGCAGGAATCAATACCCCTGCAGGAAGGGGGTGGACACTGCATCGTCCCTGGCTGCCCTTGTCAACTCTCTCCTTCTCACATGTGCACAATCCTACATTCTTAATTCCATGACATCTTTACCTGCATTATATGTAAATAACCTTTATATATATGACTTAGTTTAAGACATATTCTTTAATATCTTATTTTATTTACGATATTATATGCAAAATTTGACGCTTAGCAAGTATTAAAAAAAATCTTAATAGGAAAATTGAACTGTTAAAGGACGAATTTACATATTGTGAACTAGTAACTATGTAAATGATTACTTTCTTAGACCCAATTCTATAGCATTTCAAAACTTCCTCCAGATAGGTCAACCACCACGAAAACTTATGTTTATGAACTGAATATGTTTTTGCAATAGAGTTGACTTATCTAAAGAGAATGTTTTGAACACGATATATATATATATATATATATTTGAGTCTGAACAAGTATATATACCTTCAGAGGCATTACTCCCTTCAACTCTGCATCAGAACGATGGCACTGTGCATCACTCTAGTAATAAACCTTGATAGTGTTGATAAAGAATGAGCCACAATACCAGTTTTGGCAAATTCAGACAAAATTACTGTTACTGTGGCTACATATATTCTATATCGGATAAACGTTTTATTCGAATAGGACAAATATCATGTAAAGGAATTCGGAACAAACCTACACATAGAAACATTTCTTTGTTCATTTTTATATAGATGCCTCTTTCAGATTTTCACACTCTCTCCCTCTCTCTTGAAGAGAGACCAAATTAGTATAATCAGCTACTTGAACTAATTTGACGATACTATGTGTGTAATTAATCGATGCATTCAGGTGAATCCGATGTCGTTTTTTGGTAAACCAGTTTTAATCCTATTTAAGCTATATCCTTAATAGATTAATGAAATTACGCTTCTAATTTGCCAGCCGGACAACAGCCGCCAGTAAACTAACCGAACAACCCCAAAGCTTGGATCTTCTTCTGCATCCTTGCAAAGATGAAATGTTCTTCAGAACCAACACATATATCGTTAATGCATAGGCATTCTATTTTAAAGGTAATTTATTTTCCCCACATATAGATCTAAACTGTCTCAGTGGCTGTTGAGGAGTGTCAGAGAGAGAGAGAGAGACGCCTCTCTTTATTCCTTCCTTTCTCAGCCATTGACGAATTTATTATTGTGCTATTTTCTCTCCACGTTGTTTTCCATTTTCTCCATATCTAGCTTGTTCTTTCGCGCTAACATCATATTAACACAATAGTACCATATAGAACATTATAATTAACCTTAAATTTGTAAAAAGGTTTCAGGGTCCGAAAGCTCGGGTTAATTATATTATAATATTTTGCAAGACACACTCTTCCTTCGATACAAATTTTTCTCTCAAATTGTACTATATGCTATTACATATAAATATAGATATATCAGCAAAGCTTTATTTTATAAAGAAGCGGATTTGATCCAATTCGTAAGTAATGAAATAAAACAGCGTATAGATAGTATTTATTCCTTTAGATCGCGATAGCGACCAACAACGTTCACTTCCATGAAATCAGGAGTCACTTTAATTTAATGCTACCCTTATATTCCTTTTCTTTAAAACGTCCAATTTGGTCCACACATATATCCTTTTGAAAATAGAACGATCCATAAATAAATCTTTAAATAAAAAGGCATATATTGGATCAAAATATTATTTATATTTTCAATATTTAAGTTGGCTGAACGCCAACCTTTATCAAGGTATTATAACATTTTAAAGTGTGTGAACAACTACAACAAGATGTGGCGCTGAGTTTCTTGTTTACACACTTTAAAATGTTATAACACCTTGATAAAGGTTGGCGATCAGCCAACTGAAATATTGGTAAAATAAATGTTATTTTTATCCAATATATGCCTTTTTATTCGAACATATATCCTTATAAATGGATATTTTGCGAGGAGGATATTGATCTAAAAAGGACAAAGTTATTTTCTCCCGTCAAAATAGGCGTCAAAGCTAAACGCTATCTATTGACCGTCGCCGTAAATTAGCGGCCTCGGGTTGCTGGTGTTGTAGCTTTGTCAACGACCCGAGGCCACTAGTTTGCGGCAAGGTCAATAGATGACGTCTAGTTATGACGTCTATTTTGATGGGAGAAACGACCTTTGTCCTTTTTAGATATATACCCTTATATAGATTTATTTAAATCTCAAGTATGACAATTTATAATGTGATTGTGGAAAAATTATAACCATGAAAATTGTTTAAGAAAGTTTTACAAATACTCTCATTTTCTTATTACCAATAGCTTATAGAATTATTCTAAAGTGGTATGGATATCTCATATATATATAAGACATAACAGTCAACACGTAAATTAACGAAATATTCATTTAGTATTTGAGATTAGATAAATGGGAATATATTTGTTCTATAGATATACTTTAAAATATAGAAATTAGGTCATAAATATTAGGAGTAAATCCTTTCGCAATAACAACAACAACAACAAAAGCCTTTATTTAGGGCCTCTCGCCCTATACAGGATTCGCCAGTTCACAAGGGATGGGGAGAACACTGTGTGGCCTTTTTCCGGGATATAGTCTTGTGGAATCCAAATATCGCCATCGCTATATACCTATTCTTTGATATTTCATTAATTAGTGCCGGAAATGAAGGACAAAGTTGCCCCGTTTTATCATTTAGTTTTCGTCTTTCCTCAGACAGAGCAGCACAGTCAAATAAGTAGTGCAACATCTCCGTTGTTATTCCTGATCCACAGAAAGTGCATTTCAGATCTTCACGCCTCAATAAAATCAGATGGTGTTCTCTGAAAAAAATTGAAAGGGTTCTAAATTGTGCGATTAATCTGATGACAGGAAAAGAGAGTTCATTCAAGAAATATTCTTCGGTGGTAAACGTTGTATATATATCTCTACTAGACGGGTGACCCGGGCTTCGCCCCGGGATTGAACCGTGTGCATATCTACCCGAGTGATATATATTTAGATAAGATATTTAAAAAATAATTGTTTGTTATTAGCATTATCTATTTGTTTGCATCAGCATAATGTATGTATACATAAAGTATGTGTATATATGTCATAATTTGTATATAATTATATGCACCCCCGACCCACTATGCATGTACAATGTATGATTTTCAAAGATTTAATAAAGAATGAGGTAACTGGAGGAAAGGAAGTAGCAACAAGACATAGGAAGCAGGCTAAAAGCGGGCACCAGTATAAATAACTTGTACAGTCAATACTTCCTGGCAAGCCCGGACGTATCTAGTATCCGCAGAAGTTATATTAGTCGAGAGACACCCAATATTTCCGGACAGGACCGGACGTATTTGATACCGCGGAAGTAAAATAGAGTCGAACTAACACCCGATACTTCCTATCAGGCCGGGCATATCTTTTACCAAAGAAAGCCGCCGGTCCAATTAGGAAGGAATAACTAAATAGGTCAACCAATAGAAAAACGGGCACGTTCCATCCTTCGACCAATGGGAAGGAAGACAACTCGTGGTGTTAAATCGAAAGACAAGAATTGTCAGTAGTGATTTGGCTTCCAACAAGGTGACATCTGCTCTAGACCTCTCTCCCTCTGCTCATCCCACAGCTAAGTTCAATCACCGCCATGTGATCAGATAATTAACAATCAAAACCCGCTCCGCTCTTCTCAAGCTTTCTTTCCTCCAACCCAGTTGCCTTTTATTTTCAAACCCCATCACGTGTCCTGATTATTCCTAACTGTATGCTTCAACTTCCACTCAAACGACTGCGTTTCAACCAATCCTCACCATTCAAATCAAACAACAAGAAATTCCGCAACGATATTGTCACAGAACGGTTAAGTCGACAGGATAAAGATATTATGGAGCTTAATCAGGACCCCATAGGCGTAAAGACGGACAACCCTACGAAAGAAAGAGGAGAGGACGGCAACCAATTGAGAGAGAACGAACAGGCAGGAGAAAGGCAGGAAATGACCGGCCGCGAGACAACTGCGCCCCTAGCGGACGCCGTCACCCAGCTATCAGCGCTCCTGACCCGAGTAAAGATTTCTGAAGGAGCTGAGGCGACAATCGCGCTTTTCGATGGAACATATAGCGCGACACAGTTTTTCCAAGCGTTCGACCGAAAAATGGAAGACGCATCCATGGGAGAACAAGAAAAATTACTCCGCCTACCAAACTACCTGGTGCGACAACCCCTGGAGCTCTTCAGGAAACTTCGGCTGGCCGACCGGAGCTATTTCCAGGTGAGGCAAATCCTCCTAGATCTCTATCCTGAATCAAGCGAAGCGTCCTTTGCGAAATATTTCGCCATGAAGCTCACTGGACAAACCAACCTAGAGACCTACTACCGGGAGAAAACCGCCATGGGATTGCAACTAGGACTTCCACAAGAGGTGATTCTCGAGACGCTGACAGAAGGACTGCCATTCAACGACCAGCGCCTAGTCCGCGTAGTGCCTCCCGAGAACCTAGGAGAGTGGTTCCGACTGGTACAGCGGATCCACGGACCCAGTGTGCCGACAACGCGACCCAGAGAAGATCAACCACCCACAATGTCGGGTCCGTATCACAACACACCCCGACGCCCAGGTGCATGGAATGCACCTCTTCCGCCGTCCAACTGCAAGTTCTGCGGCGCGAGGCACTGGCACAGCGAATGCCGACATCGACCAGTCCCGGCGACCCACGAAAAGGCTCGGACAGTGCAAACGGTCCCAAAATCACCAGTCCCGATTCCACAACAACCAAGTCAAGCCAGAGACACCCCAACCGAGCAGCCCTTTCGAGACTGAGGTAGGATCCCTAAACCAACTGACTATCAAACTTTTTCTAGCCCCTAATATATCATGCCCCTTTTTAATTGATACAGGCGCCAGCCTGAATATAGTGCCATATAATTTTTATCATATGTTAAAAACCCATCTGCCTAATTTAACCCTTGAGGGACATTCACTGAACCACCAAACCCTAAACGGTTTTGCAAAAACCATGGGTAAACTGTCTATCCCACTGACAATAGGACAAATATCCCGAAGAGAGAATTTCCATGTAGTGAATGCACCGTTACCATTTGGAATTCTTAGTATCAATAGCCTTCATAAATTCAGATTAACCATAGATTTTAATAAATGCACTATATTCCAGCTGGGCGCCCCATTGTCTACCCCATCCTACCATTTTAACAATGTACCAAATGTATGCACGTACTGGCAGTGTCAGGCGATGTCACAAAGACCTCACCATACAACCAAATCTTCCGCCTATGACAACCATTGCGTGCATTCATTGAAAAACACCCCCTTACCTACATGCCCTTTTTTCACTAAGGCCAATTGCCCTTTTTACATGCCCTCAAATAACCAAGTCACAACGACTTCAACTTGTAAACATGCCCAAAAAGCACCCACACAGCGGGACAACTCGCACACCAAGCACATAGGTGATCACACACCGTCACACAACTACCACATGACAAAACCACACAACGAACTCGACACTCCCATTGATACACAACAAAATCCTCTGCCACATGCATGCTACAACACAACATCTAACACTCACTATACACCGCAGTTCACAACACTTCTACAAAGATACACTCACATTTTCACACAGAACAAATTCAATGTACCATGCTTACGGATTCCACCAGTAAAAATACCCACGAATTCCGAGAAAATAATTACCATACGTCCATATCGTGTTCCGATATGTGACCAACAAGAAATCCGTCATCAAATCCAACAAATGCTGGAGAACGGCATCATAGAGCAATCTTTTTCACCTTTCTCGAGCCCTGTCACCCTCGTCACTAAGCGCGACAAGACCAAACGGTTTTGTATCGATTACAGAAAGGTGAACGAGCTAATCAGCTCTGATGTCCATCCCCTCCCGAGAATCGAGGATATCCTAGACCGCCTCGCGCAGGCCAAATATTTCTCCACGGCAGACATATCCTCCGCGTTTTGGCAAGTCCCGATACACCCCGATTCTCGACCACTGTTAGCATTTACCACCCTCGAAGGGTTATACCAACCCACTCGATTACCTTTCGGATTAAAAACCAGCCCTCAAATTTACGAACGAGCCATAAGTCAGGTCCTACAGAGACACGGACTTGACTGTGTGGCACATTACTTTGATGATTTCATCATCTACTCCAACACATTGGAGGAGCATCAAAACCACCTGCGACAATTTTTCGCCTTTTGCGAAGCGGAGAAGCTACAACTTAACTTCGTGAAATGCGAATTTTTTAAGCAGTCCATAGATTTTCTAGGTTACACCATTACAGCTGGTACAATTACACCACTCACACGCAACACCGACATTATCCACGCCATCAAACAGCCACACAACCGAAAAACACTACAATCCTTTTTAGGCGCTGTGAACGTCTATAACAAATTCATTCCGGAATACGCTCGCTTGCGAACACCACTCAATAACCTCCTCAAAAAGGATGTCGTGTGGAACTGGAATGAAGTTTGTCAAAAGGCGTTCATTGACCTGAAAGGAAACCTCACACAACACCCCATCTTACACCTTTACAAAGAAGGTCTGCCATGCCAAGTGTATTGCGATGCATCCACCCTCGGTATAGCAGGCATTCTCAAACAAGTTCACCCTGACGGGAACGTATATCCAGTTCAATATTTCAGCCGAACATTGCGCCCACATGAGAAAAACTACTCCATCTCTGAACTTGAGTGCTTAGCAATCGTTGAGAGTGTGGAGAAGTTTCGCATCTACCTTATGGGCAGAAAATTCACTATATTTTCTGACCATCACGCATTACAGTGGTTGAAAACCATCAAAAACCCGTCCGGCAGACTGTTTCGATGGAGTTTACGACTATCGAGTTACGAATATGAGGTCCGCTACATAAAGGGAAAACTACAATATGAAGCAGATCTCTTATCCCGTAACCCGTTTTGTGTATTCTTGGACACCACCCTTATCAAGACACACCAACCTCCTCCATCGAAAGAGTCTAGTTTAACCATTGACCATAATGGATTACATACAGTTTCCCGAAAAGGTGTAACCAAGATTATAATTCCAAAACCACTCATACAACAACTCTTACAAACAGTACACACACAATACAATCACCCCGGTATTTCACAAATGTCACGAATCATCTCCACACAATATTACTGGCAAGGTATGTCAAAAGATATTAAACAAAAGGTTAAGACCTGCCCCACCTGCCAGTTAACAAAACGGCCATTGGGACCCACTTACGGGGAATTAAGTCAACCTCCGGAAGCCAAAGAACCCTTTGACCTATTATCCCTTGACACCATAGCAGGATTTGCCAAATATGGCAACACCAAAATATACCTCCATGTGGTAGTCGATCATTTTTCGCGCTACGCGTGGACTTTTCCATCTAAATCCACCAGCACCATCACCTACCAACAGGTACTTAAGCGAGTATTACAGGATGGCTCTCCAAAACGCCTTCTTACGGATAGAGCCCCTGCTTTCACTTCGCCATAATTTCGTAGTTTCCTCCTTAATAGAAATATTCACCCATTACTCACAACCAGCAACAATCCACAGGCCAACGGTCTATGTGAACGCCTGAACGCCACCCTCACGGGAAAACTTAGGCTATTGCATCTAGAAAATCCTAAGATCGCATGGACCAAGTTGGTCAAAAGAGTTACAATTATATATAACAAAACCCCACACTCTACCACAGGCTTTCCACCCATCTACTTAATGTTTGGTATCCTACCCCCCGAACTCTCTGACCATAGCACACCTTACCCAGATATCGACAAAGCTAGAAAAATTGCACACACACGCACACAAAACAAACATTTACAAGACAAAAACATTTATGATCAACGACACAAACAACCACACTTTGAAGTAGGTGATCTAGCGTTAGTAAAATTATATCACCACCCAAATACAGGGAAACTTGCGCCATATTTCACAGGACCTCACACAATATTAGAAATTATCTCACCAAATGTGGTCCGCATAGATCGACCAAACCAACCACTTCAAAGAGACACTGACACGATTCACGTCAACAAACTTAAGCTGTATACAGAAAAAATCCGTTATATATCACCACCCGCCGTTAGCATATATCACATAAAGCACAACCCCAATTACACGTTCCCTTTCAAACATTTAACACCCGAATTATTCCCAACAGAGTCATTAAGGTTCAAACCCACCAGCAGCGAACCTTTCAGGCATTTAGACCCTGCCATTTTTGCAACAAGGCGATTTGCATCACTCTTCCCCGATGTTAAAAACTGCAAACCTGACAACCAGTTCAATCATATCACACCACTCCCTAAAGATATCAAACAGTGCGAAATTGAACGACCAACAATATATAAGATTCGAACAAATATTTCAGAGTCCCCATTTACAAAAATATGGGAGAACATGGGGCAATACCCTATCTTTCATCTGATTTTCATCCTTTGTGTGTTAGTTCTACCATACAAATGTATCCCAATTTTATTCATTAATTATTTGTTTATCTATACCATGCCCGCTCATAAAATTTTCGAACTACAAGAGGCAGTTTTTAATTTTGGACAAGCAATTTTTCATTGTGGACAAGCATTTATAAAACTTCTCATAATTTTAGGAACCATTCTTGCAGAAAATCTAAATAAACTCCGAAGAGATAGAAGTAATTGAAGGATGACCAACCAATGTCGGAGAAGTCATACTCCAAAAACAAGACCCGAGCCGCACCCCAAAATAAATAAGCGGAAGGAAGTGAGAATTTTGAGACGCCGCGACAGGAAGCGTAGTTCCGCGGCGATAAATTCGGCCTATGCAAACAGAAAGGAGCGCCTCGTTTCCGATCTCCAATTACTTCGGACCCCTCTTCTGGCCAACACGTAAAATTAGGTCACCGCTTTTCCCCGCACAGATTCCTCTCTCTATACCACCAATCTTGGATTCCAATTCAAGCCTGCGCATCGACTTTTACAAATCGACTGTCATTCGAAAATCAAACAAGGTACACGACACACATCTAAATGAGTTCCCATCCCTATTATAACAAATCAATTACTTTACAGACTTCTAACATTTTTCACAACACACACAAAGATAAAAAATTTATAGGGCATAATTGAGCAATTAAAAAATTTATAGGGCATAATTGAGCAATTAAAACATTTAGATCAGGGCATGTAGATACAAAAGGGTTCAAACCAATACACCTTAGTTTTCATATTAATCATTTTCATTATTATCTCTCAATTAAAATTTAAATATATAATCAATTTATCAATTTATTCAACTTATTATCACTTTTAATCATTAATTATCATTTTTTTTTAACAATTAGTTTATATTATCATAATTTCAAATCAACGAGAACTCATTGGTTTTCTTTTAAAGTTGGATATTATATTTTATTTTGATTTGCAAAAACATTCTTTTTTTTTTCCCCTATTTCTTTTTTTTCCACCATGCAACAAAACATTTTTTTTCCCCACCATGCAACCAAGCATTCACTTTGATTTCTTCCAACTTTTTATTTTTATTTTTATTTTTTGATTTCTCAAAAGACCTAATAAAAATCCCTCGATTTCCATTCCCAATTTCGAGCAAGAATATGGTTAGGCATTTTTCCTTTTTTTTTCACCATGCATCAAGCATTCACTTTGATTTCTTCCAACTTTTTATTTTTATTTTTATTTTACTTTGATTTCTTCAAAACACCTTATGAAATTTCCTCGATTTCTTTTCCCAAAATTCGAGCAAAAATTAGTTAGGCATTTTTCTTTTTTTTCACCATGCAACCAAGCATTTTTTTTCCTCACCATGCAACCAAGCATTTACCTTGATTTCGTCCAACTTTTTATTTTATATTATTTATGATTTCTCAAAAGCCCTAATAGAACTCCTTCGATTTTTTTTCCAATTTCGAGTAGAAATTAGTTAGGCGCATTTTCTTTTCTTTTTAATCCACTATGTACCATAGCATTCATTTTGATTTCTTACAATTAAAAAAATTTTGATTTCTATTAATTATACTCAACCTATATCATCAACACCATTCTATTTTACTTCTTATATCGCCACCAATGCTTGTATATAGACTCTCAATACCCACAACTAATTTTCCCACAAAATTATTTTTTACTTTACAGAATTCTCTCAGGCTAACCCCTTCTTGAATTCTTCACATGTAGGGGGCGCATCTGTCATAATTTGTATATAATTATATGCACCCCCGACCCACTATGCATGTACAATGTATGATTTTCAAAGATTTAATAAAGAATGAGGTAACTGGAGGAAAGGAAGTAGCAACAAGACATAGGAAGCAGGCTAAAAGCGGGCACCAGTATAAATAACTTGTACAGTCAATACTTCCTGGCAAGCCCGGACGTATCTAGTATCCGCAGAAGTTATATTAGTCGAGAGACACCCAATATTTCCGGACAGGACCGGACGTATTTGATACCGCGGAAGTAAAATAGAGTCGAACTAACACCCGATACTTCCTATCAGGCCGGGCATATCTTTCACCAAAGAAAGCCGCCGGTCCAATTAGGAAGGAATAACTAAATAGGTCAACCAATAGAAAAACGGGCACGTTCCATCCTTCGAGCAATGGGAAGGAAGACAACTCGTGGTGTTAAATCGAAAGACAAGAATTGTCAGTAGTGATTTGGCTTCCAACAAGGTGACATCTGCTCTAGACCTCTCTCCCTCTGCTCATCCCACAGCTAAGTTCAATCACCGCCATGTGATCAGATAATTAACAATCAAAACCTGCTCCGCTCTTCTCAAGCTTTCTTTCCTCCAACCCAGTTGCCTTTTATTTTCAAACCCCATCACGTGTCCTGATTATTCTTAACTGTATGCTTCAACTTCCACTCAAACGACTGCGTTTCAACCAATCCTCACCATTCAAATCAAACAACAAGAAATTCCGCAACGATATTGTCACATATATACACCTTAATAGTACAAAAGCTACATACCTATACTTTCGATATTTGCGGACCTATAATGAGGTATTGTTAACAATAGATTATTTAAGGAGCGACCCGCTCCAACACAATAGTTACAAAAACAACAAAGCGAGTGGGGAGCATGATGGGGGGGGGGGGGGGGGGGGGGGGGGGGGCAAAGGTGGCGTGATCGTAGCCAACCAATAGGAGAACGCCATTCCAAAAAAAAAGCAAACGGTGACAGATACGAAAACTGATTAAGAGATGAAGAATTGATGACGCTCGTAACTATATATAGAATAGTGGGAATATAACTTTGATTGGGTTATTCTTGTTAAGTCGTTTTGTATTGTTTGCTCTATCGCAGTTCTTAATATTCCTGGGATAGCTTTCCTTAGTGAATCAGGATCATTACAATAAGTAAGCCACGAGGATCCGTTATTATTGAGTAAATTGCTTAATTGTTTTATAAACCCGATGGGCGCACCTGTAGCACAGGATAATTGCCTCATTCTATTTAAACATATTCGAGGCAATCTATTTGTATCCATACTCAGCACCCTCAGCCAATATTTCAAGGTCAATTTCAGAGCTGTTATTATTAATGAGACGCGGCCCGTTTCTGGTCTTATTATGTATCCTGGTGTATATCTAGGGAAATTCAAGAACCTACGAATAAATGTATCTTGTATATGGTCTAATAAATCTTTATACTCTGTTGCCCAAATTGGAGCAGCATACATAAAAACAGCCATCACAATAGAGTCAAACAGTTTCAAAATCCTTTCGCAATAAGTGTTTACAACCATGAGCGTTCGAGCTTCTGTGTCGAATATTTGCTGTCTGAAAGAGCCAATAAAAGATAATTATATTGTTAGAGGATTTATTTTGTTAAATATATGTGTTATATTCAATTTAAATTTTTAATATAAATATTTTTTTCTAATTTAACCTAAAAAACAAAAAGCTTTTTTAAATTATTATTTTGTTCTATTGTGTATATGTATATTTGCTTTTTATTTTGGGTTGGTTAAATGTGTTTTTTTAAATAAACTCATTTGCCAAAAATATAATATTATATAGTTAAATCTGTTTAATAATAAATAAATATTTTAATAATAATAAATAAAATAAGCATATTTGCTAATAATTGATATTTCATTCTTCTTCTTTTTTTTTTTTTGTAAGTAAATTTTGAATTCGACAATCATTACTTAATATATTTTTTTTTTATTCCCTCACCCCGAAAATAATATATATATATATAACTTGTTGTATATATATAATGTTAAAATTGAGCAATCCATTTCAATAACATTAGAATAAATGCATATATTTTGGATCAATATAATTTATTTAAAATATTTCCGATAATTCGATGAGGCTGTTCGCCTATCTTCCTCTAGGAATTCAATTTCCTTCTAAGCCCATCATCCGCGTGATGTACGAGGATATATATTATTATTATTTTATATAATGCTCGTATATTAATAAAAATTAAAGAGATTTAATTGTGAAGAGTTGACTGTATCAATAGAAAATTTCTATAATTACTATGAGATGTTAACCATATAGTGAGTTAAAAGGAGAAAATAACGAGATTAAACGTCATGAGAATCATAGAACAAGCCATAAAGTGTAGAACTCCATTTTCTAACTGTAATGTCCTGGTAACTTCCGGAACATTAGGCACTGTCCAGGAATGTCATTTCCGCAGTCGTATATAAATCTTGTCCCAGGTCAGTGTGATTGTGCCGGCCTCCTTAGACACCGATCCTATACAATGGACCTTTCTGACAAATTCTAAAAACAAATTATCCAACGACAAAAATGATAACAATTCACATAGTGATTCATTGTGTAGACACATTTTAAACACACACATTTATGTAATACTGTTTTAAACATAAAATATGAAAAATCTAATTTGAAAAAGGCGCATATATTTCTATTAATACTTTTATAAAAAATCATTGACGTTGTCTTCACTAAAAGAAATGTGTTTTTTAATTATTAATAAATATACACTTATTCAAATTTTCCAATGAAATTCATTTGCTTATATACGTATATTTTTACGCTTCGACATCTTTTTTTTTTTTTTGAGTTGTGTGCATCATCCATACACCTGTATATAAGGGAAAATATTACCGAAGAAAATATCTGCCTAATAGATACTTCCAATTTCTAACTAAATTTTCTCTTTCTTCTTGTATATTGTTCTATAAGAAGTTATATAGTGCTGCAGTTGATTCGTGATATTCACTCCTCACGAATAACATGACAAGTCGTCTTCTCCTAAGCTTTTAGAATGATATCCTCGAGGCATAAAAGTTAAGAATATTCTTAAATAATTAAGGAATCATTTAACTATTAGTGGTATATGACCGATTCGATAATCCTTTAGTAAAAATAAACATCTCCAGGTGCTTATAATGGGAATAGAATTTTTAACTAATGATTCTATTCATCATTCTTTACAGAGATTTATGTTTATATCGGTTTTAATTATTGGAGGGATTTATCTCTGTTTACCGTTGCAGAAATCCTGATATATTTAACCTATAAAATTTTAGTCGAATCTATTATTATTTTTAGTATTATATATGCAGTATATTTTAAACTGTAATATAAAGAGACTTTCAGTATATTTCACATATGTTCTAATTAAATAGAGCCAATAATTTATAAGATCATACCCTCCTATTAAAATGTACACTGCTCCTATTTGCTACCACCTCCTCATATTTTGTATGATATGCTATATCTTTATTAGTATAACCTGTATTACATTTATTCGTATTTAAACTCAAAATTATTTTGTAAAAATAAAAAAAGAAAAAGAGTGGTCAGCTGGGGTTAGCTACGTGGCAAAGCCAAAAGACATGACACGCCCCTGAAGGGCCTCCTTCCGGGGATTTTTATAGGTGATCCCTCCCGGGGTAAACAGGACAGATTTAGCTTTGGGTGTGCTACAGTGTATCCATCTACACATGCCGCTTCTCACTCTCTCTCTCCATGTCTCGGTGTTAGGCATCCAAGTTTGTATCATGGCCTTCACCTCTGTCCCGTGGATTGTCTCCGACCTATTCGGTGCTAACATCTAGCCCTGCCTCTGCTTCTTGCTGTCGCGTTGTGGGGAAAATCAACACTCGCCTCAGAACGACTGCCAGTTTATTCACACGTCGGTTTACTCAGGGTTACAGCAGTAGACCCGTTTAAATCGACAGGATCATTTGCAACAACACAAAATACATATATATATTAAAAATAAAAAGCCACGTCCTGACCAGGAGCACATGTGCTTTTCAGAAGGCACTATATTGCGATAATATAAAAGAACAAAAAAGAGCTTATTTTGTAGAACATGTTTATTCCGCTAGACTTCGAACGACATCGTTCTTCAACGAGGGATTTATCAAGAAATTGGGTTGGCCAAATATCAGGAAACAAGCAAAATCAATGTTTAGTTGATTTCTGTTTCACCAGATGCCGCTCTGCCTTCTGAAAAGCACATGTATTCCTGGTCAGGATATGTCTATTTTTTTAAAAATATATAAATATGTATAAAAGGTTGCACACTTCTCACTTTAAAAATTCATTAGAACAATGATTTTGGTTTTAATACAATTTTAATGGGAGAATTATTACGTTTGGCACATCAATATCATGCTCTTAAAAATTTTATTATATATATTAATTAAAAGGCTTATTTTGGATTTAAAATAAAATATTTTATTTCTAACAAAATGTCAATATTTCAATAGGCTATACGCCTAACTTCGTCAGAGGTTTTCTTGTTTTCAAACTGTTTTGATTGATCACGCGATGCCTTCACGCAACGATATATAAAATATCGTAATTCATAGTGAACCTTCATGTTCTGTAAATTTAAAAAGTCACGTGGAAACGTGCAAGAAGCCTTAAACGTAAATATCTGAAATATTTTAAGCATTTTATAAAATATTGTAAGAATTTTAACCTGTCTCTCTAAGACTAAATAATTTGTCAAAATATCACAAAAATATATTACTATCTGAAGTATTTCTTAAACAAGCTATTTGAGAAGTATTCCACAAAAGTATTGAATAAACAATTAAAAGGCCGATATGTAATAATATGCAACTTGAAGGGCTGATCAAAATTGAGTCATTTTTATTGATATATTGATAGATTCCTGGTATATTATAAGAAAGGTGGATATTTTCCTTCATATTTCTGTTTAAAGTTTTATTTATTGATTTTCTAATGTTGAGATAAAAGTGTGTTTGGAAGTGACTATTTTTCTTATTCAGAAGAAAGGAACAAATAAAGAAACAGCCATTCTCCAAAAGGTTGGTCCTTCTCTTTTATAATTACACCCTTAGTTTAAACGGCGCCAAGGTTTTTAAAAGAATCAAAGAGCAGTTTTTCTTTGTGAGCTGAGTCTTTGTTACTTAGCAACATTGAAATACCAAAGCCTTCACAAACATACGAATGTGTTTGAGATTTTTTAACGAATATTTTATATTATATCCTGAAAATGAAAGAAAATATAAATATTATATAATTTAAAAATAACTCTCTCTCTATTATCACAATATTACTTATATTTATCAAAATTTGACCAGAATTCAGAATTACCATTTTTGTTGTAAATATGTAAAATTAATTAACCATTTCTCTTTTATTCACTATATATAGGATTAATTTTATAAATACTATATAATCGATAAAGTATTTTATTGTAAGCTTTATTCAAGTTAATGAAAATAAACTTCTTGTTAGTAAATAATTATTTTTTATTCAAAATTTGTATATCACGA